>CM028379.1:138311746-138440499 GCA_013146195.2 Codonopsis lanceolata | reverse complement strand
CCATACGTTGTTCCTCCATTCCTCAATGGCTCTACGTGGGGCATCCTCACCCCACTGATCCTTATTTGACACGCAAAGAACCGAAAAGCCTCGCTCGGCCGCCAAACCTTATTCGCTTCCACCATTTCAGGCAAATGATCTCTATAATATTGGGAACAGTACTGTTCGTCAGATCTCGCAGACCATCGTAGCCGCTGGCCAAATGATATCCCTCGATTGGGTATTCATTTTGAAGAGTAGGTAAGCCCTCCATCTTATACCTTCCTCCGACCAAAAAATGCAGACGTTGACTCTTTGAGTACGAACAAGCCTCACCATAGTATACTTCTTGTTTGCCTGAGACTTAGTAAATGTCTTGACTTACGTGTTTGTCCTCATACTTGCATGTTGGTTCCAATTGGCACAATAATAAGCTAAAAGGGGGGTTGAATAGTTTATTAAACACTTAAAACTCTTTATAGTAAATACTTTGAAAGGTACTTGCAATCTATTAAAAGATTGAAGTAAAGGAAGATCCTCATAGAAGTTGTTCTGTGTCTTCCCAAGGAGCACTACCTAGACCTTTACAAGTTACTTAAGTTCTCACGAAAAGGATAATGATAATCAAAGTACTTAACCAGCTCAATTGTCGACAAACAAGAAGGAATAACACAAGTATTTTGGGATGGTTCACACTATAATGAGTGCTACGCCCACCACCAAGGCAACCAACCTTGATTTAAATAGTGCACTATATTTTCCACTAGATCAATTACAAAGAATATCCCTAATGGATCGTGTACAAAATATTGACTTGTGTTTGTCTAGGGAATTAAATATCTCAGAATACAAGATATTTAATTCATGCAATATAGTTAATGAATGTAAACAACAAGAAGTTAAACAATAAGTGTTAATGAGAAGCTTCTCGTTTGTTGGCGAGGACTTCTAGATCTCAAGAGGATCTCTTGATTGCACTGAGTTGTAAGACTTGGAATTATGAGGTTCGTGAGCAATCCTTTTAGTGTTCGATTGATTCTGCATGTGGCTTTTCTCTCTGCCTTCAATGGCGTGATTTATAGCAGTGCATTTCAAAAGATCCGTTGGAGAAGACGAATACTTCAACAAATTTCTTTTCCAAGAATGCATTAAATGCATGGGGTCGTAGTCAAGGATTTTCGCCTTCGCAGATATCTAGAGCGTGGAATGATTTCGAGATCTTCAAAAGGTGGGCGATTTAGGTGTCGATCTCGAGTTGTGCGCAGTACGAGGAGACACCCTTCGCTTTTTCCTGCTTTTCGCTCGTGACGAAAAAGCCTCGCCTTTTCTGAAAGTTGCTTTTGGCGGCTTGATATGTCGTGAATGTCTTGGATTAATTCAAACAATGATTAGATAAGTTTGAATTAATCCAATGAGTCATTGCCGACGTGACACGCCATAAGAGACTAGGTGGACACAAGGTCCGGCCAAGCTTGCCAGGTTTTTGAAAGGTGTCTTCCTATGAAGCTTGAAGGAGTCTTCCGCCGAACCCCGTAAAGTCCTATAAAACTATACTAGGCAAAGTTCTATACACGCTTGTTAACGCTAATCGATACGCCACCTCGATTAGCCATCAAGTATAAAACCAAATGTAATGAACTGAACAGATATAAATCTAACATAAGAATCAATACTCGGCCTAGATGTATTTGAAGGGCTGGGCGAGGAAGAAGAAGAGGTCTCGCTAGGAGTGAAGGCGGGGACTGAAGGGACAGGTCTCATAAAGCCTAACCCTAAAATTAGAAATTGAAAATTGAGAACAACGAGCAAAAAAGGGGTAAATACCTGCGAGTAAAATTAGACGACAAAGAAGAGGAAGGGTCACCGAGGATCTGGAAAAAGAAGAAGTTACTGGAGTTAAGTACCGGAATAACAGAAATAACAGTGAAATCGCCGGAAAAAGGCTACGAACCCAGAAACCACTCAAAACAGACTCAGAGACTATGAAATGTACTTCAACAGAAAGAGGAAAGGAAGGCGAACCTGAAAAACTATATTGCAAAACGCAATGACGGCTGGAAATAGCAGGAATGAGAGAAATGACAGCAAGGAAGCTTTTCGTCTTCACAGAGTATGGTTTTAGGAGAGAAAATGCAGAAATGACTTGGAAGCTTATGCAAGAAGGTGGAGTTTTGGTTTTATATATGACCCGAGAAAGTCGGGCCAACCCGACTAAAGAAAACACGCGGATCTTACCCGACCAATGCTGAGGTGACATGGGGCGAGCAACATGCAGATATATGGGTATAAACCGACGACGTTTAGGAAAATGACGACGTCACGATAATGAACAGTAGAAGGAAATGATTACTTAAGACTCCTCGTTTACTGTGCATTTAATGCAAACAATGGACCAATTTCCCAGAAAAATTCCACTAATAACTTCGAAACTCATCCTCGGCCTCAAGAGATCGAGCTCAACCAAACGAGCAACAAACAATTGACGACGAAGAGCGACCATAAGCAAGAAAGACAAGAAACCAACTAACCGGAGCGAGGACCGAAGATACTCGACAACCGAACAATGGACTCAATTATACTTTCCAAGATAAGGATAAATCCTCACACTTGGAAACTCGGGGGCTATTGAAGGGACCCGACCAAGGTCCTTCTACGTGGAGCGACCACGTGGATTCCAGTTGGACTTGGGCAGGTCCTACCAAGACCGACGATCATCAATTAGCCGACCATTACCCTCGATAATGGTCGAAGATCATTCCAAACAAACGAGCATAACCCGACCACCTAGACGAGGAGTGATCATGCTCGACCGACAAACCTTCCCTGATGTGATGGACCTGACATATAGCCTGTGCGTAGCTTACAAATGTCCTCTTAACAAGATGCGAGCAAGCCGATATAACACAGCGGCTTATCAACCGCCCACAATGAATACATCACACGCTACCCATCAACCAGTAAGAAGCTGCCAGCCAGCCGACCAGCAACAGGTCCCTATGCTCAAGGGCCCCTACATCAATCATGATCCCCCAAGGGACACTATTATAAAAGGAAGCCTTCCCTTACAAGAAAGGTAAGAAAAAACTTAATCAAACATACACAATTGCATTAAGAACAACCAGCTATACACATTATCACCGGAAGCTTAAGGGAACGCCTAGCTCCGGCATTCATACTCCCTGATTACTGACTCTCACGCCTGAGAGTTGTAGCTGGGAAACCCTCAGCACCCTAACATTAGTCTCTTTTTAGGTATCCAACTATCAAGAGCAAGCACCAAGCTCAGATATCCTATCAACCTTGGAACAACCAGTACTCACATACACCGACGTGAACGTTGACCTAGGACACGTCACCTCAGGTCCATTACATGGATCACCAGTATAGTCACCTCATTTTTGTGGCGTAATCACTGACTACTAAACTGCAAACCAAATATATACCCTACATCACCTTGTTGTAAAACCATAAGTTAACCATATATATATATATATATATATAGAAATCTCTAGATTAATTTCTCAGAAAATATTAATCACATAAATAATAATATTTTTAGTGTAATTTTTTTTAAAAAAATAGTGTTATTTTAAGTAACTAAATTAAACTATTTTAAATACCTATATGAAAATTAAACGAAGAGCTAGAGCTTGTGGTACTCCTACACGTTTAAATTAGTGTTAGTCTCTCATATCAAATTAATTACTTAGATCTGTACACCGTCAGATCAAAGTTGAGAAGAAAAAAAAACTGATTTAGAGTAAACAAATACTCCATTCCTTCCACTCAAAAAGCATTTGTTTGAAAAAAATTAATTATCAACGGCTATATAACTAGTATTAAAGTTTATCGTATTTACAAAAATATTTGAGTATAATCAATATGTTAATAATAACTGTGAGGGTAAAATTAAAATATTAGGTACCGTTTGGTAGTCAGGATTAAGGTTATATATGATTAATAAATCGAGTTGCATGATGTTTGGTACACAATATGTGATCGGGACTAATATCACGAGTTATCCGGATAAAATCATTATCCCCTCACTATTAATACCAAGGGGAAGGGTGGTATTATTAGCGCCCTCACTAAAAAAATTATGATTAACATTTCTAATCTCAAAACTACCCCCGATATAGAAGTGATGATTAATAGCGAGGCACTAATAATACTGAGATTAATAATATTGTTTATCCTTATCAGATTACCAAACAAGCCCTTAGGGTGATAATAAAGATAATTTTTTGAAAGTATATAGAGTATTAAAGTAAAACATTAAAAAATAATATAATAAACTTTATATCGGAAAGGAAATGCATGCAGGTTTAGTTAGTGGTACGGTACAAACGTTGGAAGTAGGAGATTGAAAGTCGGAAAAACGTTTACCGTGGCTGCAGAAAAGCGCGTGTTGGTCGACGGTGGACCCACCCGTTGCTCACCAGTTTATGGCTATTGACTTTAATTCGATGACTTTTTCAAATCTCGTAGCTTTTTCACACACTTGACAGGATATATATACATAACTGCCCATCCTCTCCTAATACCAGTATCCAGTATACCGCCATTTTATCATCACTCTCTGATTGCACAAGCACAGCAATCCAGATTCCAGAGTCCAGACCATCAATCAACAATGGAAAAACAATTCGAGCTCTTTCAACTCACAGCCACCCTCCTTATTTTAGCCACCATTTGCAAAGCCAGACCCTTAACTAACAGCGGCGACTTGTACGAAACCGCGTTGAATCTAGCTCTTCCAGGACTAGGAGCCCCCGCGGTCTCGCCAGCAAGTAGTTCCGATCTTGATCAGCATGTCCTTCCATGTGAAATGGGCTCCTTCAACACGGGTTCCCAACTTGAGACGGCTGAATTTATAGGTGCTGGGAATTTCAATTTCAAAACCCTGTTTCTGAATGCTCTACCCAAGGGAACCGTGCCGCCGTCGGGCCCAAGTAAAAGAAGCAATAGCAAGAACAACTAGCTAGCTGTTAACTGATAGAGAAAAGCTCTCTCCTTTTGAATCAATTCCTTTATTCTTCTTCTAATTAGGAATCTGTACGTATAGTAGTAATACATTCTTTCTCTTGTTTATATAACAAACTTATTGATATATATTAATTGTGACCATTCATGAATTAAATAGATCTCTGTTTCGTTTTTTAATTAATCTGGTCTCAGCATGCAATTGCAGATGCAGTTGTACAAATCTGTGTTTTCGTTTACATTAGTAGAAAAGACCAATTGATTGCCGAGTAGTTTTGATGTCAGACGGTCTTGCGTTTCTTAATTCGTAAGTGAGAAAGATCCATCTTGTAAAAAATATCCGTAAAATTATTTTACTTTGCTACGTTTGTTTGGATGTTTCGAGGCTGCTAGCTTTTTAGGTGTGAAGATACAATTAGTAACGGCTGGCAGTGTTTACTTAAGAATTTTATTTTAGACAAAGGCTGGTAGTTTTTTAATCGGTTTGGGTCGTTTTTACAACCATGTATTACATCAGACAAATCACAAATGTTAAGTTGAGTTAAGAATCTGAAACTGAGTACATTTGTTACATTTGTATGATGTTCAAACTTTTACAAATGTTGAGTTGAATTAAGCTCGTAGAGCAAACTAAGTTCAACTTGTTTAGCTTTCAACTTTCAAGAAATTTCAAATACTCCTATTTTATTTTCGGGTTTTTCACTTAAAGAGTCAATTTTTAAAAATTATGATATAAAAGTGTCATTTTATTACTAATGGACTACTAAAAATGTTATTTTCTTAAAATGTTTGACTTTCAAACGAGGATTCTTTGCACAGAACGGAGGGTAACTCAGTAACCAGTAATGTTATCTCTTTAATTAAATTCATTTGGGTTTGAAAGGAGGAAATTAAAGAGGATACCCATTTTCTTATTTGCCGTCAGCCTTGACCATCTAATATACAATATAGCTCACATTTACATATATGTAATTAACTAAAATTATTTAGAGATTGAGATTAAATTATCTTAAAAAATATAACGGTTGTGATTCACTCTCATATTCACATGTGTGAGAGTAGTTATCTATTTTTAACTCCCTATTAAAAAATCATCCCATACAATTAATATTATGTTTTGAACAATCACCCCTTATAAAACATCACTCTTACTTAAATATAATCTCACAATAGAGCTCGGTCAAATCAACTGAGGTTATCTGGGTGTGGGAATTGATTCCAACCGCAAAATCAAACGGTCATTGGTCAATTATATATAACTCCTTATAAATAACTCCTATCAACTATGAGTTGAGTTTGAATAGCGCCCATCAACTACCACTTGAAGTAATATATCCCTTCAACTGTAACAATTTTTAAAATCATACTTTTTATTTAAACATTATCGTTTTAATTAACGACATCGTTTATATAAGGACGATCACAAAGATCTAGTAACAGTGAACTTAGAGTCAATATAACTAGGTCATTAAGAGTACTGAATTACTTTTCTAGTATTTCTTTTAAATAATTTCTTTAGTTTTGTTAGAATTAAATAATAATTTGGTCCCTGGACATGTCGAAAATCAATGTTTTGGTCCCGGGATAAAAAAACAATAGAATTTGGTCCCTGAACATGTATTTTCAGACCAATTTGCCCCCTTTCAAGGACCAAATTATAACGGTGGTAGGGGGCAAATTGGTCCAAAAATACATATTCAGAGACCAAATTCTATTGTTTTTTTGTTCAAGGATCAAAACATTGATTTTCGACATGTCCAGGAACCAAACATTATATTAATCCATTTTGTTATGCAAATAGTAGGGAGGACCTGGTCAGTTGAACTTATCTTCATTCGATACTGTTTTACATTACTTTCAATTACTATCATATAATCTTAATATTAATTGCGTACGTCCTACCAACCAAATAAAAGAACAACTCTCCATTCGGTTCACCGTTTTGAGTTTATTTGTGATAATACTAATATATTAGTCCGTGTCATATATACGATATCTGTACAAGGTCAATTCAATAAATGATTATGATAAATAAATCACATAATTGACGGAGTAATTTAAAGAATACCCACAACTGAAGGTTTTATATGTAATAGTAGAGGGGTAATTCAAATATAACTTATAACTGAGGGGTTCATTTGTAACTTACATACTTATAAATCAATCTGGATCATCAGTTGTGTTTAGCACAATTTGATTAGGACCATCAGTTAGACCCTAAGCTCTTTTATAATATAGACTAATACCTGTGTCCATACCATAGACACGATGTCAGTATGAGATCAGTTCAATAAATGATCGGGATAAACAAAACCTATAACTAACAGGGTAATTTTAAACAAAACTCACAAGTGAATGTTTTATATTTAATTGTAAATGGATAATTCAAACATAATTGATAACTGAGGGGTTCATTTGTAACTCACATACTTACGAATCAATCTGAACTGTCAATTGTGTTTAACATAAATCGATCAGGACCACCGGTTATACTCTGACCTTTTTTATAATATAGATTATGCCTTGTTTGGCTACGCATTGTGGACTAGTTCATAGTAATATTCTTTCCCATTTTTCTATCACATTTACAACATTTAAAGGAGAATTTGCATGTAGGTCTCCTTTCATAAGTTATTAACCGCTTAAGTCTCATATGTTTTTTAATTAAAAAAATACATTATTGGGGGCAGAAAGATGACAATGTCATTAATGAACCGAATATGCACTATGGATCACTTACTCAGTGCATCACGATGCATCAATTTTTCCATCGTGATGCACAAATTAGATTCGCAATATAGAAAATCCCAATATACAAATTGGATTTGTAATACACAAATAGGATTTGTGATGTAGAAATTGGATTCGTGTTGCGCAATTTGGATTCGAGATGCATGAACTGATACTTTGTACATGCATATTCAGTTCATTTAGGGTATTGTAGTCATTTCACCACTTAAAGTGACTTTTTTTTCAATTAAAAGTAATTATGGGGTACTCGAACAGTTGATAATTGTTGAAAGGGGACCGAACAAAATTTCACACAAATTTAAACTTGCGATATAAGAGGATCTTTACCGGGAAACACAAAAAAATATATATTTATAAAGTTGGTGAGGAACATTATGGTTGTGCCACCTCGTTATCCTTTGATAAATTTTTATTGTAAAACATCAATATGGAGGTCTTAAAGCATCCACCTTAGATTTCCCTACGTACAGTACAGTCGGGCTACCCCCCGCCCCCCACACACACAAACACATACACACTCACTCTCTCATACATTTCTAACCCCTAATTTCCTGTCTCATTGATTCCCACTCCCTCTATAATAGAGGCTCTATTCTAATTGATTTTCAAACTCTCTCCTACCTTGGCAAAATTTCACAACAAAGTATGCACAATTCCTCAATTAACATTAACAATGGAACTTCAGTAGTGCGATTGTTAGTGATATTTTTCAATCTTCAAAACCAGTCAAAAGGAGATCTTATTATTTTCCAAGATGCTTTCAAAGATCTTTCTTGAGAATGCTCTTACAAGGACTGTGAAATCTGTTGCAATGATCTCTATAGAATTTTTAAACGACATTTGTATTAGTGAGCCATTAATGATTCTCTAATGAATCACTTACTTATAAAAAAAGATTCTCTAATTTTACATAAATTTTATATTTGAGCTTAGATCTTCCTTACCATTTTGATTAAAACATTGATCTTTTAAGCAACGCTCATAATCCTAAATTTATAAGTGGAATTAAATATTCTGAAGTTTATAATCATGAGTTGAATTTGAAGGTTAGAACACGTCATGTTGCTCAATAACATGGACCATTCCATTAGGTTATGCAATGACACGAGGTTAATTATTACGATGCTTGAAAATCATGTTTTAGAAGAACAAGTTCTTTCCAAGGGCAATTCTAATCCTAATATTATTATTCCAAAAATGACACCAATCCCTTCTTTTGGTCATGGACTTTCCTTTCAAACTCAAGCTAAGACGGTTTTCACAAATGGTGTCTTAGGCAATTTGTATAAATAAAAGTGTGGGTCAATTTTTGTCTTATGTAGGAATTCTTTTGAAAAAACTCATATGTAATCATGACTAATTGTTTATCCATTTGTCTAGAGTTATTAATCCTAACGACTTTTGATTTTTGTTATATTGTGTATAAGGAAATTTTTTAAAATCTATAATAATTAGTTTTACAATGATATATTTATATTTAAACAGTTCTCCTTAATATATTCTTTTAATTTTGTTTTTCCTTTTTATTTTGTTTATATATAGTTTAGTTGAAAAATATATATGTTGTGTGTTTAACGCACGGGTGCAAAAACTAGTAATACATAATAATAATAATAATAATAATAATAATAATAATAATAATAATAATAATAATAATAATAATAATAATAATAATAATAATAATAATAATAATAATAATAATAATAATCAATATGATAAGAGACATTAATATTAGTATATATAACATTTTCTATTGTCAATAGTAAAAGTCTTATATTTAAAAACTTTTACAACTAACATTACTTCAAACTAATGCGAGATAAAACTCTTCTATAAATTAATACTCCCTTCGTCCCTAATTTATTGTCCTGGTTGACCCGGCGCACCGTTTAAGAAAACCTATTTGACTGGATTATTAATATTGACTTAATGTGTAGTTTCCTTTAATGTCCATGTGTATGTGGCCCATAATTAAAGTAGGGTGAAAAAGTAAGAGTAAAGTGGTAAAAGTGATGTTCTAAAAAGGTAAGTTTCAAAGTGGACAATTATTTTGGGACGGACGAAAAAAGAAAGGAGGACGATAATTTAGGGACGGAGGGAGTAATAAAAGATGAGAGTGAGATACAACTCTTCTATTGGTAATAAAATGTGAGATTTTTAATCTAATGACTTCTAAACTAACATCAATTTATAACCAATGTAAGAAGCATCTCTTCTAATGGTAATATTAGTATAGATGTATTTCATATTAATTATAAATTGATGTTGGTTTCAATTTTTTTTGATAAAATACTTCTATTTATCACCATAGAAGATATGTATCTTACATTGTTTAGAAAAAGATGTTAGTTTTAAAACTTTTATATAAAAGACCTCTCTTATTACCAATAAAGAGATGTATCGCACACTATTTAAATAGAAAATTTGGATTTTAAAGTCTTTAGACTAAAGGTTTTCACTCTTAAAAAATATTTATCTCATATTGATTACAAAATATTATACTATTATTATCAATAGAAGAGATGTATCCCACATTTGTTAGAAATTGATGTTGGTTTTAAGAATACTATTCTTAATTACCAATAGAAGAGATGTATCATACATTGGTTAAAAAGTGATGTTGATACCATTATTAATTATCAATAGAAAAGATGTATAATACATTGATTAGAAAGTGATGTTGGTTTTCAAAGTCTTTTGATAAAAGACTTCTACTATGGTCGGAAACGATTGCCCGAGGGAGACCGAATCGGCACCACACTTGTATTTGTGTTATTCTAATGGAAACAGATCAATCAAGTCTATTCCCCACATGTCGAATGGCCAGGCAGCAACCACTGGGGTTTGCATAGTGGAGGGCAACCTCGGTATGTCCGCGTTCCTCTGGCATTTGTCACATTCGCAGACGTATTTCTCTGCATCTCTCCTGAAGGTGATCCAGTTATATCCTGCGCGTAGAACTTTCTCTGCTAGGGCTCTAGTGCCCGGATGGCCGCCACATTCTTCCTCGTGGACCTCATTCAGAACGCCTTCAGTTAACTTTTGGGGGATATAGGGAAGCATAGGTCTGACCTTAGATCGCTTCTATAAGGTTCCCCCGACTACCGAGTATCGGTAATCCTGGCTTCTAACTGTAGTAGATTTGACTTTATCCGCAGGTAGGACTCCTTGCTCGATGTAGTCCTTGTAGTCGTCAATCCAACTTCTGATTGTTGACTCAATGTCCATTATCACTGGTCTATCAATGGCCGGAGTTTCCAAGTGCTCGATATTCATGATTGATGGATTCAGTAATGATAGACTTGCTTCGACGATCTTGGACAAATAGTTTGCTCGTATGTTGTCCGTTCGGTCAATTCTGATGATTTCCCAGAACTTGAAATTTTTCAAGATTTCCTTGACAAGCTCGCAGTATTTGACAAAGGAGGGGTGATGCACCATATACTCCCCCTAGACTTGGTTCACTACTAGCTGTGAATCCGAGTACACTATGACTGCTTCTACGCCCATATCTGTTGCAAGCTCGAGACCAGCGATCATTGCTTCATACTCGACCACGTTGTTGGAGGCTGGAAACTTAAATTGGATGGATGGCCAACTCAAATTTTGTAACTTGGTTGGGAGCTATGAGAAGGTTGCTAGCTTCGCTCCCGACTTTGCTCGCTGCCCTATCAACATAAAGATCACAGCAATAGGCCGGCCTAGGCGTTGGAAACTGCTTGTGCCCAGGCTCTGTTGGATGTGGGGCTTCAGACTCCTACTTGGTGAAACTTGTTTCGACCAAGAAGTTGGCCAAAGCCTGAGCTTTGATTGCTCGCCTAGGCTGGTAGTCGATGTAAAATTCTGTAAGCTCGATTGACCAGCTGAGTAGTCTACCCGATAAATCGGGTTTGTGTAGGATTTTGTGCAGTGGTGCGTCTGTGTACACTATGATTACATGTGCAGAAAAATAAGCCCTTAATTTTTAGGCAGCTACAACAAGCGAATAAGCTAATTTTTCGACATTAAAATAACGACCCTCAGCAGGACTAAGATCCTTTGATACATATTACACATGTTTTTGTATGCCTAACTCCTCCCAAACTAAAACAACGGCCACAGCCTAGTCTGTGGCCACTAGATACACATATAAGGGCTCCCCGGGTACAGGGTTGCTAAGGAGAGGCGTTTGCCATGATATTCCCTGAGTTGCTTGAGGGCTTTGGAGCATTCTTCATTCCACTCAAACCCCTTGTTACCGCACAGGATCTTGAAGAATGGAAGGCATTTCTCCACTGACCGGGAGATGAAGCAGCGAAGGGTAATAATTCTACCGTTTAATCGCTGGATGTTTTCGATACAGTAAGGCTGCTCCATCTCGATCAAGGCTTGGATCTTCTTCGGATTTGCCTCTATCCCGCTCTGATTGACCATAAAGCCGAGGAACTTTCCTGCTCGGACCCCGAATACGTACTTGCTCGGATTCAGCTTCATGTTGTGTTTGGGCAGATTGGCAAAAGTCTCTTCTAGGTCAAGGGTGTGGTCGCGGCCTGTGGTTTTGATGACCATGTCATCAATGTAAGCTTACATGTTTCTACCGAGCTGGGAGCCAGAAACCTTGTTGACCATGCGTTGATAAGTGGCCCCTACATTCTTCAACCCGAAAGGCATCATTTTGTAGCAGTACAAACCTATGCCTGCTCGAAAGGCTGTTTTTCACTTTATCTTGCTCGTTCATCTTAACTTGGTGGTACTCTGAGTACGCATCCAATAAGCTGATCATCTCAAAACCAGCTATGGCATCGACAAGCACATCAATGCGCGGTAGCGGGTAGCAGTCATTCGGGCAAGCTTTGTTGAGGCCCGTAAAGTCGACGCACATGCGCCATTTGTCATTGGCCTTTTTGACCATCACCACGTTGGCCTGCCATGTCGGATATTGGATCTCCTCGATAATGCTAGCTTTTAGGAGCTTTTCGAGCTCTGTTTTTATTTATGTACTTTTGTCTAGAGAGTACTGCCTTGGCCGTTGTTGAATCGGTTGAAAAGCTGGGCACATTCAGATCGTGGCGGGCAACACCCTTACTAACTCCATGTATGTCTTCGACGGTCCATACGAACACATCAAGGCTGTTCTTGAGCTGGTCGATCAATTTGGCCCGAGTTTCGGGAGGCATGGCTTTCTTGATCATGATTTTCTACTCGGGGTAAGCATGATTGATGATGACCTCTTCCAACTCGTCTTGCGGCTGGAACTCGGGCTCATCTCGTACTTATAGAATGTCTAGCTCGGTACCTTGCGCGGGGGGAGGCCCAGCCTTACACGCATGGAATGTTAGTATTGGGGCTTTCCCGGCTTCATCAATCTCTATGAGATTTGCAGTTCCAGAGGATTCCCTGAGCTCAATATTGTTTATGAGGACGGAGCCTTTAGAGTTTCCTTTTTAGAGAATGTAATCGTTTGCTCAGGAGTATCCACGATCAATTCCTGCTTCTTTCTCTGGGAATCCTGGACATACTCCCATATTGCACGGGGCTTGCTGTTGAGGATACCAACCTCATCCTCTGTGTAGAACTTGGCCTTTTGATGGGGGGTGGAAGTGACCATCTAGAATTTTTCCATGGCCGAAGCACCTAGGATGCAATTGTACGCGGACTTAAGATCGATCACCAGGAACGTGATCATCTCTATCAGGGTTTCTGTTCATCTCCCATGAAATCCTCTAGCTCGATGTTGCCTTTAACACTTACTTGATGGCTGGTGAAACCTTCAAGCTTTCCCAAGTACGGCTTGAGGCGGGTATCCGATAACTCTTGGCCGTTGAAACATGAGTAATACATTATGTCTTTGCATGCTCCCGTGTCCAGCAGTACCCTGTGAACCTGCCAATTGTTCATAAGTCAAGAAATCACTAGCGGCTGCTCGGATGCCAGAGATGTTCTTGCTAGCTCGCTGCGGGTGAAGAAGATGCTAGGTTCCCCTGCCCGCTGCACTGCTGGGGCGTTGATAGCTTTAGATAGGGAGTAGATATGCTTCCCGAGCTGAGTGTTGGATGGGAGCTCCTTTTGAATCATGTCAACCACCACTTGTATCTGAGGGGCCTGGCCGCCTCTTCCTCTCGGGGGTTCCGTAACGGTCATTTCTGGCATTATTACCCATACCCTGGTTCCTTTTGAAGCGGTCCAGCTTGCCCGCGTTGATAAGTTGTCCCAATACTTTGTGTTGTCCCTGGTATGAGCGAACTAAGGGTCAAACGGGTAGGGCACTGGCAAAGCATCCCCGACCTAGAACATGATTTATTCCCGGGTGGTATTCAGTGAGGTGAACTGTGACTCCGTGAATCTCTGCCCTGGCGTAAAAGTACGCCTTCTGTCTCTGCGTGGGCGGTTATTGCCATCCTAGATCTGGTTAGCCGGCATGGACAAGCTGTCGAGTCTTATCTTTTCCCTTGGGCTTGTCAACCTTGGTGTTCTTCGTCGAGCAAAAGAGGTGCGAATTGGCTAGCAGCTCTGCCTTCGACACACTCGGGTTCATGGTCAGGATGGTTTTGAGCAGGCCTACTCTCATATTGTTAAGGTAACAAAATGTGATTTTTGGATCACTGGTGGCTGTTACTTGGTTGATCATCTCCTCGAACCTTTTCAAGTAGCTGCTATAAGACTCATGATCGCCATGTTTGATCTTGCCGAGATCAAATCTATTCTTGGGCGTAGGGCCCGCTGTGCCAAATTCTTCCAACAATATTTCTCGGAGTACCTCCCATCTACCTATAAATCCCCGGGGAACTCTCCCCAACCATGACAGTACCTTTCCCTGAAGAGCACCCTCAAAGGCTCGCATTTTTAGAGCCTATATATCTGTGACCATCCGAATCTATGCTTCAAATGATCTGAGCTAGTTGTTTGCCCGCGTCTTCCCGAAGTATTTTTCAAACTATGGAAAGGTTACTCCTTGCGCGAATGGCGCGTTATCGATCTCTAGAGTGAATGAGCTGCCCTCTAGTAGATTTGTGGCTTCATAACTGGGCTTGGCCATAGCTAAATTGACCATTTGTTTGACCAAGTCTCTCTTCATGGCCTCCATGTGTTCGGACAGATGTTTTTCTGTGTCCACTGTGAACCTGGACGAGCGGGCATGTTCTGACTGCTGACTACGTGCTCCCCTGGAACGTTCGACATTAAGTGGGCAGAAGGTCGGATCATAAGAGGCTTCCACTTCCCGTTCAACTCGCACCTTGTGCCTTGGTCGGTGTGCCTTTGCCTCCGCGTATTCGCGGGCTATGCGACGACTGTGGTTTTCTCCACAGGCATGGTGATCCTGCCGACGATGATGTCGGTGGGACAGATTCTGGCGGCTATATCTGCTTTCCGTCTGAATAACGGAAGGAATCTGTCTGCTCGAAGCAGGTAATTGTTAGGAGGCCTAGCCACCACCAACAAATGCTGGATTGCTAAGAGCAGGTAATTGTTGGCATGGCCCAAAGCAAGCAATTGCTGGTTGAGCGCGTACATCTTATTATAATGCTTTGTTTGGACTTGCAGAGCAGCATCTAAGGGGTTTGTCCGGGCAAACTCACTTGGCTTCCCTGGTCGTTTTCTCGCTGATGGTTCAACTGTACCCTGAGGTCTTGAGCACGAGCATCCCTTGGTTCTGGCTGGCATGTTAAGACAGTTGCTCTTCAACATACGAAACATCTTCACCGTGAGCCGCATGCCAAGCTGCAACATTCTGGTTTCTCGTTTGCACCCCTTGGGGTGCCCTTGGTGGTAGATCACCAGGCAGTGGGTTGTTATGCCCAACCAGCTGGCTGCCAGCCTGGTGGTTGCTAGCAGTGGCGTGATGTTTGCTACCCTTGCCAGCCATTGCACTAACACAGATTATCGAAAAACTCTCCGGAAAACTTAAAGAAAGTTTAGAAACTTCGATTTCTCGATAACGGAACCAAATTGATGTGACAAAAATACAGCTTGGGCCGTCCGTATGATAAGTAGGATATCTGGGCTTGATCTGCTTCCTTGAAACTAATTAAGATCACGAAAACACCTTAGTGGGAGTGCAAGGCTTGGCTTCGTGAAACAACTCCGGCGTGAGAGTAAGTATCGTGTGAAAAAGTCAAAAGAGAATTTGATAGAGGTTCGAGGCTCAAGAAAGTGTGTACCTTGTATATGAGTTATGGAAAGGTATTTATAGGCCCCCAATGATGTAGAATTCTTGTGGGATTCAGTTTCCATAGTTATCCAGCCAATTAAGGAGAAAATCCCTAAATTGTAGGCATGATAGACGGCTGCCCGTGTGCATATATAAGCAGATATGGCAAGTGTCATGCTCAGATAAGGAAACCTCTGACTTGTCTTGGGGAGCAAGTTTCCAAGGCTCCCTGCTTGATGCGTGCCCAGGCGAGCAAGGCTCTGCCCGGCTATATGACGCAGACTAGTTAAAGACAAGTGTAGATCATGGGTCTGACCCTTGGTCGGGCCTATACTCGACCAGGTTTTAACAGGTGATCTAGCTCTCTCTGCTCGGTGACCTCTAGCTCTGCCCACTAGGTAATTAGGTCTCATGCTAATTGAACTCGTGATTGGCACGTGCTGGGTGCTCGTGCTTTGCTCGTGACTGGGTTTGGACCGGGCACATCAGTTATAAAAGTTATTATATAAAAACATTTTTATGTTATTACCAATAGAAAAGATGTATCTCACATTTTTTTTTTTGTATCTCACATTATTTAGAAATAGATGTTGGTCAAAAAGTCTTTAGACAAAAGACAACTATTATTATTAATAGAAAGTATGTATACCACTTAGATTAAAAAGTGATGTTGATTTTAAAATTCTTTAGATAAAATACTTAAACTTTCATTACCAATAGAAACAATAAATAAGTATCCTACATTGTTTAAAAATGAATAATGATTTTATTTTTTTAACAAAAATATTTCTACTATTATTATTAAGTTAGATGTTAGTTTTAAAAATCTTTATATCAAATATTTTTACTATTATTACCGATACAGAATATGTATCTCACGTTACTTAGAAACTTATATTAATTTTAAAAGTATTTAGGAAAAAACGTTTAATATTAATAACAATTGAAAAAATCTATATATATATATATATATATATATATATATATATAAAGTTGGTGAGGAGCACTATGGTTGTGCCACCTCACCACATTTGGATAAATCTTCATTCTAAAACATCCATGTGGAAGCTTTAGAAACTTTTGGTTTTCTAGCCATTAGCTAATAATAATACATAATAATAATCAATATGATAAGGGGTATTAATATTAGTATATATAATTTCTTCTATTGTCAATAGTAGAAGACTTATATTTAAAAACTTTTACAATTAACATTACTTCTAATCAATGTGGGATAAAACTCTTCAAGGTTAGATATTACTTCTAATGACTCAATTTTAACATCATATTTTAAGCTTTGATATCTTATTCATCCAAAACTTGATTTGGACAAATAAATATATCATTTCGATGTTCTTGCCGAGTAGAATACATTTGTACAATTACTTTTGTCAACAAACAAATGGCACGTAAAGAAATTTGTTCCTCAAGTTGCACAATTTCTTTCACTAAAAACACTAATTTTTTTAATAAGAATTATACTTTAAATCTTGATATCTTATTCATCCAAAACTCGATTTTGACAAAGAAATATATCATTTTGATACTCTCACCGAGTAGAACACATTTGTGATTATATTCACCAACAAACAAATAACACGTAAAGAAATTCGTGTCTCAAGTTGCACAATTTCTCTCACTAAAAACACTAATTTTTTTTAACAAGTATTATATTTTAAGTCTTGATATCTTATCATCCAAAACTCGATTTGGACAAATAAATATATCATTTTGATACTCTCACCGAGTAGAACACATTTGCGCAATTACATTCTTCAACAAACAAATGACACGTAAAAAAATTAGTGCCTCAAGTTGCACTATTTCTTTCATTAAAAATACTAATTTTTCAACAATAGAAGAGATGTATCCCACATTGATTAGAAATTAATATTGGTTTAAAAAATATTATTATTAATTAAGTACCAATAGAAGAAATGCATCATACATTGGTTGGAAAGTGATATTGATTTTCAAAGTCATTTGATAAAAAACTTTTACCATTATTACCAATAGAAAATGTATATCTCACATTTGTTAGAAAATGATGTTGAGTTTAAATTATTTTATATTATTACCAATAAAAGAGATGCATAACATATTGTTTAAAAAGAAAATGTTAGATTTTAAAGTCTTTAGAATAAAGACTTTCACGTTTACAAAAGTTGATAGACCTCAGACACTTTTGATAGACCTTGGATACTTTTGATAGACCTTGGACACTTTTGATAGACCTTCGTTAATTTTGATAAGCCTTGGACACTTTTGATAGACCTTGGTTAATTTTGATAAACTTTTGACACTTTTGATAGACCTTGGACACTTTTGATAAACATAGGACACTTTTGATAGATCTTGGTTAATTTTGATAGACCTTGAACACTTTTGATAGACCTTGGATACTTTTGATAGACCTAGGTTAATTTTGATAGACCTTGGACACTTTTGATAGACCTTGGATACTCTTGATAGACCTTGGTTAATTTTGATAGACCTTGGTTAATTTTGATAGACCTTGACACCTTTGATAAACCTTAGACACTTTTGATAGACCTTGGATACTTTTGATAAACCTTGGTTAATTTTGATAGACCTTAGACACTTTTGATAGACCTTGGTTAATTTTGATAGACCTTGGACACTTTTGACAGACCTTGGATACTTTTGATAGACCTTGGACACTTTTGATAGACCTTGGTTAATTTTGATAGACCCTGGTTAATTTTGATAGACCTTGGACACTTTTGATGGACCTTGACACCTTTGATAGACCTTGGACACTTTTAATAGACCATGGACACCTTAGATAGACCTTAGACACTTTTGATAGACCTTGACACCTTTAATAGAAGTTAGACACTTTTGTCTAATAATTTACATAGAAACAATACTGTGACAGTGATATATTTCATATATGAATGATGTTTCAAATACAAACGACCAAATACCACCAACCACAAAAAAATTGTCTTAAATACAACCAAACACATTAATCACTATCTCAAATACAAGTATACAACCAACCATAAATACAAACGATGAAGATCAATATTGCCTCCTACCAGATGGTCCTGCCTGACTAGTGGGGGGTTCTTGGTAAGGTACACCAGTCAATTTACAATCTACTCTAACAAGTAAATTCCCCAACTCATCGTATGTAAAGCTCATGTTTCCTTTCTTCCATTGCTGTGAGAATGGCATTGTCAGATGGCGTGCTTCTCTGACCATGTACTCGTACATATCTGTTATAGGTGGGATCGATGTAGTAATGTGTGTGGATCTGTTAACAGGGTTCTGGACAATTGGATGAGAATGTTTCCGAAACCACGTTAGATACCCAGGTTCAAACAGACCAGGTCATTGAGCTCTGTAACCAAGATCGTCATTTGATAACATATAATTGTTAAACATGTTGAAAAATCTTGCGAGCGTCAACCACATACTTCTATCCTTGACAAAAGATCTATTAGTGGTGTCATGAGCAATTGGCATTGTTGGAATCGTCTGTATAAAGCCAAATTGTCGCAAAAATCTCTCCGGATGGTTTGGCTCCACAATGGTGTCCATACATATACAACCGTGATAAAAGGTAACTCTCTTAAATGGGTAGAACCTTCTAACACTCGCATCGTACGGAACCCACTCAACCTACAACAATATAACATAATACAATTTAAAATCATAATAACTTAATAATCAAACTCGTAAAATAACGAACATAAAAAAATTCAACAATTAATACTCACATCACTGTATCTCAAAGAGTCAATTTGTTCACGAAATGCCTTTAATCGTGTAATATTTGATCCCTGATTGCCTGTCGGTTTCCACCTTTGTCCAACAGGCTGTCTATTTCTATAGTCCACATTATGTGGAGGTCTAAAACATGGAAAATATTTGTATATCCATGCCTGCATAAAATTCAATTGTAAATATAAGACAATTATATTTATCAATTATCAAATATATGATAATATATTACCTCCAATAATGTTAACTATCCAGCGATTTGTTGTGGTTTGGCTCGTGAAGCTTTCCCTAGCTCTCTATATAAGAAAGCCAGCATAGCAGCTCCCCATGCATATGTGGAGACATCCTCAAGATCAGCTAGCCACTCGAGGTAATGTATACTAACTCAGGTGCCACTCTTGTCGGTAAAAATACTACAGCCCATCATATATAACAAATATGCCCTGACTGCACACTTCACTGTTTGTTCATCATTAGATGAGACGTCGTGCATAAATGTTTGACGGAGCCACTCAAGTCTCACCGATGAACCCCTGACTCCCTGCATCTCATCCTCCAATTGTAGACGATGCACTCCCAAAAGTTCGCAAACACGTTCCTTTGTCAAACTGCCAGTAGATAAAACCGACCTCCCTTGGATCGAAAGACCAAGGATACGACGCACATCATCCAAGGTAACTGATATTTCACTAAATGGCATATGAAAATTATTGGTCTCTGGATGCCATCGTTACACAAAAGCACTAATTAATGGTCTATTCACTTCATCTTAATGCACCCGGGTTATTTCTCGCAAGTTTGTTCTTTTGCTAGTCATCTTGAAATAATGAGTAGTCTCATCAGGTGGAATCTCTCATTTTCGTATTTTATGCGTATGGCAAATACATCGAAGCACCCCTCTCTCATTACCCAACCATACATCTGCAGCGACATGGTCAACGTATATGATTAACAATGAGCTTATCACTGGTCCACCAGTATATGCCTCCTCCTCCTCCTCCTCTTCACCTTCCCCTTCACCCCTTCCCCCTTCCTCTTTCGTTTCCTCCTCCTCCTCTTCCTCTTCCCTTTCGTTTTCCGATTATTGTTGTTGTTGTTGATTATTAAACTGAAAATCGTCAAGGTGTACGCAATATTTGTTTACATGTAGGTCCTCGTCTTTTTTTTTTTGCTTGTGCTTCATTTTCACATTGTAATTGTTGTTCATGTCTTAAGGCAACCGTTGGTCTTTTCTTATCGGGGGCGGTTGATTTTTTACTCCCAAAACCAAGCGCCTTTATTGCCTTTCCTGCAAATATAAAGTAAAATAGAATATGAAAAACATAAATAAAAAAATTACGAGCATAAAATGTTCGGGTGTCCTACCCGAACATTCTCAGATATGTTCGGGTGTCCTGCCTAAACAAAAGTACTAGCATAGAAATTGTCATTGTGCGAGGGTCTTTCAAATTTATCTCAGTTTTCTGTTCTAATCTGATTCAAACCCTACGTTAGTTAAAACCCTAACTTATTTCAAACCCTAAACCCTGGAAAACACTTGGCACTTCAAAATAGAAGAAGAACAAATGAGATTTCAAACCTAGGAAGCTTGACATATCTATCCACTCTTGAAATATATGCATTGTTGTTCTTCAATATTACTGAAAAAGTTTGATTTGGGGGTGATTCAGTTTGTTGCCCGTTGCTTTTCTGTTCGCATTGGTGTCTTTTGTTCGTTTGTTCGGTGTCGTGTCTTTGAAAGTTTGAAATGGGGAGGGGGAAGGGGAAAAAGGGAAAAGGTTATAATGGTTTTAGGTTGGAAGAACAAAGAATAAAAAATGAAATTAAATGAAATTACATAATAGTGTAAACCATGGAAATAACTGGTCGTTTCACTCAAACGTCTTATAATCTGATATAAACCGTGGAAATAACTGGTCGTCTCACTCAAACGTCTTATAATCTGATATAAACCCTGGAAATAACTCGTCGTCTCACTCAAACGTCTTATAATCTGATATAAACCCTGGAAATAACTGGTCCTCTCACTCAAACATCTTATAATCTGATATAAATTGTGGAAATAAATGGTCCTCTCACTCAAACGTCTAATAATCTGATAGAATCCATGGAAATAACTTGTCCTCTCACTTAAACGTCTTATAATCTAATATAACCAGTGGAAATAACTGGTCCTCTCACTTTTTTTTTTTTTTTTTTAAGTAAACAGGGACGGCACCCTGCGGAATTTTATTAATAAAAAAAATAATAAACAAGGAGGGGGACAACCTGCCTCAACAGAGAGGGAGGAGCCTTACCTCTACCAAAAAGTACAACATCATTTGCGATAATTAAATAAGCCCAAACAGTCCTGTCTAAAGGAGTGACGCACATTTGTCGGAAGTTGAGCCAAAGTCTCATATGTAGTGTAATGAATCGATGAATGAGCAGTATCCGCCAGTCTATCAGCCACCCCATTAATTTCTCTGTAAACATGACCTATGGAATAATAGCCAAGCAACTCCTTACAATCGGACAACTCATACTCAAATTGCCAAGGAAACTTTTGTGCACCAACCAACCCACGAGCTGCCACCAGAGAGTCAGTCTCAACATACACCTTCACTAAACCCAATCTCCGACATAAAGTGAGCCCATCACGAAGAGCACTAATCTCAGCAAAAGTGTTTGTACCTGGACCATAAGACGCCGAGAAGGCACAAACCAATCTGCCTTGATGGTCACGAATGATACCACCCCCCGTACAAAAGCCATTTCTAGCCGAGCCGTCAGTATTGAGCTTATAAGCACCGAACTCAGGAGGCTCCCAACGAATCCAACGACCACGCCGAAATTTGACACTTTTAGCTGAAACCCACAATGGATACAGACCCGTAATACCCACTTCATTAGAAACCACTTTAGGAGTGTATAACTGCATCATATCACGTAAGCCATTACGAACTCCCTTTATAATGTCTCGAGCACTCATCGGAATGTTATCAAAGATAGCACGGCATCTTGCTTTCCATAATTCCCAGCATCCTAAGACCAACGTACCAAGTTTACAAGCACCAATTTGATTATCAATAGAAACCCGATCCAACCAATATGTAAAAAGATGATGAAGAGACACATACTTCTCGGGTAAATGAAAACATTGAGCCAAGAATTTCCAAACTTCACCAGCAACTTCAGAGAATAAAAACAGATGCTCAATAGATTCTCTATCATGGTGATGATTACAGCACACACATTTAGAAGCAATCATAATATGTTTCTCCTGTAACCTAAGATCAACCGGCAAAGCCCCCTGACAAAGTTTCCAAATAAAACCACTTACCTTTAAAGGAATCCAGTGCTGCCAAATTTTTTTTGCCCAGAACAGTTTAGGCCACTTCAAACGAGTATGATGCCAGTGAGCTGAAACCTCAAAGTTTCCGGAAGTGGTATGAATGTAAACTATCTTGTCTTCCTTCAGGGAATTCAAACGAACCCTTCTAATTAAAGCCATGTTATCCTCGGAGATGTAGTGAGAAAACTAGTCCAAAAGTTGAATCCCATCGCGAACCAAGAGGTGAATATCCGTCGGAAACGGCCCCTCTAGGGTGACACCACACCAATTGGTACCCCAGAATGAAATATCACCAGCCCCCACTCACTCAAATGTCATATAATCTGATATAAACCGAGGAAATAACTGGTCCTCTCACTCAAATGTCTTATAATATGATATAAGCCATGGAAATAACTGGTCCTCTCAGTCAAACGTCTTATAATCTGATATAAACCCTAGAAATAATTGGTCGTCTTACTCAAACGTCTTATAATCTGATATAAACCCTGGAAATAATTGGTCGTCTCACTGAAGCGTCTTATAGTTTGATATAAACCCTGGAAATAATGGGTCGTCTAACTGAAATGTCTTATAATCTGATATAAACCCTAAAAAACCCTAAACCACAATCCCTAAAACCCCTAAACTCGAACCCCTAACTCCTAAACCCTAAATCCTAAACCATAAAACACTAAACCCTAGAAACTGTTTGAGTGTAGTAACCGGACGTTTTAAAGTATGTTCGGTCCAGATAACCGAACCTTTTTTCATATGTTCGGTCCAGGTAACCGAAACTTATTTCTTATGTTCGGTCCAAGTATCCAAACGTTTCTTGTTAAGTCAACCTAGTCAAAAAAAAATTCAATCTTGGAAAATGTAGTAGACTTTGGGCAGTTTTAGTAGACCTTATGTTTTGTAATGAAATCAATACAAACAATAATGTAAATATAAAACATTAAAATATAATCCATCTAAACAACACAAACCACGATCGTCTAATTATTGAAAAATGAAATACAATGTTATCATAAGTTCATAGTCATACATAGAAATTAGATATAAACCCTAATACAAACCAAAACTAAATTTGTGATTGCCTATCACTCGTAAGAGTTGGATCAGGTTGTGATTGCTTATCACTCATAGGAGTTTGATCTGTACACAAAAGTCAGTTGTGTCCTACTTTTTGACATCTACTAAATTTTTGTCTTCTACAATATTCTCCAACTGAAGCGATTCTCTTTATTCTATGATGACCAGCTGGTACTCGGACTAAAAGTGGCAAAATAGTCATTTTTTCGACTGATTCTGGAATGTCCCAATCCTCTCATTGGTGATAGGGTAGATGTTTTCATAATATGCTAGTCTCCAACAATCAGTTGTATAGAATGATGAGCACAATCGATGCACTGAAAAATTTCTCCTACTTGCAACTGCAACTGCATGGCACATCGTCCAACTGAAACGTACCGTAGCTGCAAGCATTAGTAACAAAGTCCACCGTATAATGCTTAGGATCGCTCCTCACCACATACTTGGATTGATCAATGGGTTCAATCACCATATAATTATTGGTATTCTCAATAGCTTAGCTTATTTTTGTAACCATTACAGGGGTTAAATTGGTTGTACATGCTTGTGCTAACTCACGCCTATTACAAAACTATTTGTACAATGTTTTCCTAATACTTTGAAGCAGGGGCATTATAGAAGTCTATCGGGCGCCCTTGAATACGAAGTTGAGAGACTCTACATTGTTTGAAGTCATTATATTGTAACGGTTTCCTTTACAATATGACCTGATCCCAAGTTTCAAAAATGGTTCCGCTAAGATATTCTCAATCCTTCTCATCGGTTTTTTCAATTTGAGACATATGCTTCATGAACTCTTCTTTCATATATGCCTCTGCCGCCCTCATAAAAAGAGCAAATGTCCCAGGTTTTTGAGTTGCGGTCTTTAAATTTCCCTTTATATGGTAGAAACAATGTGCATGATGTACATTTTGAAAAACATCTTTGACTACGGTAATAATGCTCCTATGTCGGTTGGAAATGATCACAAGTCCTTCATTGTCACCTTTTATTGCTTTCAACTTCGTAAAAAACCAAGTCCATGTATCATCATTCTCAGAATCAACAATAGCCCATGCAAGAGGATATATTTGCATATTTCTATCCTGACAAATTGCAATAATCAATGTGCCTCTATATCTTACAGTTAAAAATGTTCCATCCACAATGATCACCTGACGCATTGCAACGTGGAATCCGATAACGCAATCCCCATACGCCAAAAATAAGTACTTGAATCGATTTTCACTATCAAGCTCTAAAGAGTATACTGTTGCTGGATTAGCCAATTGCAAACAAATTATGGGCATATGCACCTAGCTTCCTGTAACTATCCTCCACTGATAGTTTAGATGAACACCAAAATCTTAGATAATCTTACCAATGATGTCCTTCGGTTGAAACTTGTCTATCCGCCAACTCCAACGAGATATGTACTCCAATAACTCTCGATGTTGCTTGTCTGTGATCAGTCAAGCACATGTTATGGGGGCAAGTATGTTCAGCTATATATTTTCGAATCCGAAAATAATCACTTTCTGAGTACTTTGTGGCTCGCAAATGTCATTTGCAATTATCACTAGCACAAACTAATGTGTACATAGTTTGGCCCGATTTGGCTGCTTTGAACTCGAACTTATTATTCAATGCAATTAAAGTACACAACATCCTGAAGCTCCCTCTTGTTATTGAATACTTGCCCAACCTTCAAATTAATATCTTCCGATAACACTCGCGTTGTACTTCCAACTGAAGAATTCAACAAATGCTCTCTTGTGAAGTAATTGTCTTCATGTTGGTTGCCTTGACTGAACCCACCAAATCTCTGTCTCGGGGGTGTAGAGTAATCATTCTGGTTATAGGATCCATTAATTGCATCCAACCCACCATTTGTGTTGTTTCCCACATTTTCTTCTTCTTCTTCTTCTTCTTCTTCTTCTTCTTCTTCTTCTTCTTCTTCTTCTTCTTCTGCTTCTTCTTATTCTTCTTGTCCATTATTTTGCTCTTCTCCATTTTTTTGTTCATAATCTATGTCACAACCAAATTGATTACTTTCTTCCCGGTTCACTTCGCAATTTTCTTGCTTAGTTATATAAAGAGGAGTAATAGTGCCATGAAGGTTAAGATTAAATAGTCATTCAACATCTTCATCTGAAGTAATTTGGACATGATGATGTTGTAGACTCTGCCCTGGTGGTGGAGGAGTAAGAAATCCTAACTCTATATCATTAACTTGGCAAAGCTTTTTTACTTTAGCATAAAACTCTTCAAATGAAGTTAAATTACTAATCGCAAGTCCTTTTGGTTTATGTTTGTCACTAAATTTCCACGAAGATCCAATGTTCACTTCGTTGTCAACAAAATGTCCAAAATACAAAACAGTGATCAAAACAGTTGAACCCATACCTTTTTTTAGGGAAACTGGGGCGGCACCCTGCTAGATTTTATAGATAAAATGGAAAATAAATACAGAGGGGGACAACCATGCCTTACCCAGGGACAAAGGGGGACAAAGAAGCCTTACCTCAAGCAAAAAGAAGAGCTTACCAAAAATCCCAAAAGAAAATAACAATCTGACATTAAGATACTCTAACATAAGAAGTACCGCTAATATCTAACCGAATGAGGCCTCGAATGTCCCTGGAGAACTCATATATGGATGAGAAAGTGTTATCATGACCACTATCACATCCCAAATTAGCGAAAGCATCAGCAACATCATTGACCTCTCTAAAATAGTGGGAGATGCCAAAAAGCATGGAAGCCTGAATGTCTTTGATAGCTCTAATAAGGTATAGGGAGCGCCAAGGGGGGCGAGCTTTACCTAAGACACAATCATACTGAAACTTGGAGTCAATTTCCACCAGGACCCCAGATATCCCTTGGTCTCGAATCCACTCCACCCCTTGAAGTAAAGATCTACACTCCGCCATCAAACTAGTAAAGATACCGTAAAAGGAAGAATAAGCATAAATGAACTCACCCTTACTGTTACGGATCACACCCCCTGCGCTATCACCAGGATTCTCACGACAAGCACCGTCGGTATTTAATTTGACTAAGCCCTCCGTTGGTTTGGACCAATTGATCACCCGATTCGTCTTAGTGGCAATGTATTTAATACATATATAATTATCAGAGCCTTTCCCAACTTGGGCAAGGGTGGAAAAGAAGACCAGCACCTGTAAGGATACATCTCAACTCCTGATTAATTCTATCAATCAGAGTAGATGCAGAAGATCGTTTTCCATCATGCAAAGCTTTATTACGAAACTTTCAGATTTCCCAAAAAACAATGGACAGGAGAATGGCATACAAAATAGAGTCCTTACTGTACCACCAAGAAAAGAAGGTCTAGGAGATGGATTGCATGGCCGGAGCAACAGCTCCCATACATTAGAATTCAGCCCAAACATGTCTAACCATGGTACTATGCTATGCAAGAAAATGTGTAAATAGGTTTCGCTGTGACCCGCGACGCAACAAGAACAGCGCGAGGCTAAGAGAGTGGCTTTTTTAATTATACTCTCGTCAATAGACAGCTTCAAATTCCATAGTCTCCACATGAATACACTTATATTGCGAGGCAAAAGTTTATGCCATATGAATTTAGTTGAGTCCATGTTTGGTCGGTGAATACGAATAAGGTTCCATATCGAAGATAGAGTCAATTTACCATTCGCTTGATCACTCCAGCACGCCAAATCAGGATGCTCTGAAAGACTAATACCGTGAGAGACAATGGACGTTGAAGTTGTTCCTCCAATAGCAGCTCTAGCGATGTGAGAGATCTTATAAGAGGAGTCAAATAAATCTGCCATTAATCTAATTGGGCTAAAGAGATTTCTAGCAAGGCGAACATAAGGTAACTGAAGCTGTTTATGGGAGAATTTTTGGATATCTTTCATTAAGAAAATCATCTTGTATATATACAAGGAGGACAATAATCACAGATCCTATAAATCAGGAACTACCAAAAAACTAACTTAGGTAAGTTGACCTAGGGTGTATACAGCTGTAAATACTAATTCTAGGAATCAGCTATACATGGTAATGATCTCCTAAATTAATGTTCCTAATTGACAACTAATCGACAGCTTGATTTCCTAGACTCCCCCCTCAAGCTGGATGATATATACTTGTCATTTCTAGCTTGGAAATCAACCCATAAAAGTTGGTACGGTGCAAGGTCTTGGTCAAGATGTATGCTGCTTGTTGCTAAGAAGGAATGTATCTCAAATTGATCATGTTTGTCTCAATTTTATCACTAATGAAGTAGTGGTATATCTCGACATGCTTCATTCTGTCATGATGCACTGGATTTCTTGCGATGGCTATAGCTGACTGATTATCACAAAAGATTTCTATGGCACCTTCTATTTTGACCTTGAGCTCACTGAGTAGACGTCTTAACCAAATTCTTTCACAAATCACGTGAGCCAATGCTCGAAATTCGGCTTCAGCACTACTCCGAGCTACAACCTGTTGTTTCTTACTGCACCAAGTTACAAGGTTTCCCCATACATAGAAGCAGTACCCTGAAGTTAACTTACAATCGATAGGAGAACCAACCCAATCTGCATCGGTGTAGACTTCCATAGATCTGTTGATAGTCTTCCTGAACATGAGTCTTTTTCCAGGATCATTCTTGAGATACCTTAATATTCGAAACACAGCTTCCATGTGCTCTTTAGAGGGCCTGTTCAAAAACTGGTTAACCACGCTAACGGAAAAACTGATGTCAGGCCGAGTGTGAGTCAAGTAGATCAGTTTCCCTACTAGCTATTGATTCTTGCCTCGATGTACTACTTCTCATTCTCCACTGGCTTGCAGCCTCTCATCCCGGTTTCTTTCAAGAGATCTAAGGTATATTTTCGTTATGTGACAGAGATGCCCTTGCTGGATCTAGCAACCTCCATTCCAAGAAAATACCTTAGGTATCCCAAATCTTTGTTCTTGAACTCTCTTGAGAGAAGTTGTTTAAACCGAGTCATTTCCTCACTAAAATTTCCAGTGAAGATTATATCATCAACGTAGACTATTAACACAGTAATCTTGCCTTGTGCAGAGTGCTTAATGAATAGAGTATGATCGGCTTGACACTGAGTATAGCCATCTTGTCTCAAGACCTTAGTAAATCTCTCAAACCAGGCCCGGGGTGACTGCTTCAGACCATGGAAGGATTTCTTGAGCTTGCACACTTTGCCGTTAGTGAATCTGTCTTCAAATCCCGGTGGTATGTCCATATACACCTCTTCCACTAAATCACCATTCAGGAAGGCATTTTTACGTCAAGTTGAAATAATGGCCAATCTAGATTAGTTGCAAATGAGAGAAGCACCCGAATAGTATTCAACTTCGCAACAAGAGAAAAGGTCTCTTGGTAATCAATCCCATAAGATTGGGTGAACCCTTTAGCCACTAGACGGGCTTTGAAACGCTTTATACTGCCATCGGCTTTGTGTTTGGTTGAAAAAATCCACTTGCATCCAACAATGTGCTTCCCATGTGGAAAATCAGCAAGGATCCATGTCCTATTTTTTTCTAGTGCCCGTAGCTCTTCTAGGGTGGCAGCTTTCCACTCGGGTACTTGTAATGCTTCTTTGACTGAGTTCGGAGTTTTGATCTGATCTAAAGTAGTCACAAAATCTCCAAAAATGGTGATATATAAGAGTAAGATAAGTGATCCCGAATAGGGTGTTAAGTACATGAGCAAACTCCTTTTCTTACTGCAATTGGCTTGCTTAGATCATCCTCATCCTCTGCCATTTTTCTTGTACTCTCTCAGAGACATTAGGATTCAAGTTTAAATCATGGTTTTTCTGAATTTGTGCAGGATGAGTTTCGTACCTTTTAGGATGTCTTTCTCTCCGTGAATAGACTTGCAACTATTTGTTTTCAACACATGTACGGTTTGGGGAACAAGGAACAGGTGTAAGAATTGACTCGGAAGAATATGACTCTAAAGGATTTGAGTTTTGAGGAGATTGGGATGGATATGAGATTTCAGACGACATTGGACTCTTAAATAGAGGCAAGCAATATCAATTCTGTGATTCCGATTCACAATGCTCCCCCTAAAGCGCAAAATTGGGGAAATATGATTTGTTTTCGAAGAAAGTTACATCCATGGTGTGAAAGATTTTTTTAGTTTGGGGGCAATAGCACTTGTATCCTTTTTTGCGTTCTTGAGGGTGAATGTGGATAAAGGTTGTACATCCAAAGACTTTGAGGGAAATTTGAGACATAAGATAGGAGTTTGGATATAGAGTGAGAAATCGCTGCAAAGGTGTGTCGAATTTTTAAGATGCGGGAGGGCATGCGATTTATAAGGTAAGTAGCGGTGAGGACAGCTTCCCCCCATAATCTTTTTGGAACATGGGAGATAAACAATAGAGACCAAGCTACTTCAAGAAGGTGACGATTTTTGCATTCTGCCACACCATTTTGTTGGGGTGTGTCAATACAAGAGGTTTGGTGTACAATTCCATGAGATTGAAGGTAAAGCCCAAGGGTGGAATTGAAGAAATCCCGAGCATTGTCAATTTTAAACACTTTAATATTGGCTTGAAACTGGTTTTGAATCATTTTATGAAATGTCATAAAGAGTTGGCTAGTTTCAAATTTGTCTTTCATGAGAAATGTCCAACTTAATCGTGTATGATCATCAACTAACAACAAAAACCATCGTGTTCCAGTGACAGTTTTGACTCGTGAAGGTGCCCAAATATCTCCATGAATGAGTGAGAAAGGTTGAGATGGTGTATGAGGATGAGGTGTATAATGAGCGCGGGTGTGTTTTGAAAATTGACAGATATCACATTGGAGTAATTTGACATTTTTATTGATAAACAAAGAAGGAAACAGACGCTCAAGGAATATAAAATTTGGATGACCAAGGCGATAGTGCCACGTCATAATAACAATATCCTTATTTGATGGATCTAAAGACTCAAAAACACAAGCAGACTAACATTAGGAATTGACTCGCAGTTTATTGCATTCTGTTGTTGTCGGAGAATTATTGACTCTGAGAAGGTATAAAATCCTGCACATAATTCAGCATTGCCATTCATCTTCCCTAATCCCAACTCCTGAAAAACACAAGAGTTTGCAAGAAATTTAGTCTCACAATTCAGATCTTTGTTCAACTTACTATCGAAAAGCAGATTGCATTTAAATTTTGGCACAAACAACACAGATTCAAGATATAAAGTGCTCGATATTATAACATTCCCAAATTCCAGCAACTTTAGAGGGCGTACCATCAGCAATTCGGACACTGAGATTACCATCATATGGGGAATATGATGAGAACAAGGATTTATCACCTGTCAAATGATCGGAGGCTCCGGAGTCCACTATCCATCCAGAGGGAAGAGTTTGAGTATGAAGGGAAAAAGGATGATTACCTTGTTGTGTAACATTCCCTGGAACATGGTTTACTTTGCCTAACAGTTGTTGAAGCGTCTCCAGCTGTTCTTTGGTGAATGGTGAGGGCCGATGGTTTCGAGACAACAAAGATTGCCCCTGATTTCACGGTCTATGGTGGCTGGATTTGGCTTCCAATTGGCTGGCTTTCCATGAAGCTTCCAACAAGTGTCTTTGACATGTCCTGGCCTACGGTAGTGGTCACACCATGGTCGTCCTTTTCGAGGCCTACCATCTCCATATGGTTACTGATTGCCCCAAGCTACAAGTGTTGTAGGATCATTTGGACGGTCCTGGTGGGCTACAAGCAAAAATCCATTTAGGGCAGGAGGACTGTTAGTTGATTCCAACATTACTTGTTTTTGGCTTTCTTCCCTACGAACCTCAGAGAAGGCCTCTCGAAGACTAGGAAGAGGCTTGATACCAAGGATTCTGCCACGGACTTCATCAAGGGATTTGTCGAGGCCCATGAGGAATTTAAAAATTCTTTTTGTTTCTACAATCTTACGGAATAGAGTACCATCATCGGGACATTTCCATTCATGAGACTCAAACAAGTCACGTTGCTGCCAGTAACGAGATAACGCCGTGTAGTACGTTGTGACAGATAATTCTCCTTCCTTGAGATCTTGAAGCATGGTCTCTACTTGCAAGAGTTCAGCCGTGTTTTCTTGGCTAGAGAAGGTGTCACGAGCAGGATCACAAATTTCTTTGGCTATTGAAAACAGCAAGAAATTTTCTCCAATCTCAGTTGTCATTGAGTTAATTAACCAGGTCATGACTTGGTTATTTTCAGCTCTCCAAACATGAAATTTCGGATCATCAGTTTAAGCGAAGTAGTAGCACCAGTGAGATAGTCTTCCCGTCCACCGCCATAGATAAACATCATCGCAGATTCAGACCACTGGAGATAGTTTTGGTCTGTGAGTTTGTGACATGTTATTGGAATGCTATGAGTAGAATACTGAATGGCTTGGGATTGAGAAGTGGTGATCGAAGTCCCACTTATAGAGGATGTTTGATCGGATTCAGTGGCGGGTGTCAAACCGTCAAATATAATTTTCCTTTTTCCCAAATACAAGTATAGGGTAGTAAGGTTCGTCTCCACAGGGAACGTTGTATTTATATCCTTAAGAAATTATTTAGTAACCAAAACCGAGATTTTTGCTTAACTAACTAACTAAACTTGAATGAAGAAAAATAGGAATTTTTGTAAACTTAAAGAAAGCAAACATTAATTAAACTAAATTCAATGCTGATAAAGGTCCAGTTAATGAACTGAAGCAATTCCAAAAATTAGCTACTGATCATCGATTCCAACCCGACTCAATTGACTGCAAATAAACCAGTTATAGTTGTTGACAAACGCCTAACACCCAATTTCTCCTTACGGATTCGATAATTAGGAGAATCTCGCTAATTATACTCTAATCAAAAGACAACCCTCGAAACGCTCGTAGGATTTAATGTTTTGAAAGCTTTAAGATAAGAGAAATCCGGTTCTAGACAACGATATTAAAGTAATATCCTTTAATCTAGAGTAATCATCCTCGCAACATGGACCGAATATGCTTGTGATGCCTAAACGGTGTGTCACTTGCTACTATGTTAGAACCCGAAGACAATTACGGATCAATGGTTCTCAACTAGCAATGGATTAAAAATGCCTAACCAAAATCTGGGCCCTAGAAATTAATTCAACATTCTAATCCTAAGTTACAATTCCTTTGCAACAAGAAAAATAGAGAATGACTAAATACTTGCCCCTAATTGAGAATTTGAACAATACAGTACACTAGGATCTCACAGTAGCAATTTCTGAAAAATACTACGGGTTCATTAACTGGAATAGAAGTTTTAGCCACAAAACATGACTAAAATTTACTTACAAATGAAGAAGAGAAACAACTTCACAAGTGATGAAAGGAAGAAATTAACTGCCCTATTGATCTGTAACCTAAGCATGATGTATTACAGTGAGTGAATGAAAGAGTGAGAGAGAGATAGATAGGGAGAGTGCGTGTGAATCTGTGTGTCCTTTGAGAGATCTCGCCCCCTTCCTTTATAGTTATCTCTCCTAACTGCTCCAGCCATTTCCCCCAAAAATAGAAGACACGATCTCTTGTTCCTCATCCATAAACAGAGCAGTTGATGACCAAGTCTTTTCCCAATATTTACAATGTATTTGGGGAAAGAAACTAATAAATAAAAGGATATTTTTATTTACATAACTGTCAAAAATGATCAATGTCTGAAATACCCTCTTCTAACTCCTTCAGTCTTGTAACAGGACGCATATGTTTTTTCGTTCCTGCTACAGTATTTTCTGGGTTAGCAAATGCCCATTTGGTACTTGACTTTTTCTCATAATCTGCCTTTGCTTCTTCTTTTCTTCCATCCAGCTTCCTTAAGACCTGTGAACACCAATGATGCAAAATACCGTGAAAGTACAACATTTTCCTTAAAATCATAGTGCAAAACCACATTAAATGTTGTACTTTATTTAAAGCTATCATTCAGCCATCGGGAATTGAGGAGGAGAAAAAGGAAAAAGTTATAGGGAAACGAAATACGTGGAGAATGAGAAGGTGGGGAACGACAATGATCAGAAAAAAAAATAGATTAGTAGCTTTGATACCATGAAGCTGTTTATGGGAGAATTTTCTGATATCTTTCATTAAGAAAATCGTGTGGTATATATACAAGGAGGACAATAATCACAGATCCTATAAATCAGGAACTACCAAAAAACTAACTTAGGTAAGTTGACCTAGGGTATATACAACTATAAATACTAATTCTAGGAATCAGCTATACATGGTAATGATCTTCTGAATTAATGTTCCTAATTGACAGCTAATCGACAGCTTGATTTCCTACAGTAACCAATTATCAATCCATGTAAAGCAGGTACCTTTTCCTATAATCCATTTAATATGGTCCTCAGCAAATTCATGAATCGAACACATACGACGCCACGTGAGAGACCCCTTCATAGAAGAAAGAACAGGATGGGATGTAGAGCAATATTTAGCTCTCATAAAACGGGACCAGAGACTATCTGTCACACCAAAGTTGAACCCATACCTTAAAAAGCAATCGAAAAGAAAGTTTCACCAAAAATAGTCTTGGTTGAGTAAAAATTGACATGACAACAATAATGCATGTTTGAGTCAAAATAACGTATGGTTGATGAAATATAGTCAAGGTTGCTTAAAAATATCAAAGTTCTATCAAAAACATTCAAGGTCTATCAAAACTATCCAAGGTCTATCAAAAGTGTCCAAGGTCTATCAAAGGTGTCTAAAAGTGCCCAAGGTCTATCAAAGGTGTCCAAGGTCTATCTAAAGTGTCAAAGGTCTATCAAAATTGTCCAAGATCTATCAAATGTGTTCAAAGTCTATCAAATGTGTCTAAGTTCACTCAAAAGTATCCAATGCCTATGAAAAGAGTCCAAGGTCTATCAAAGGTGTTCAGGTCTATTAAAAGTGTCCAAGTTCTATAAAAAAATGTTCAAGATCTATCAAAAGAGTCCAAGGTCTATCAAAAGTTTCCAAAGTCTATCAAAGGTATCCAGGTCTATTGAAAGTGTCTAAGGTCTATCAAAATTAACCAAAGTCTATCAAAAGTGTCCAAGGTCTATCAAAGGTGTCAAGGTTTATCAAAAGTGTCCAAGGTCTATCAAAATTAACCAAGGTCTATTAGAAGTGTCCAAGGTCTATCAAAAGTGTTCGAGGTCTATCAAAAGTGTCGAATGTCTATCAAAAGTTTCCAAGGTCTATCAAAGGTGTCCAAGATCTATCAAATGTGTCCAAGGTCTATCAAAAGTATCCAAGATCTATCAAATGTGTCCAAGGTCTATCAAAGGTGTCCAAGGTATATCAAAAGTGTCCAAGGTCTATCAAAAATGTCCAAGGTCTATCAAACATATGCAAGGTTGCTCAAAAATAGGCAAGGTTGAGCCATTCCATGTCAACGTTGCTTAATATAATACAAGGTCTAGTAAAATAGTCCAATGTTGATAGGATAAGAATGTTCAGTTACCTTAACCGAACAATTTCAGAGTAGTTCGGTGGATGTAATCGAACATTTTATAGACTGTTTGGTTGATGTGTTTACCCAAACTTTCTTTGTTTTCTGCAATGCATTTCATCAAATATTACCAATAATCGAACTTTCATAAATATATCAAATTTTCTTCATTGCATTTAACAAATTTGCTGCATTGCATTTAACAGAAAAATGAAATAATACGTTTACCAAGAGACACACTGAAGAAATTTAACAAATTTGCTAACCGAATGATTGATTTGCCGATCCGTGAAAATAATGAAATGAATTCAAGAGATGAAGAAGAAAGAGAGGAAGAAAAATCACATAGAGAGGCTGAGTGGTTTGCAAAGAAGAAAGAGGCGAAGAAAAAAGATCGAAGAAAGAAGAAAGAGACGAAGAAGAATACAATTATACAGGAAGAATACGACGTGAAAAATACATTCATATTCCTTAGTTGTTGGATTTAAAGATACTATTGACATTTCATAAAATAGTTATAGCCATATAAGTTAATTTTTTAATTAATACAAAAGGGTATAATAGATAATTTATCCCCAAAAGAGTTATATAAGTTAGTTTTTTGATATTTAGGTTATTTTTGAGTTTGGTAGGTTTGAAAAAGTTATTAATAAATATACCCCATTGAATTGAGCACTGAGAATCCGAATATAGCATTGGATGGATGTAATTTTTGGTAACATGGTATAAATAAATTAAATTAAATAACAAAGAAGAATAGACGTTCTAAATGCATACTGGATTTATGATACCATTATCTATCAAAGTTAACGAGAAAGCCATTTGTTGAATTAAATTTAAATAGCCTTCTGCTCAAGGAGTAAAATTTGACCTCCCGTGCACATGAAAGCTCTTCCATTGGACCAAAGTCTTGGTTAGGCCTGATAATTGAGTGAGTTGAGTTGGGTTGAAATGAGTAATATATTGAATCGGGTCGAAACCCGTCAGAACTTAAATACCAAATGGGTTGGGTTGAAACGGGTAACAGGTCATCCCGTCTTAACTCGACCTTTCCCCCATAAATGAAATCATAGTATAAAAAAGGCATGCGTCGGAGAGGGCAATGAACCCAACCCATTTTAACCCAGCCCGACACATTAATATTTTTGGGTTGGATTGTATTGGGTGAGTTAATAGGCAATGAGTTGTAATTGTGAGTGTAGTCTTAATAGAGGCATAAAAATAACCCGGAATTGAAAGCGCCTCAATCAATTAGGTGTACAAGCTTAATTTGATGCAGATTTTTGTCATGTGATGTGATTGAAGTCAATTTCAATCTCTCTGAAGCTGAATCACTATGTGTATAAGATTTGATTTATTAATTTACTGAAGATCGAGATGAGTCAAGTTTAGGAAGATGGGAAGATGGAGGCGTTGTTTGTTTGTTGTATGAATATGAATAAAAGTAGCTGAAGCGTGTTGACGTATGTGCTTCTCTTTGGTAGACAAGTTCGCATGAAGACCTGCATCACACCTTACGTTCGGGTCGGACTTCGGAGGAAAATCAATTCCAACGATATATACCTAATGTTGACTGTTGAGGGCCTGAGGCAATCAATAGTTTTCTGCGACTCTCACCCATCCTTCGATTCAATTTCAACCACCTGAATCATTTTTCCAGGATTTTTATTCATTTTATATTATTACTATATCATTTTATATTACTATTTCAACCACCTGATTATATATTAGTAACACTTTAATTTTTTTTTTTTGTTAACTGGACTATTTATATATATATACTTAATTATAACTTAATCAGAGAAACAAAAAGTATACCATTTCAAAAGTACACTACAATCACTATAATACACATACGCTATAATGATAATTAATTATACATAGCAAAATAGTTAATATTATAATAAAATTGACACTTGAAAAGTTCTTTTCAATTTCTCATATGGGTGGGTTCCAATATTTTTTGAGTGTTAAAGGTATTATATATTTGGGCTTAGGCTAACCTAGAATACATAGACGTGGCCAAGGTAATTATTCATGTGAATCAGATAAAATAATAACGTTACAAACATATACTCCCTTCGTCCCTAAATTATCATTCTCATTTTCTTTTTCGTCCGTCCCAAAATAAATATCCATTTAAAACTTACCTCTTTATAACATCATTTTTACCACTTTACCTTTACTTTTTCACCCTACTTTAATTATGTGTCACATACACATGGGCTTTAAAGGAAACTACACATTAAACCAATATAAATAATCAAGTCAATTGTTTTTTCTTAATCTGTGTGCCGGGTCAAATAGGACGATTATTTAGGGACGGAGGGAGTAATAAATTAGAAAAAATTACGGGCCGGTACATATTTTAAAACATGTTTTCAAATAAATCCAGCTATATTTTGGACTTATTTTTTAGGTACAATTTTGAAACGAAAATACATCACTGCCCTTTATGTCGACCAATTTGAGCATGGGTGAGAAAAAAGGGGAACAACCAGTGGAAATGGATTATATGGTCCAAAAAGCAGCTCTATCGCTTCTCTGTATTTCTTTGGAAGAAAGTTCAACAAGCCATCAAGATTGTTTGACCAAATCAGGATCAAATGAAATTGAAAATGAGGAGAGAGGAAACAAACTACATCACTCGTCAGATTCTTATGAATCACTTGTGTTGATCCACCACCTCCGCCCCCACCCACCTACTACCCAAACCTGTCTTCGAAGCCTTCTTCCATTACGCTGCCCCCACCCCTAACTCCACATTCTCCTCCTCCCGCTTGTCTTCTGCCGAACTCAAATCCATTGCCTCTGTCCTCTCCATTGTTGCTCCGGGCCCTGCAATTTCCTCATCTTCGGTCTCACTCACGAAACCCTCCAAATTGTACTTTCTGTCTTTTTAACTTTCCAAACATTTACAGATCAAGTTTATTGTGGACGGAGAAGGGATGAACGATCCTGATGTCGTGAAAATTCACGTTGCACAACCTGATGCTTGAGTTTGTCAACCTGATGCCTCGATTTGTCAACTTGATGCTTGGATTCAGCATTTTTGAATTTTTTTTGTCTTGCAAAAAACTGTGAAAACAGTCCTGATGCCAAGCTTTGACATCAGTATTTTTGAATTTTTTTGGCTTAAATAAACCGTGAAAACAGTCCTGATGCCAAGCTTTGGCATCAGCATTTTTTGATTTTTTTGGGCTTGAATAAACTGTGAAAACAGTCTTGATGCCAAGCCTTGACATCAATATTTTTAAATTTTTTTTGCTTGAATAAACTGTGAAAACAGTCCTGATGCGGCTTGGCATCAGCATTTTTTGATTTTTTTTTGTCCTGGAAAAACTGTCAAAACTGTCATGATGCCAAGGGTTGGCATCAGCATTTTTTGAATTTTTTTATTCGGGAAAAACTGTCAAAACAATCCTGATGTCAATGCTTGGCATCAACATTTTTTGGTTTGTCTTCATTAATAGCATTTTTGTCATTTGGCAACTAATTTGTAGTTATATGAAATATCCAAAAAAAATTGATGGTCCTAGATGAAAACATGTTTCTAAAATTGTATCCACTTGAAATTTGCCATATAAATTAAAAGGGTTCGGAGGCTAATTTACGAGGTGAGAAGGGGTTAGGCACCCAACTCGCCCTTTCGGTCTCACAATAGGTTTGTCAATATGCTTGCTTTATTTTATACACTTTGGCTCGGAACAAAACATTTATATATATAAAAAAAGAATTAAAAATAAATTACTTTACACCTATTAAATAAAAGAAAAGAAAATTACAACTGAAATAATACAACTTAGAGAATAATTATAACATTTTTACAAGCTATTTTAAGAATAAAATAGCTATGCTAGTGACACACTTTATTTATTTTCACACGTATAAGCAGGAAAGAAACTAATTAAACTGTCAAAAAATACAGCTACTTTACATTAAAGTAAAAAATAAAATAAACTAATTAAAGTAGAAATAAAATATAACCATTATTACATTTAAGTAAGAACGGAAAGGAAACTAATTTAATGAAAATGAAATATAACTATTATTACATTAAATTATAAACCGAAATGAAACTTAATTAGATATTTATATTTAATTTATATATTATAATAGATAATTACGAGGGACAGAACTTACCTCCCAGAACATGAGTGTCTGAACCTGGTATGCCTGGGCTTAAGCCCACTAGGCGGTCTACATGTGCTTCCCCTGCCTTTTTGAGAAAAGAAGTCTTTTTTTCTTTGTTTTGTTGTTGCTGGATTTCGGGCAGCGTAGCTACTTCTTTTAGTTGTTTTTCGCCTCGGGATCCGGATTGCACAACTGCTTACTTTTGCTTGCTTGCTTGCTTTTCGTGCTTGCTGAGTTTGAAATCGGGCAGAGCAACTGCTTGTTTTTGCTTGATATTGCGTCTGGATTCGGGTAAGGCAACTTCTCTTTTTGGGTTTTTGGAACTAGTGAAATAGGACAGAAACCTAGTTGGGTAGCTAGGGTTCACTTTGGCCAAAGAGTTTTAGTGTTTGGGGAGATTTGGCAGAGCTTCGGGGCTGGAGAGGAAATAATCTCGGCGTTCTCTAGGGAGAACTTTCACAAACTGCTGCGTGAAGTCCGTGAAATTCTGAAGCCGGGAGGCTTTATTTATAGTCGAGGATTGGGACTTCCTTCGCTGTTAAGTATCATCAACTGTGCCTGAGCAGCTTGTACCACGTGCTGAAAAGGTTGCACCAAAATACAAAAGCTACAGTGCAGGGGGTAAAGTGGGCGCGGTGCCCAGCCGTTTTCATTTTCTGATTTTGGCACTTTGGCCCTCTGCAATCCACTGTTTATGCATCCTTCTTTTCTTTTGCATCTTTTTTGCATTTTAAACCATGTAACTTGACACATGTTAGTTCTTATTAACATACCTTGATATTTTATGGCATGTCATACAACATGGGTACAAAATTGGGGTGTTTACAATCACGTTTTGGGCTAAAACGCACCAAAACGCGGCATATAACAATATGAAAAGTTTTGCAATGGTGCGTTATATAACGCAGCGTTTACCAAGCTCGAGCATTTTTACAACGCTTGTAGATGTAGCTTTTAGTAAACGCAGTGAGCAAAACGCAGGCATAGACCAAAGTACCCATGCTATTTCCTTCATTTACCTTCGTTTCTCTCACCTCCCCTCAACCTTTCTTCCTGTCTTCTCGTCGAAAATTTCCCTAAGCCACAATAATAACTCTAATTGCTTTCAAGAAATTCATGAATCACATACCCGGAATTTTTGTTGCACGAGAAATTAATGGAAACGAAATTAAACACTGACCTTCATCAATGTCTAAACTTTCAGTTTAAAATTGGCTATGGAGTTTTCCCCTTTCCTTTCTTGGTCAAGGAAGCTCACCGAAGATCGATACTTTGACAAATTTTCTTTGATTTCTTCTTCTACCTTAGAATAAGCCTCCCTATTCTTTTCCCTTTTGCCGCTTCAGTTCTTCACTGAGAGAGAGAGGGAATTGATATTTTCTTTTGGGGAAAGAATCGAGAGACAAGGTGGGTTTGTTTTACACCTAAAAGAATAATTAAAGCAAGGATAAAAACAGAATAATTAATAAAACGAAAACAAACAGTTTTGTATATAATCTGGTCAATAAAGTTTGCAATGAAGACTTCATTGAGATATTAATGTTGCGAAATTAAATAAAAACAAATTAGGAAGAACAAAAACTGAACACAATAGATAATTTTTGATCAATAAGTAAGTCAACTTATTGATCGAGTCTCATGGTTAAAAATATTTCACTAGTAAAATATATGTTTAAGCTCATTACATTCGAAAGACTAACAAAGTGGAATTTATAAAGAAAAAAAAACTCTAGATAAAGCAGATATGACTTTAAATAATACTAACACCTCAGACTACCTAAATTAATGTACGTTCAACAGCTTTTAACAAAACAGTAGGAGGCGTTCACAGAAAAACAATGCTGGTGACAGAAATGAATAAAGGCTTCAATGTAGCTTTCATTCAACAATGCATTCAGGATTAGAGCAGCAGCAGTTTTTCAATCTCTTAACAATCTGTGTATAACTTATGCTCAGTAACGTTTCTTAACTTCACAGCCTTGTATCCTCTTATTTATATTTGCATCCTTGACCTAAAAACCTTGAAAAATAAGAAAATCACTTACCATAAAAGATTAGTAGGTTAGTAAAATAAATAAGGACTAAATTTTACCAAACATAGACTCACCAAATATGAAGGATTTCTTACCTTATATAATTAGGTCAGTCGTGTCTCTTCTGAGCAAGATAAAATGACACACACTAACTTGTGTTACAAAAACACACAATCCTACTATAATAAAGATTCATATAAACCCTAAAATCTATTTAAAGCATAATCTCCAAAATAATATTTCTATAAAAGGTGTAACAATAATAATTAATCAAAGAAAATACCAAGAAAGGCAAAATAAATAATTAATGAAAATAAACACTTAGAAAACATAATAACTCAATTAATTAAATATCCAACAAGATTCTCTCTTTTTTTTTTTTTTGTCTTTCTGGAAAAAACAAACATAATAAAAATATAAGTAATTAAAACAAGTAAAAAACTCACCCTAAATAAGACAATCCAATTAAACTCTAAAGAAAGATTTAAAGCGTTTTCATAATCCCCAATTTTCCAAGGAAACCGACTTTGATTAACATTGGGACAAGGATTAGCAATAATAGGATCAACTCCCCTAGAATCATTACTCTAAGTAATGTTGAGCATTCCCCAATTTTGAGCAGCTTCGGCCACAACAACAACGTCTTCTGCAGCATCATGGTTGTCATCTTCATCATCACTTGAATCATCAACTTTGCATTTGCCCTTGATCTTGAAACAATTATGACACACACTCCCACAAGTGTTGCAACACTTAGGTGCTCCCCCTAAATTACTAGGCAGCAACACAGTATCTCCCCCTATGGTTTTGCCAGGAAAAAGTAATTCATTGTAGATCTCACGCGTTTTGCGAAGGAAACGAATATACTCAATGACATAATCATACTGATCCAAAACATGAACAAGTTGTACATCAATATATGTCATACGCTCACGAAGGAACGAGACATTGACACAATACAAGACAGGAAGGACACAATCTCTAGTAACAGGTTTGGAAAAGAATGAAGTCTTGAATGAAGACTTGGATGAAGGTACATCCAACCTAGAAGGTCCAGACTTGAATGAAGGTGCATCAATGGGAGGAATACGAATCACATGATTAGTTTGGGAAGAAATCACCGAATGAAAGGGGAATGAACAACTAGACTTAGTTGACATGATGAGAGACAAATATGATATATGGAGAAATAATTTGCAACTGAGAGATAGGAGTATAAAAACTAATGAGAGTTACAATGTATATAAGAGATAAACTGAAATAGGGTTACAAAAGAATCATAAAACTGTAAGGATTAAGAAGTTTAAAAACTGAAGGAAACGGGTATAGGTTAGATAAAGAAAGTAAAAGCAACTTGTCCTAATAGACTAAGGATTAACAAATTCTATAAGGTTGCGTAAACACCTAGTATACCACACTTCTTACACACGGATAAGCATGCAAAGATTTAATAAAGACTTATGAAACTTCTCTAATTCAGCCCACATTCCAAAATATATCAATTATTGAAATTCTAAGAATTTTTGTTTTCATACATAAGCAATCACTGATACTTCATCTCAAGGAGCACACATAATTACCAAGAATGCATGTCCTATTGGATGATTAAAAGATATGAAAGTGTATAACTAAAAATGCATGAGAGAGAGTGAGATAATTGTTTTACTTCCAATGAATTCATCAATGTCACCTCATTGAACATTACGTTTATTAAAACATTTTGAAATTTGATAATATGTTTCAAAAAAAAGTCATTATTAAGAGATACTATTGATCTCAAAATAAATTAGGATATATACATCAGGTAGCTTTCACACTTTTTAAAAGTAGCCTCAATTTTTTATTCATATGATCAGAATCAATGAGATATTATTAAAGATCAAAGACTGAAATATATTTTTTTGTGAACCGGCCATAAATTTCTATGAAATTTGAAAGGCAAGTTCTAAAAATCGCTAGGCAGTCACTAAGCACCAGACCAACGCCTAGCACCTATGCGAGATATAGGCAAGGCCTAGAAATAAGACATAATATCTGATTTGTAATATATTTTTTATTATAACCTAATTATTAAACATAATTTTTTTAAATATACCAATAATAAATATCACCTAATAATTTAAAAATAATAATTGCATTATGATGTTAAATTTTAAAAGTAAAACAAGAAATTTAATATCATCAAAGGTTCAAAATATTACAAAAATAGTCAACAGTTCAATTATCCATAGTTTCGTTGACAATTACCAATTTACAAAAATAATTTAATAATTTGAAATTGATATTTATTATTATTATTATTTTAAAAACCCAAAATGAAATTATTTAGGACCAACTTTTTTAAAAAAAAAAACTAAAAATAGGAAAAATCAGCAATTGGCTGCCTAGCCGATTTTTTCGTCAATTTGCCAAATTTTTAGTAGCCGGGGTGGCGCCTAAGCGCTCGCCTAGGCCGATTTTTAGAACACTATTAAAAGGTAGCTCTTTCCTTTATAGGATATAAACAATACCAACTGACTTATAAAGTTTTTGTAGGAAACATTAAGATCAAGCATACGCTTTCTCAGAAAAATCAATTCAAGTTGTAGAAAAATGAGATTCTTTGAAGGTGAAAATCATGGAAGAAATTGAGAGGAACAGTTGTGCAATGCAATACAATTATGCCTAAAATAATTATAAAAGAAAGAAATAAAAAGTCTAAGAAATATACAGTGTATACAAATATGGTTATGAACTTAACCACATCGACAACTAATATTATAAAATACAAACACTAAGAGATCTCCGTAGTGTGGAGAATCTCTCGTAATCTAATAACTTGGTAAATATATCTGCAAGTTGATTTTCAGTTATTATGAATTCTATACGTGTGATTTTTTTTTCTAATAGATCTCGAATGAAATGATGTCTAATGTCAATGTGCTTAGTTCGAGAATGTTGCACATGATTCTTTAATATATCAATATTAATTACTTGTATTATCACAATATATAAGTAATGAGTCACTACGCAAATCATAATCCTCAATCATTTGATTCATTCAAAGCAATTGAGTACAATAGCTACCAACTACCACATATTCAGATTCAGTAGTTGAAAGGAAAACACAATTTTTTTTCATACTATACGAAGACACTAAGTTATTTCCATGGTAAAAACATCCACTAGAAGTACTTTTTCTATCATACACATCACCAGCCCAATCAGAGTCATTAAAACCAACTAAATTAGTATTGGTGTCTTTGGAGTACCAAATCTCTAATTCTGAAATTCATTTGACATATCTAATAATTCTTTTTAAGGTTATAAGGTGAGATTCCTTGGGGTTTGCTTTATATTTAGCACAAACACATACACATTGTATAAGATCTGGATGACTAGCAGTTAAGTAAAGTAAACTACCAATCATACTTCTATAGAGGGTGTTTCAACATCTTTATCATCATCTCTACAAAGTTTAACTTTGAAAGACATATGAGTCTTTTTATAAGTAGCATTCTCTATTTTAATTTTCTTAACTAAATTCTTAGCATACTTAACTTGTGAGAGAAATATATCATCTTTAGATTGTTTAATTTGCATACTCAAAAAGAAATTTAATTCATCAATCATACTCATCTCAAATGTATAAGTCATTCCATTTACAAATTGTTTTAACATAGAATCAGATTGGAAACAAAAACTATATCATCTACATATATTTGAGCAATAAGAATTTCTTTTTTGAATTTTTGAATAAACAAAGTTTTATCAACCTCTCCTCTTTTAAAGCTATTTTTAAGAAGATAATATGTTAATCTATCATACTAAGCTCTAAGAGCTTGTTTTAAACCATAAAGAGCTTTCTTAAATCTATAAACATTGTCTGACTTAAAAGGGTCTTCAAAGCATTTAGGTTGTTCTACATAGACTTCTTCATTTAACACACCATTCAAGAAAGCACTCTTAGCATCCATTTATTTTAATGAAATACCTAAATAGCATGCAATAGCTAACAACAATCTAATGCATTCAATTCTAGCAACTGGAGCAAAAGTTTCATCAAAATCAATTCCCTCCACTTGAGTGTATCCTTAAACAACTAAACGAGCTTTATTTCTAATCACATTACCATGTTCATCAGACTTATTTTTAAATATCCACTTGGTTCCTATAACATTAGTAGATTTAGGACGAGAAACTAAGTACCAAACATCATTTTTAAAAAATTGTTCAAGTTCATCTTGCATGACATTTATACATGGTTCATCTTTTAAAGCTTCAACCACATTTTTAAGTTCAATTTTAGAAACATAGCAACAGGTATGAACATTTAAGCATTCAACAGACAAATAAGCAAGTTTAACCATATCTTTGTAACTAACATTTTCTCTTCTTCTTGTTTACACACCTGCACTAACTTCACCAATCACCAAACTGGAAGGGTGATCTTTCTTAATTCTTTTGGGAATGTCTTTGGATCTGTCCGTTATGATTTTCTCTTCATCAAAATCTAAATCAGTTTCAGCATTCTTCAATGATGTCCTCGATGAAGGTACATTGAAGTCTTCATTCGTTCTAACATTCTTTGAAACAGATTCTTCACTTGGGATAACTTCAGATTCTGAAGTTTGTAGACTTTCTAGGGGCTCATCAACCTAATCTTCAGCATTTTATTCTACCCAAATCAAATAGATCATCAAAGATAATGTTCATGAATTCCATAATAGTTCTTGTCCTAAGATTAAATACTCTGTAGGCACTGCTATTTGTAGCTTATCCTATAAACACATACTTATCACTTTTACAATCGAATTTTGGAAGATGTTCTCTATCATTTAACAAGTAACAAATACTCCAAAAAACATGAAAATACTTTAAAGTAGGTTTCTTTCCTTTTAAAATTTCATAAGGAGTCATATTACTACCACGTCTTAAATACATACGATTAATAATATGACATGCAATATTTAAAGCTTCTACCCAAAATCTATTAGACAAATTCTTAGAATTAAGCATAACACGAGCCATTTTTGTAGGGTTCTATTTTTTTCTTTCAGATACTCCATTTTGTTGAGGGGTTTTAGGAGCAGAAAATTCATGTCAAAATCCCTTCTTATCACAATAGGATGAGAAGAATGAATTCTTATATTCTTTACCATGATCATATCTAAGTTTCACAAGAGTAAGATTATAATCATTAAGCATCTTTTTATACCAAATTTTAAAGCATTAAAAGTATAAGATTTTTCTCTAAGAAAGAATACTCATGTAAATCTAGAAAACTTATCAACACAAACAAATGTATACTTTTTACCACCTAAGCTTTCAACTTCAATTGATCTCATAAGATCAGTATGAATCAATTCAAAACATCTAGAAGAATCACAATTTTGAATACTTCTATGTGAAGCTTTGATTTGTTTACCCTTTTGGCATGCACCATGTATTTTCATTTCTTTTGTGTTTAATTTTGACAAACCTCTAACAGCTTCATGTCTAACAAGTTCTTCTAGTTTCTTAGTACTCATATGACCAAGTTTTTATGCCATAAGACAATTTCATTTATGGAAGAAGAATGACAAGTGAGTATGTTAGCAACAAGATAACAATTATCATTAGATCTAATGCCCGATAAAATACATAAGTTATTTTTATCAAAAACATCATAACTTTCCTTGTTGAATCTAATATGCATGTCATTATCACATAATTGACTAATACTTATCAGATAAACAATCAAACCTTCAACATGATACACATTATTTCATTTAGGTAGTCCTTAACAATTTAGAATATATTTACCAATAACTTTACTGTTGGTCCACATTATATGTTTAAATAGGCTAGAGAGAGGGTGAATAGCCTATAATGTCAATTTAAAAATCATCTTCGATCATTCATAATGAATGGAAGAGAACATATTTTTAGGCATACACAATCTGAAGAATAAGCAACTCTGCTGGTAACACTGGGTAGTAGACTTGCTTTGAGAAGAGTAATGAACTCTACTGGCAGATTGATGATAAATAGTAAGCCTATAAAAAGGAGTTTAGCAGTTGAAAGATTGAGGCTTAACGGATTTATTAAAGAAGTCTTAAGTAGTTATACACTAATATATGTTCAGAACAACAACATACTTAATCATTCTCCAGATGCAGTTTAAGGAGACATGAAAAGATAGCTTTCAAAGAAGTAAAATAGTTTATAAAAGCTAATAAATGAATCAGGGTTGAGTTTGATAAATATCTTATATTAAAACTGAGCAAAGGTTTGCTCAAAGACAAACATACTTAATACATCAACCTAGACTCTCTATTTAATTTATCTATCCTCTTGCTCCATATCTTCAACCCTTACTCAAGAATTCATAATTGAATATCCTAAGCAAAGGTTGCAGTAGGAGACGACAACGAGGGATAGATATGAGAAGACAATATTTTGGTCACTCGGATAAGAAATATTTGAGTGACTAAGTGCAAAGCACTCGATTTCCTATGATGATCTATGATTGCACAACCAACAACACTCACAATAGAGTACAAGTCTGTAGGTATGAATGTAATGCAGACATACATTTATTCATCTTCTTTGGGCATCTTTCAGGATCTATCTTCAACGAATCTGAAGTGTTTGGCCTTTAGCTAAGAATGAATTCTTTATAGCTCAGTTAGAGACTGAGATCTTCGAAGGAGGTTGAAGAACTCATATCAAGAATGAAGTTCTTGATCAAGACACCGATCTCTGACTTGTAGATTTTCTGATCGCTCTCTTCTCCTTTTCTCTTTTCTTCTTAACAATCCACAGAATGTGTTTTACTAAGGTTTGGTTTCTTTCACCGTGATCTCTTGTGAGGATCTACGTTGATCGTTGTTAAGGACAAATCTCCTTGTAGATCTCACTACCTTATCGATCTGCTCTATCACGCACTGATGTTTTGAGAAGGGAAGTTTATCTTTTATAGACAGGGGTCTTTAGATCCGTTGACATTTGTTTGAGTAATCTTCTATCAGTGGGAACAGTCTTGATATTGAAGTTTGTTTGATAAAGATTTTACTCTGAAGATCTTGAATAGTTACCTATCAGACTGAGTTAATGTGTCTCTGAAGAGTAGGTCTGATGAATAGTACACTAACAAATAGTTTGTCCAATAAAGTGAATTATTTTGACTTTTACGGACCAGATGTAGAGGGAAATATCTATTGGATAATACATAATAATATCCAATTAGATCTTGTAGGATTTGAGATGTCAAGTCTTTTCGGTTAGATTGACTTTTGAAGCTCGAACATCTTTTCGTTTCTGAACAGTTGCAATCTTTTCCTCTTTGAAGCACGTGCAGCTTTGATGAAGCTTTGCAAGGCTGCTGGTATGATATACTCAAAGGTAGAGATATCAAACCGTTGCAATGTTTGTTGGTGCGGGTGTACTGGAATCGCTAGTCTGATGATCATCACGTAAGAGTAGGACTGAGACAAGGACTCTCCTAGTCTAAGACCTATGCAATGTTCAACAAGTTGCCACACTAAACGGTACGCATCCCTTTTAATCACTTGTTATAACACGCAGTAATAGGAACAAGCAAATCAATGTGTTCGGAATATGCAAATGAATAAGTCGCTTATCAACCGGCATATTCTAACATTTACCTTGTGCACCATCACCATAAGTCACGCACCCACCTTTGACATTTTCACAATTTTCCAAATATTCTTTAGAACCTGTCATATGTCTAAAGCAACCACGATCAAAGTACCATGTACATGCAATGTTAGACTTAAGAGAAGTAAAGGCAACATGACAAAACATTCTAGATTTATGTTTCCAAACAAATCTGGCAGAATATGAATGAATTTTGGAATGAAGGTTCATCGGAGCCTTCATTGAGTTCTGAAAAATGTTTTTGGCCAGATCAGCTTGTCTCTTACGGCAATCGGGTTTACTATGACCACTAATATAATAGTAGAAATAGATCATACTACGTTTTTTGGAAGTCTTTCTTTTGGATCTTCTTTTATCACATAGATTTGAGAACGTTGAGTCTTTTAAAGAGATGGAGGTGAACTTACCAGTTTCTTTAACAAATATAAAAGCTTTGTTGACATTTTTAACAAATATGGGAACCTTAGGAATTTTATAACCAAGACCAACTCTACTTTCATTGCTTACTTACGAAATTTCTTCAAGAGTAGCCTTACCTTTATTCATTTTATGTGAGGTACCATTAGACTTATCTAGCTCACTTTTCATATTTTTAAACTCCACATCTTGTCTGGTTAATAGAGATTTAATACAAGCTAAAACCTCTTTTTGATCATCATTCAAAATATTTAATCTTTTATTTTCAACATTTAAAGCTTCATTTTCTTTTGTAAGATTTTCAATTAAAACTTTCTGTTTACTCCAATTTTCAAAAAGAACATTATAGTCATTTAAAAGATTTTGATTTTCATCATCAGAGTCATCATTCATCTGCGGAATAGCTTTGAAATAGGGAGAAGAATCAATCTTAACAGAAACAAGGCATGTTTTCATCAATGTAGGCATGGATGAGCTTACAATAGAGACATCATTCCTGGGCAAACTTAACGAATTCATAGGAATAGGTCTTTCTTTAGGGAAAATGAATAGATGATTCATATGAACATGTTTTTCATGAGTAAATAAACTATATAAGCTATCAGATTCTTTCTCATCATTATCACTTAATGCATCTGTAAAATTCTTACATTTCTTCATGAGTGTATTAGTACACTTATTTTCATAATGTCCATATCCTTTGCAAGCATGACATTGAACAGAATCAATGTTCTTTTGTTCTCCTCGACTTGCTACACTTGAGTTTTATTGGAACCTGCTAGGATTAGTTCTTGACATAGAATCATTGTTAGTATTTTTTAAATTGGAAAAAAAAATCCTTTAAAGAATTTACAAATTTTGTAGCAAACATAGCCAAATATTCATCACTCATATCAGATTCACTCATTTCATTGCAAATCTCAAGAAATTCTTCCTCCTTTTCAGTCTTAGTTTTTAAAGCAGTCTCTTTTTCTTTGCCTTTTGATTGTTGAGTGAGGTTTAATTCAAAAGTTTGTAAAATACCAATCAACTCATCAACACACATTGAGGATGTATCATGAGCCTCTTCTATAGCAGAAATGTTGACATTTTTTCAAGTAGAGATCTCATAAGCTTACTCACCAACCTTTCATTGGAGATAGGATCTCCTAATTAAAGATATTGATTCATTAGAGATCTCAAGAACTTCGGTACCATAGGGAGATATATTTTTAGTCTTCCATTTTTAGATTTTCAAACTTAGTCATATTCATTCTAACTTTAGTTCTTCTAACTCTATCAAATCCCTCACAGTGTCTTTGAAGGGCATCCCAAGCACTCTTAGCACTACTGCAATTAGATATAATTTTAAAAATACTAGGACCAACGGCAGAATTAATAACATACATGACTTTAGAGTTATAGTTAGCAAGTAACAACTCATCATTAGACCATTTAATTTCAGACGTAGATTCATTGTTACCTTCATCGCATGTGTTCAAAAGTGTGGACCAACCAGTGAGGATGGCACGCCATGCACGTTTATCAATTGATTTGATGTATACACACATTTAAGCTTTTCAACTAGAATAATTGGTACCATCAAGAATGTGAATCTTGTGATAGTCATTATTCTGTGCGTACATCATAGCTAAAATCAGAAAGGACCTTCTCATTGTACGTCAAGAGTTGACTCTAATACCAAATGAAAGAATGATTAAAATAAGGATAAAAAATAGAATAATAAATAAAACGAAAACAAGTTGTTTTGTATATGATCTGGTCAATGAAACTTACGATGAAGCGTTCATTGAAGACTTCATTGAGATATCAATGTTGCAGAATTAAATAAAAACAAAATAGGAAGAACGAAAGTTGAACACAAGAGACAACTTTTTTATCAATAAGTAAATCAACTTATCGATCGAGCCTCATGGCTAAAAAATATCCCACTAGTAAAATATATATTTAAGCTCATTACATTCGAAAGACTAACAAAGTAGAATTTATGAAAAAGCTCTAGATAAAGCAGATATGTATGCTCAAAAGCTTTTAACAAAATAGTAGAAGACGTTCACAGAAAAACAATGATGATGACAGAATGAATGAAGGCTTCGATGTAGCTTCATTCAATAGTGCATTCAAGATTAGAGCAACAACAGTTTTTCGATCTCTTTTTCTCTTAACAATCTGAGTATAGTTTATGCTCAGTAACGTCTCTTAACTTCACAACCTTGTATCCTCTTATTTATACTTGTATCCTTGACCTAGAAACCTTGTAGAATAAGAAAACCACTTATCCATAAAAAATTAGTTGGTTAGTGCAATAAATAAAGACTAAATCTTATAAAACATAGACTTACCAAATATGAAAGATTCCTTACCTTATATAATTAGGTCAGCTGTGTCTCTTCTAAGCAAGACAAAACAACACACACCAACTTGTGTTACAAGAACACACAATCCTACTAGAATAAAGATTCATATAAACCCTAAAATCTATTTAAAGCATAATCTCCAAAATAACATTTCTATAAAAGGTGTAACAATAATAATTAATCAAAGTAGATACCAAGAAAGGCAAAAACAAATAATTAATTAAAATAAACAGTTAGAAAACATAATAACTTAATTAATTAAATATCCAACAACACCCAATTTTCTTCTAAAAAAATAAAATAACAAAAAGTGAGGGTATCTTTTGTTAAAAAATGATTAAGGAAAATCAATCAATTACTTCTATTACTATTTATTTAAAGTTATACTCCCTCTATTCCGGGCAAAGAGTCTGTTATTCCATTTTGAGATGTTTCACTTAAAAAGTTCACTTTAAAAAATTAAGACATAAAAATATTATTTTATTACTAATAAACTACTAACAGTGTTAAATTTTTTAAAGTTTGACTTTCAAATGAGGACTCTTTACCCCGGAACGGAGGAAGTATGTATTAAAATAAAGTAAGATATACCCGTTATAAATGGATAAAACTATCATTTTTTGCAACCATTCAATTTACGAAATAGCGTTTTGAATTAATATGTCAAACACATTTATAAAAATAAATATGTGTTTTGAAAACACGTTTTAAAAACGTTGTGTTTTAAAAACTCTGCACCAAATTAGTTATATAATAATATATGTGATATAAAAATATTACATATATAAATTTAGTTATATAATAATATATGTAACATACAAAGTGGAAAATTTAGTTATATAATAATATATTCAATATAAAAATATTAGATAATATTAATTTATTATGGTGGTTTGCTTCAAATCAAAGGATATAACTGTCTTTTTGACAACTACTCATGTTTATGAAAATAACGCTTTAAAATTATATCTCAAACGTGTTTGTAAGAAAACCGCTGCGTTTTAAAACCACTACGCTTTAAAAATGTTGCACCAAATGAGCTCTTAGTTGAATGTCCAATGTTTTAATCCTCACAAGATACAAATTCTCTCAATACCGCTAGCGAGAATCACTCTCAAACCCAATGTGGTTCGGAGACATCTAGTATGAGCCAAAAATAAAAATCGTGATTATAAATAAAGTGAATAAACATATTATTTGAACAAGAGGTATGGTTGGGTGTCAAATCTTAACTTTGCCACTTATTTGGTGTCTTCTGTATATACTTTATAGAATTAAATAATATTTTGGTCACTGGACATATCGAAAAATAATGTTTTAGTCCTCGGACCTTAGAACAAACTAATATGCTACCTCAACTCATTTTTTTGGATCAATTTCCCCCCTCCCACCATTACCATTATATTTTCCATCTATTTTTTACAATATGTCTAAATTACCCTTAATAAAAAGTTTCTTATGACTGATTTTTTAATAAGCGTAATATAGAAAGGGCTTACTTGTCAATTCAACAATTTAATCACCATCATCTTCAACCCAACTCCCCTTCCACCCAACTCCCCTTCCTTTCCATTCCTGATTCCATCATGGCTGCCATCCAACAACCACCATAGCTCTGAATAATAAAAATGCCCGGATGAGGACCTGCTGGTGCCAAGGAACACCCACCTTAAATTTCTTCTTCACACCCAGCAGTCGGCTTCTTTCCCAGACTCCATTGAACAAGGAGCTTTTTGATATGCCTAGCCCAAATCCGGTCACGAGCAGAGCACGAGCTACCATCACGTGCCGATCACGAGCCGGAGCCTTGAAGGGCCCACAGGCCCAGCGAGCATGGGAAGAGCAACATCTAACAGCGAGCATAATGTTCCCGATCCAACCTGGTCGGGCACAGGCCCGGCCTGTCCGATCAGGGGCCTTGCCCGGGAACTATAATCAACTCAAATACATCACCTATCATGTAGGCGAGCAGGGCCTTGCCCGCTCAGTCCTTATCAAGCAGAAGACACCAAGTGGCTTGCCCGCCAAGACACGGCCACAAGTTACCATATTGGGCAGGACACTTGCCTTATCCCTTCCTGATATAACGCGGCCAGCCGTATATCACCATGATATCTAGAGTTTCTCTCCTTGTGGAACAAGATGACTAAAGAAACCAAATCCTACTCGGATTCAATCACACAAGGGCCAATAAATACTCCTCGCCAGACATCACAAAGGTACATACTCTCATACACTCTGCCTCTTCCTTGAGTTCTGGTATTCTGTTCTCATACACGATACTTACTCACGCCGAGGGGTTTCACGAGGCCCCGCCTTGCACTTCCACTCGTTTTCTTTGCTCTCGGCCGAGTTCAAGGAAGCGATTCAAGCCCGTATATCCTACCCACGTAACGCACGGCCCAAGCCGAGGATTTTGCCACATCGCTTTGGTTCCATTGGAAAATTCTCAACATCCCACTTTTTCAAGTCTTACTGCAAATTTCTCAATAACCACCGATTGCAATGGCCGGTAAGAACAAGAACACCGCTAGCAACAACCGGCCGGCGGCTTGGCCGTCGATCTTCCACCAAAAGCACCCCAAGGGGTTCAAACCAGAAGTAAGAAGATTGCTGCATGGCAAGCAGCACACGCGAAGGACGTGCCCTATGTGGAAGAACGCCGTCCCAAAGATGCTAGCCGAACCGTGCGCCCAACGTGATGCTGGGAGATCATCAATGAGCGCCTTAGTGCCCGGAGCGTGATCTCGTGACACAATTGAATCGCCAAAGAGAGAATGGCCATGGCGATCATGTGAATCCACCCGCCAAGCCTCGACAACAAGCGCCGCTTCCAAGTCCAAGCGGACTACTACAACAAAATGTACAAGCTCAATCAACAACTACTGGCCTTGGGCCATGCCCCGGTTCCAGTGGCTGATTTAGAATTGCCAACTCTTAGCGTCCCCGCAGCTGTTGGTGACGGCCACGCCTCACAACACCTGCCGGCACCAAGCAAGCGCCTTCAATCTGTTGTTCGCATACCGTCAGAAAAGATTGAAGAGGGGAAGCGAGCAGATGACCAGGCGGAGAGCAGATATAGCCGCCCTCATTTTTCACATAAACGCAGTCGCGGGCAAAATTATCATGTCCGCAGTGAGAATAACAGTCACCGCAGAGCTCGTGAGCACGCTGAGAAGGAAGCATACCGGGCTAAGCGTAGACAGCGAGTAGACAGAGAGATGGAAGCTTCCTGCGCGCCAACCTTCTGCCCGCCGGCCTCACATGAACATCGGTCAGATCGTGCCCGCTCATCGGGCATTACCTTAGATGCCGAAAAGCGCCTGTCCGAGCGCATGGAGGCCATGAAACGTGACATGGCGAAACAGATGGCTAACCTAGCTGTGGCCAAGCCCGGCTATGGTGCCATCAAGCCACTGGAAGGAAGCCCTTTCACCCCTGAAATCGAGAATGCACCACCTGCACAAGGCATCATATTCCCACAATTCGAGAAGTATTTCGGGAAGACGCGGGCAAGTGACTGGCTCAGATCATTCGAGGCACAGATTCGAATGGTGACAGATATTGAAGCCCTAAAAATGCGAGCATTCGAGGGGGCCCTTCAGGGGAAAGCACAAGCATGGCTGGGGAGGGTTCCCCGTGGATCCATCGGCAGTTGGGAAGTGTTAAGGGAGAAATTCCTAGAAGAATTTGGCACTGCTGGACCAACACCTAAAAACCGATTCGATCTCGCTAAAGTCAAGCAAGGCGAACATGAGTCTTATGGAAGCTACTTGAAGAGGTTTGAGGAGACGCTTGACCAAGTGACCGCGACCAGTGACCCCGAGATTACTTTCTGTTATCTAAACAACATGAGAGCAGGGCCACTGAAGACAATGTTGGCCATGAACCCGGGAGCCTCCAAGGCTGAGCTGCTAGCAAGTTCTCATCTGTTCTGCTCGACCGAGACTGTTCGAGCGGACAAAAATAAGAACAAGGACAAGGCCCAGGACAGCTCGGCCACGCCAACCGACCAGACCAGAGGGCAAAGAACTGCTCGCAGAGATAGGCGAAGATCATCTACTCCCGGCAAAGGCTATTCGAGAGCTCGGTTACCCCGCTAAACACAACGCGGAGAACATCATGCTCCAAGTCGGAGACACTCGCCTGGCCCCATATCCACTTGATCCCGAGCTCGCCCATACCGTGGATCCCAACAAGTACCGCGACTACCATCATGGCACCGACACACTACGAGGAATGCGTAGATCAAACGCGAGATACAAAGCTCATAAACGCGGCAAATTAAACCGCTTTAAGAAAAACCAGGCGACGGAACAATGCGGATAATGACAGACAAGACACCTCCACGAGGAAGAGGTGGCCAGGCCCCTCAAATTCGAGGAGGGGTCAACATGATCCAAGAAGAGCTTCCATCCAACACACAACTGGAAAACACATATACTCGCTTATCCGAGCAAGAACTCTCCACTGCAATGCGTGGGAGCCCAACATCTTTTTTACCCGCAGTGAGCTAGCAAGCACCCCTCTTGCTTCCGAACAACCACTGGTCATCTCCTGTCTGGTAAACGAATGGCAAGTTCACAGAGTTCTGCTCGATACTGGTGCGTGCAGAGATATCATGTACTATACCTGCTTTAAAGAGTTAGAGTTAGCAGATGCCCGGCTAAAGCCCTACCTTGGAAAGCTGGAAGGGTTCACTAACCACCAAGTGGGCGTAAAGGGACCATCGAGCTTGAGGTGTTCATGGGAGACGGGGCACAAACCCAGACAGAGATGATCACTTTCCTGGTGATCGACCTCAAATCAGCGTACAATTGCATCCTGGGAGCGCCGGCCATGGCCAAATTTCAAATGGTCACTTCGATACCTCACCAAAAAGCAAAATTTTACACAGAGGATGGAGTGGGTATACTGAATAGCAAACCTCGGGCAATGTGGGAGTATGTCCGAGACTCCCAAAAGAAAAAGCGTAAACCGACAGGACATTCCCGATCGAGCAACCTCGAGAAAGAGGTACCCGACACTACGAGCTACCACCTCCATAAACCGCATAGAGATCGAAAGCGTAAGTCCGGAAGCGACGACCCCACGGACACAGACGAGCCCGTGCAAGCCCCATCCCCACTGCTCCAGCGTAAGGCAAAGCGCCCAAAGACACAAGATATTGAGATGGATACCCTGCAAGTGCGGGATGAACCCGATATCCAACCTGAGGGCGAGCCGGAAGAAATTATCATCAATCCCTCCTACCCCGAGAGCGTAAAATCAAAATCGGAAGGCCATGCCTCCCGAGGCTCTGAAAGGCCGATTGACCTGTTGAAGAACGCCTCGATGTATTTGCTTGACTGCCGAAGACATGCAAGGGATCGCCGAGGACGTTGCGCCATGACTTGAATGTTGACCCACATTCGACTCCAGCCGAGGCAATACTCCCTGAAAAAGTGCCGCCATCCCAAGTAGAAAAGCTCATGAAGGCGCACATCATCGAGGAATACAAGCATCTCGACCTCGGCTAGCAAACGTGGTAATGGTCAGGAAAGCAAACGACAAATGGCGGATGTGTGTTGATTTCACAAACCTCAATAAAGCCTGCCCGAAAGACTGTTACCCGCTGCCTCGAATAGACATGCTCGTGGACTCCATTGCCGGTTTCAAGATGCTCGCCTTCGGATGCATACTCGTGGTATCACCAGTCGATGAATGGGCAAGACAAAGCAAAAACCTTCGGCGGGGGCCTATATCGCTACAAAATGATGCCATTCGGCCGAAGAATGCAGGGGCAACCTATCAGTGTATGGTCAACAAAGTCTTCGGCTCGCAGCTTGGGAGGAACATGGAAGCGTATATAGATGACATGGTCATCAAAACCAAAGGCCGCGACCATACTTTGGACTTGGCAGAAACATTTGCCAATCTACGAAAACATAACATGAAGCTTAATCCGGGCAAATGCGCTTTCGGGGTTCGAGCAGGAAAATTCCTCTGTTTATGGTCAACCAAGGTATAGAAGCAAACCCGTAGAAGATCCGTGCCGACATGGAGCAACCCTGCGCATTAAGCACATACAACGATTGAATGGGAGAGTCATTGCCCTTGGCCGCTTCATCTCCCGGTCAGCGGAGAAGTGTCTACCATTCTTCAAAATCCTGCGCGGCAACAAAGGCTTCGAATGGAATGCAGATCGGCCAAAGCCCTAGAGCAGGGGAATATCTCGGCAAGCCTCCCTCCTTAGCGCCCCCGTGTGCGAACCTCAGTATGTGTATCTAGCGGCCACGCACTGTGGCTTTGTTTAGGAAGAATTGGACATTCAAAAACATGTGTACTATGTATCCAAAGCCCTCAGTCCTGTTGAGGGTCGTTATTTTAATGCAGAAAAATTAGCTTACTCGCTTGTCATAGCTGCCCGGAAATTAAGGGCTTATTTTTCTGCACATGTAATCATAGTATACACAGATGCACCACTGCGCAAGATTCTTCACAAGCCGGACTCATCGGGCAGATTACTCAACTGGGCGATAGAACTCACCGAATTCCACATAGACTACCTGCCTAGGCGAGCAATCAAGGCCCAGGCATTAGCCGATTTTCTGGTCGAAACAAGCTTCACCCAGCAAGAAGAGCCTGAAAACCAGCGGGCAAACGAGCCCGAGCAAGAACAGCTGCCACAACCCCGACCTGCCTACTGTTGGGACTTATATGTTGATGGAGCAGCAAGCAAAGTCGGGAGCGGAGCTGGCATCCTTCTCATAGCTCCCACCGTGTTACACGTAATTTGAGCTAGCATTACGATTCAAGTTCCCCGCCTCCAACAATGTGGCCGAATACGGCAAGAATTGCCGGTCTCGAGCTAGCAACGGACATGGGAATCGATATGATCACAGTGTACTCGGATTCCCAACTCGTTGTGAACCAAGTCCAGGGGGAATACATGGTGCATCACCCCTCACTAGTCAAATACTGCGAGCTTGTCAAAGGAATTTTGAAAAACTTCAAATTCTGGGAAATAATCAGAATTGACCGAGCAGACAACATGCGAGCAGACTATCTATCCAAGATCGCTGAAGAAAGCCTATCGCTGTTAAATCCTTCAGTAATGATCGAGCATCTAGAGACTCCGGCTATCGATAGACCAGTGGTAATGGACATTGAACAAGCGGCCAGGAGTTGGATTGACGATTACAAAGACTACATCGAGCAAGGGATCCTACCCGCAGACAAGGTCAAGGCCACCACAAGCCGCCCCTGCCTCTAGTAGGGGAATTCTATACAAGCGATCTAAGGTCAGACCAATGCTCCGTTGTGTGCCTCCGGAATTGACTGAAGGTGTCTTGTATGAGGTACACGAGGAGAATGCGGCCACCCGCACCCGCCTCTGGAGAGGGTATCGCGCAGTTACTACCGATAACTCTCAGAAGGGACGCAGAGAAATACGTTCGAGAATGTGACAAGTGCCAGCGATACGCGGACATACCAAGACTTCCATCTACCATGCAAACCCCAGTCGTTGCGACCTGGCCCTTCGATATGTGGGGGATTGACCTGATCGGGCCTTTCCCACTGGCACAAGGCAAATACAAATATGCAGTAGTCACTATTGACTACTTTACAAAATGGATAGAAGCAAAGCCTCTGGCCAAGATCACAGAAGCAAATGTCATCAAGTTCGCCCACGATCAAGTGTGGTGTAGGTTTGGTCTTCCGTGGGCAATTGTATCCGACCATGGCACACAGTTCTCGGACAGGTTTACGGCAGAGTGTGCTCGCTTAGGCGTCAAGCATTGGCAATCTTCTGTAGCCTATCCTCAGGGGAACGGGCAAGCCGAAGCCGGAAACAAACAGCTCCTGCACGCACTCAAGAGAAATTTGGAAGGGCGAGCAGGGAAATGGGCCGAGGAGCTGCCATCAGCTTTATGGGCAGTCAGAACTACTGTACGCGGTCCAACAGGGGAAACCCCGTTCGCTCTCACTTACGGATCAGAGGCAATGATTCCAGTTGAAATGGTTCTTCCTAGTTATCGGGTCTCTCATTACAGCGAGCAAAACAATCAAATTGCACGGGCAATAGACCTTGACCTCCTAGAAGAAAGAAGACTGGATGCTCGACTCAGAATGGTCAACTACAAGCAGCGGGCAAAAGCCCATCATGACAAAAAGGTCAGGGGCAGAGCCTTCATGGTTGGTGACTGGGTGCTCAGAAAGATTGAGGTGACCGGACAGCGAGCAGAATGGGGAAAGCTATCACCCAATTGGGAAGGACCATTCCAGGTTACTGGTATTATCAGAGAAGGCACCTACACACTCCGGACTCGGGAAGGAAAAGACCTAAAGCACCCATGGCATGCCAATCATCTGAAAAGATACTATCCGTAGAGTCGATCTTCCTTACATAAACGGGCAAGACCCTCAGCCCTGTTGAGGGTCACCAATTTGATTCAATAAAGGCAAGTTTTCTACAATGTTTTCACTCAGACTTTGTGAGCATCGATTGTCTACATTATAATCAAAAAAGCCGCTAGCCTACAAACGACCAGGGCCAGGCCCACAAACACTCAGAATACCCAAGTACTATTGAACTTAATTTCTCCGTGGGTGAGATGTGGCCCTGCCCGGTTCACGTACTTAGGATGCCCGCCACGCGGTAGGGGCCTTGCCCATCGGATAGCGCCTAAGCTACCTCGGGTTCCCATAGTGACCGAGCAACACTGCTTAGTCGTATATCCTGTCACCCAGTTGATATACTACAACCGACTCGGGTCACCCACACCGAACAATGGCCATGCCCGGTTGTTAGTCGCCGAGCTGAGCCATGCTCGCTAGGCAATCATCTGAAGCTCGCCCCAGGCGATAGGGGCTCTGCCCGCTAAAAAGCCTTGGCTCATGCCAAGCCCTCGAAAGTAAGATAATATGTGTTTACGCTATTACTCCTAGATTAGTCTTTGATACCATGTTGCACGATTACTTAATCAATTATTATTGCCCGATATCTTTTTGGGGGACTACCCCGCATACAATTGTGTTGGCACTAATTAAATGCAGGAAAACACAAGCAAACATCATCGGGCAGAATAACAGCAAATAAATAATCAGTCAAATAAATACAAATACAGATACCAAGTATTTTCAAAAAGGTTACAAATTCTGTTGCAAAAGGCTCGTCGACCAAACAAGACATGAAGTTTTTCAAATTACATCGGGGACTGTTTGAGGGGCAACAGCTGGTTCCTCGGTAGCAGGGGCCTGCAACTCCACTTGAAGCTGGGCAGCCGCCTCATTGAGTCGCCCTTCCTTCTCGGCCCTCCTGGCATCTATCAAGCTGCAGACATTCACCGCCAGCGGGCTGGGGGGATCCCACGCTTCCAAGGTGTCGTCCAGGTCATCTCGGGCCATAGCCTCCAGTTCGGCCTTAGTATAAGGGACCAGATGATGCAGCTTCCGGGCTTCAAGACTGTAGGGGTCGAGCAACGCCCAGTCAGCCATTGTTCCCATATCAACCGCCCCCGTACCCGCGAGCATCCGCAGAATATGATTAGTGCCCACTGCATAATATGGAAGTATGGCTCGGCGCACTTGCGAGGCATAGACGGGGGAAGCCTCGAAATCCTTCACGGCTTGAACTTTGGCCGCCGCCAGCTGATCAGAAAAGGAATCTATGGCCGCTGCATCCTTGGCCGCCTACTCCTTCAGCACCCTCACATCGGCTGGCTGGTCCTGCCCGATCAAGACGCTCTCAGCAGCTTGGGATTTCTTTTGTTGGGCCACGAGGGTCGTCTTTTCCTCGGCCAGAGCCTTCTTGTCGGCCTCAAGCTTCTTGATCGTGGCAGCACTCTCTTTCAAAGATCGGTCGAGTGCGGCCACCTGCTCGCCTTTGTTTTTCACAAGGCCAGACAGCTCCGCCCCCTCGGCCTCTGCTTTTTTCCGAGCGTCCCTCTCCTCGGTATATCGATTGTAAAGGTTGGTGCAAGTAGAGGCAATCTGAAAAGACAAAACACAAAAACAAAGTCAGTACGAGATAAGCGCAGACAGGGCCAGCGGAAAAGAGTAACTACGCACGTACCTCGCTCAAATTCAAGCCAACATGTCCGAGCATGACATGCAGGAGTCTCGGTAGTGAGTCACCTCCTCCTGAAGCCTCTTCCACGATGCCCTTACCCACCAGGCCGGCGGGGCTTCCACGGGCAGATAAGTCAATGTGCCCGATGTTCGGGACCTCTGAAAGCCCGCTAACCACGGCTCGGGCAGCGGCAACAGTAGTCGGCATCTCATAACCGGGCACCAGCCACGGCTTCAACGACTCAGGCGGTGTGTTCGAGTCCGTGCCCGTGACGGACAGTCTATCGGTAGGGGAGATGGCGGCCTTTTCCTTTTTCCGCGCCAGCGGCCACAGGCCTCATCAGCAGGGGCGGGTACTTCAACTGGCAGAGGAGGAGGAGGAGGGAGTGTCTCAGTCGGCTTCTTCGCCGCATGAGTTTTTGGCCGAAGGGCCAAAAGGGACAAGCGGGACATCTTGAGGTGGTGCGCTCGCTAAGCGACCACCCTTCTACTTCTTCGGCCTCAGTTCTTTGCGGTTGTCGTAGAGTCATCATCGCTGCAAAAAGAGGGCAATGAAAATCGATGCGACATCTATATGCAAAACAACTATTTAAAACAGTCAAAAAGGGAAAGGAACCAGGAGCAAGGGTATAAGCGGGCGTGCAGTTGTGCAGAACTGCGGCATTCTGGCGGTTGCAGAAAGTTTTGACCATGACATCCCCGATACATGTGGGCCTCTTCTTCATCAAACGAGCACAAAGGCTCAACCCCGGGAACGGTTGCCCGGAGCACCCCGGCCAAGCGCAGATTTCTAGGGTTACAACAAAGTTCCTTCCAGTCAAACAAGTATTCTTAGCTAATCCGCCTTTCGCCCTCCATCACACAGCCTAGGGCATCAGGATAACATTCGAGGCGACCGTGTCCCGGTTTGAAAGCCGCGAGGAAGTTTAGGGGCGTGAATACTAGCCTCACTCATCGGCATTATCGGCCAGCCCTCCTCGATTCGACTAAAAGGCCTCTATGATCCCCAGGAATCAACCTTGCCCGGGACATCAGATAAGATCCTCAGGAAGCTCGAGTTAGATCGCGCATTCACCCGGCCATAGACATCAACAATAAGTATAAACAAGCGCCGAAACAACTTAATGGTGGGCTCTATTCGCAGCAATCGACATGCCACTATGTACGCCATTAATGCCCGCACAGTGTTCAGCATCAAGTCGCTAGGCATCGGGCAAAAGGTTTTCAGAAACTCGAGAAAGAATGGGTCGAGGGGCAGTCGTAATCCTACTCGGAAAAAATCTGCATAAAACAGTAGCTTCTCGTCTTGCTCACGGGGATACTCGCCGTCCCTGACCTTCTACACGATAGTCCCAGGTCTATGCCCGTGGAGGTAAACCACGCGGTCAACTTAGCGGGGTATCGATGGCGCCAGATGGGCGCATATAACGTCTCATCGGCCTCGGACATCCAGACAGGACCAGGGACAGAAGTAGTAGCTTCATCTACGGGGCGATCAACTCGTTGTCTTCTTCTTCTCCGTGCAATTGGGATATTGTCAGAATCCTCCCCGGCCGAATCACAAGCCTCGTTAACGGGTAAGGTCTCCCCAGCAGCGGGCAGCACGTCCTCATCAGCCCGTTCTCCGACCATGTTTTCTTGCTCGGCCAACTGTGCGTGGCCCAGCCCGCCAGTAGCTCGGTGGCCTTGCTACCCTCCCTCGGACAAGCTCGAAGCGGACGAGGGTAATTCTGGCGCATGGGCCTCTGCGGATCACGAGAGAGAGCGGCTACGACCTCACCGGCCACGGACGCGTCTCCCTCTTAATACACTACGTCCAGGGATGGGGATTCCTCACTGCTCATCGGGTCGTTTTGCCCGCCGTAGCTGAACTCTTCTCGATCATTTTCTGAAAACTCCCCGTCGGACATCTACAGAGATCGAGGAAAAACAGGTCGAGATCACAATCGTTCTGAAGAAAACGATCACTAAAAAGGGGAAAAAACCTAGCTACAGGTAAATCCAAGAGGCCACGCGCCTAGCAAGCAGGGACACTGATGGAGGACTCTCCTCGATCTCAACCTAGGGGACTTCCTAAAACCCTATGTAGTCTGCTCAGAGAATTCAGTAAAGGAGGAGCGAAAGTTTTTTTTTGAAACGAAAGAAAATGAACACGAAATGCAAAAAATTGAGGAAATAGAGATACACGAAAACGAAACAGGAACTTACCATTAGGTTTTTGGAAGGAGGTTGCTTCGTGAAATCAGAATACTCAAGCTGCAACGACACCGGCGACTGGAACGATCTGGGAAAAACGGTAGCAAGAGGTGTCAGAGCTTCTCTCTCTACTCTCCTCTCTCTCTCTAAAAGATCTCCAAATAGCAGAAAGGTTCAAATGGAGCAAGCGGCCGGTTAAATAGGCGAAGAAACACGGGAGACATGTTGGAAGGCTGGAAGGCGAAAGTACAGCCGTCGCCTTGGCGCCGTCCCAACAATCCCGTCACTTCATGGACAATTCACGCGCCCCATCTTCCACAGCAGTTCCACTTTCGGCGATGAGGCTTCCTTGATATGCCTCATCGCGATTCTGAAATTCTAGAACCCTCCATAACGAAGCTCAGCCCGATCATTTGCATCACCAAAAATTCATGTGTCCAAGCCCGGGTTACGAGCAACCTCATAACGTTTTGCACGCTCCCCGCCTCGAGCATAAATACTCGCCAGGCACGAAGCTAGGAGCCACTGATATGCCTAGCCCAAATCCGGTCACGAGCAGAGCATGAGCTACCATCACGTGCCGATCACGAGCCGGAGCCAGAAGGGCCCGAGGCCCGGCGAGCATGGGAAGAGCAATCTATCTAACAGCGAGCATAATGTTCCCGATCCAACCTGGTCGGGCACAGGCCCGGCCTGTCAGATCAAGGGCCTTGCCCGGGAACTATAATCAACTCAAATACATCACCTATCATGTAGGCGGCGGCGGGGCCTTGCCCGCTCGGTCCTTATCAGCGAGACACCAAGTGGCTTGCCCGCCAAGACACGACCACAAGTTACCATATGTAGGCAGGACACTTGCCTTATCCCTTCCTGATATAACGCGGCCAGCCGTATATCACCATGATATCTAGAGTTTCTCTCCTTGTGGAACAAGATGACTAAAGAAACCAAATCCTACTCGGATTCAATCACACAAGGGCCAATAAATACTCCTCCGCCAGACATCACAAAGGTACATACCGCCTCTTCCTTGAGTTACGGTATACGTTCTCATACGATACTTACTCTCACGGGAGGGTTTCGCGGCCACTTCCACTCGAGGTTTTCTTTGCTCTCGGCCGAGGTTCAAGGAAGCGATAGATATCCTACCCAGCAGCCCCAGCGAGGATTTTGCCACATCACTTTCTGATTTTTCCAACCCCAGCTTTCTCCTCATCAGATCCAGCTTCGAGTTCGGCCTAAAGAAAACCGACGAGACTCCAGTGATGGAACCCAACTCATCCATCCACTATAATCGTCGGCCTTTGTTTTTGTCTTCCCTAGATCTGGTACAGCAACCCGATCACCGGCCTCCAGCAACTCCACAGTCGGTCTCTGCTCAGCCGGTTTTATCTTCTACACCGCATGCAACCTCGCTCGACTTATTCACCAACTCTGTTCCAGCCACCAAATTTTCTCATGCGCCATCTACGACAAAGCAAACCCCTCTCAATCTTTCTCCCCAGTTCGTTCCGGCTTCTCCATCTCCTTCTTTATAGTCGTCGGCCTTCTTCCCGCTCAAACCCAAGTCTAAATCTGGCATCAACAGCAGATCTGGCAGTTATTGGCTCTCCTCCGCCCAACCACCATCCTCCATCGCCGACGAACACCTGACTTCCTAACAAAGGAGCTCTTTGGTCCTCTTCTGCCTTGCCCTTTTCAGGTAATTGATTCATCATCTAATGTTATTTTTGTAATAGATTACTTAGATCCTAATTTCCTCGAGTAATTTATGTTTGGTCACTGTCTTGTGGATGCTCATGTCAAGAGTGTCTTGAATCTCTGTTATCCTAACTCCCACTCCATGCAAAAGAAAAGGAAGACTTAGGAGTAATTTAACCTGCAATCTCATGTAGATGAGACTGTTCTTACAACATGCAAAAGGAATATGAAGGAAATGAAAAGGATCTCTCATGTTTAATGTGCATTTAAATTCATAGAAGTACACCTTTTATTTAACGCCAATTGTCCAACTGGTTTGGCATGCCCTGAGCTGGTATTGAGATTCATGGGAATAGAAATTTGTGGCAGTAAATAGCTTGAGGGAATTACTTGGTTTTTGGTTGCTACTGAATCTGAAAAATCACTAACAAGTTCCAATTATAGTAAATGTTGAATCACTTACCAATTTGGAAATTGAAATGGAAAAATTAATTTCGCTCCTCTTTGACAATCTACAGATCTAACAGAAGTACACCTTCTTGTTTGGTATGATTGATTGTATGCATAGAGATTATTTTTATTTTTTTGAGGTATTGGTGTATTTTGGATATTTTGAAAAGTGCCTAATTAAATTTTTAAGTAAGGGTATTTTTGGTATTTGAAATAATATTAGACGAAAAGTGTAACGGTAACGGTGGGAGGGGAAAATTTGATTCAATAAAACGAGTTGAGGGACCATATTAGTTTGTTTTAAAGTCTGAGGACCAAAATATTATTTTTCGATATGTCCAGGGACCAAACATTATATTAATCCTACTTTAAACTTTAATCTATAATAGAACTAGTTTTTGCATCCGTGCGTTAAACGCATGACATATATCTTTTTCAAATAAATTTATACAAAAGCAAAATATAAAGAGAATTTTTTTTAAAAAGAATAAATTGAGGAGAATTATTTAAGTAGAAATATATTATTGTAAAACTAATTATTATAGATTTTGAAAAATTTCTTTAGACACAACATTTGTTGTTTTATTTGTTAGTTTTTCATCTTCATCGCATATTAATATCTAGGAGCTGAGGTGACATCGGCAGACAGAATAAATGTCTTAAGATCGGGTATTTATATAAATGTATTTTCTTTTTTGGAAAGACATGATCAATTGAACCATCTTTATCATTCGTTAAGTTAATAATTGGCGAGAGATTTGTGTCTATGGATGACGAAAATAGATAGATATGATAATTTCTGATATTATATTTTGTGTGTTTATTATTCAAATATGTCAAAAAGAGTGAATATTGAGTGCTACTAATGGAACATGCACAAATCTTTTTGTCAGCAACAATGCTCATCACAAGCTTGCATATAGGTCCATATCAGTAAAAAGTTTACTAATTTGATAATTTTTGGTCAGTTTGAGTTACCACATTAACGTCTCAAACTCAAACTTTTCACAATCAAATGGTGGTGAAAATTTAGCTTTGGATATGAAAAATCACATTAATACATTTCAATTTATGATCATGCTTAAATTTTTTTTTAATTTTTTGGGAATACTTGATTATGAGATTGCACCATATATTCATCATTAATTTTGAAATACAACATTAGAAATACATGCTCTGTAGCACAATTAAAGATGAAGGAAGAAAAAAATAAAATTAGAAATACAATTTACAACTTGAAGTACAAATTAAATGAAAAATTATAATTTATAATATGATTTTTATACTTAGCTCAGTTTTAAAAATTCGTGGGACTTTCGAATGCCTGTTAGATGTATGTAACCATTATCTTCCAATTGAACTTTCAGTAACCAATCTGATCATCGTTAATGCATATCTTTTACTTTTAGCACTGTTGGTATGTTGACCTGAATGGATAGATCAAACATACTTAATGAAACCTATTGATTTTTAGTAAATTTAATTATGAATATGGCTAAAGATATGTTGTGTTGTTTGTATTCAAATTTGCAATGCAGATATTTGAAAGTTCACATAAAGTTTTTATACAAGAGGTTGGAAGTCAAAAGAGACAGAATTCAAACGGGTTTAAAAGTTAGATAGTCGGATAATTGATAATGCAATTAATCGAATCTTGAATAAGTCGTTTGTGACTAATCAACTTTACAATAATATATAAATGTTTTATTTTCATATAAATAATAAATAATACATTAAATGTAATCTATATATTTGAGATTTGACTGAGTTCATGTTGATCTAAGGTGATTTAAGCGGGAAACTGTCTTATTTAGATGTGATATGTGTTTTTGCCTTTATATATTGTAAATCCAGTAAATAACGAAATAAAGCTAGAGGGGGGTGAATAGTCTTTTAAAAACTTTAAAGGTTATTTTTAAAAACCTCCAAAAACTAGTAGAGGAAATAATGAGTTATCAGTAGATAGAAAAATTGTTCTATCAGCTGATGGCCAAAACATTCGGTGTCAGCTTGTTGACACAGATTTAAGTAGTAAATGTTTTAAGCAGATTACTTAATATAAGAAATGAACTGAAAGATAATTTATAAAACAATTAAGTAAGTGATTCAAGAATGTAACTGATTGACATTTAAGCAGATTGACGCTGCTTAAGTGTGAGAAAAAGGTTATATCAGCTGAAAGAGAATTGACAGAGTATTTAGGAGTGGTTCACAGTGTAAAAACTGCTATATCCACTACCAAGTTGGTCAAACTCGAATTTTTCAAGTGCACTAAGATTTTTTATATTTTAAGTGATCACTAACGGATCAGTGTACAACAAAAATCAGTATTTGAGGAGTATGATTGAGAAACAATCAAACTCGTGTAACAATCAAAGGTTCCTTAAAAATTCGAAAGAATAAAAGGAACAATCTAAACAGTGATTGTTTAAATAAGAACTATAAAGATATTAATATGTGAGAGAACATTTAGTAAGTGTTTGAGAGAATAAACTCTTCAAAGAAAGATTGAAGTTCTAAACGAATGAAGGCTTCAACGTATTGTCTCTGTCAGTGTGCTTTGAAGATTTGTAAATTTTATGAATTATGTGCACATAATTCTGCAAGTGTATCTTCTCCAATCCTTACCTCGGACGTTTAATAGAGATCTTTAAGTTTGGAGTCGTTTGAGAGAACAAGGTTGAAACTTGAATTTCTTGAAGACATGATGATGAAAAATTCTTTCATTGAATGCATAGAGATCTTTGCAGAATGTTAATGTAGACACCTCAATTCGTACCTCCTGGTATGTAACATGACATGAAATATCAAGAACTGTTAAAAGGACTAACGGATGTCAAGTTACAGGGTTTAAAATGCAAAAGATGCAAAAGAAAAGAATGATGCATAAACAGTGGGTTGCAGAGGCCAAAGTGTCAAAAAGTGAAATAAAAAAGTGCCTGGCGCCGCGCCCACTTCCAATGTAGGTGGCGCCCAAATAGTGCTAGTGCACTGTAGCACTTTGCTTTCGGTACAATCTCTCAAGCGTGTGGTACAAGCCGATGAAGCTCAGAAAGAAAATCTTAATGACGAAGGAATCCCTCCTTCGGCCTATAAATAGAAGGATCCGGCTTCAGAAATTCACACACCAAATACGCATAACACACCACTGAAAGTTTACGCAGTGAGAGCGTTGAGAGTTCCCCTCCTCCTATAAGCCTTGAAGCTCTGTCAAATCTCCCCCAAACACAAAACCAACTGGTCAAAGTGAACCTTAGCCCCCCAGCTAGATTTCCACCATATTCCCCCGATCCAAAGATCCCAAAAAGAGCAGTTGCTCTGCCCGAATCCAAATGTCAAATCCGCCAGAAGCAAGCAGTTATTCTACCCAAACCGCAGCAGCAGCAAAAAGACTCCCTCTCCCGGAAGAACAGATCGAGCACACCAACGCTCTTAAAGGTGAGGCTTTAATGGTTTTATTTATTAAAAAAGTTATTTTTATCCGACCCAATGTAAAAATATAAGTCGTTGTGTTGCCCGGATCTATGTAAAAAATAGCATTAAAAAGAGTCATTATTATGACCAAATATTTTTAAATGTATTTGTAGTTACTGGAAGGAGGCAGCTGCAAGTCCGTAAATAATGTAAATACAGATATATTTGTTTCCTTTTTAATGTTTTATTTTATTTGCTAGATAAATATAACAAGAAGCATATTTTAACCAAAAACTATTTTGAGACCGAAAAAGCGAGGTGAGTGCCTAACCCCTTCTCACTTCGTAACTTAGCCTTCGAATCCTTTTTAAAAAACTCTGGTTTATTTTTTGTTTTTCTTTATTTCTCCTTAAAATAAAGATGGCAACTCTGTTAAAACATTTTGGATCACAGTGAAGCCCGCAACATCCTTTCTTACACTTTTTCGTTTTCCCCTAAATAAGAGAAAATGGGAATGAAAGGGTGATGCATTTCCTGCATCTTGTTTTCCCCTAAACAAGAGAGGATGAGATGCGGGAAAACTCAAAGCACTCATAGCGATCCAAAATAAACCTAAGGTCATGGTGAGGCTCGCAACATCCTTTTTTTGCACTTTCTCGTTTTCCCCTAAATAAGGGACGATGGAAATGAAAAGGGTGATGCATTTTATGTGTCTTGTCTTCCCCTAAACATGGGAGGGTGAGACACGGAGAAACCCCAAGCACTCATAATGGATCAAAAGCTCACTCAGGTGACCGAGGTGTATTCAACGCGCTTTTTGACAAAATTCTTTCTGCACTTTTAATTTTGCCTTCCCCTAAACAAGGGAGGATAGAATGGAAAGAGTGATGTCTTCCCCGAGCCGTGTGTTCCCCTAAAAAAGGGAGCGCGCGATCCGAAGAGAATTTTCCTGGGGCACTCACAGTTAGAGACAAAAGATATAACCTAACATGAAATAATAGTTAGGAGATATGAGCCCCTAAGGGGGTGGCCCAGTGGTAGACATGGGGCTTCACAATGTGTGAGGTCTCAGGTTCGATCCCTTCCTATGCCCCCCTTAGGAGGAAAAAAAAAAGTTAGGAGATATGATATACTTGAAGAACATTTAAGACATTCACGAAAGTCTTCTATTGACAAGATAGACAAGGAACAAGTCTTATGTGAATAATTTTTTTGTTTAAAATATAATGACCAAATAATAATTAAATATATATAAGAGTGTGAATGTCAATCGTTTAAACATAGTACAATGTTCAGCAGATATAGATTTTAAATGTTTAAAAAAGACTGAAACTCTAGTATCACCAGCTAAATGACTAAACTTAAGCAGATGAAATATTTTATTTAAAGGAAGCTGCTTAACGAAGTCTGGGAGGCATCTGTCTGCTTTAAGACTGATTGTTTTAACTGTTAAGTAAATTTTTTTACGTATAAGTATAAGTGTATAACCATGCCTGGGACTTGGTTTTTCTTCTTCCTCCCTCTAACTTTTCTCTCTATGAGCTCAACAGTGCTTCATAGCCGGCTGGCAACGACAAATCACCGAAGGAGGAAAATGTTCGGGACAGAAGCACAAAGAAGGTAAATAATTCACATTAAAATGAAACTCATATCTTTAATGACATGAACATGAAATATGAGGAGTACCGTTCGGAAGTGGAGATCTTTTACCTCGATGCATGGGTCAAGCCAGCCCTTATTGATAAGAAAGAATGAAACCGGGGTCCTGATTGGGTACAAAGCCCTTTGTGTTAAGGTCACCAAACTATGCTATTTCCAAGGAGACTAGTGACACACCCGTGCGGTATGGTTTGTATACAGATGTAAAATCATGTACTTAATTAAAATTGAATAATATATAATTAAAAACTTTAATATGAACAAAATAAATAAAATATAATAAACATTAAAATAAAAGAAAGAAAATTATATAAATTTGAAAAAGTTATTATAAATTTGGAATACTTCTTTATATACAACATTTGTTATTGAATATGTATAATTATTACAACTATTACTAACACATAATAAAATTCAAAGTAAATAAAATAACTAATACGCTGATATAAATAAAAAAAATTAATGCTAACAAAATAGATAAATAATTGTAACTAAATATTATAAATTTGAAATATATAAATTAGTTAAATAATTTTAAGGTAAAGATTAAGATTATGACATACATGTCGCCTAGCAATATTATCGAAGTTCCAACATTCATTCAACGCATGATTAACATTTATAGAACATTTGATTTCATTTAAAAATTCATAAGTATAAATATGTTTTAAAGAAACAACATTTCCATTATTAAAAAAAAAGATAAAAACCAAAAAAAAATTTGGGACTGACTTATCCTTGATTTTACAATTTGAACAATTAAAATATAAAAGATTTAGAAGAGTCCAATATGTCCTTGACCCAATCCTTTTTACTTTGAAAGATATAAATTACACCACAACAATAATTAGGGGTGAGCAAAATTTTTGGGGTGAAATTAGGTCGTTCCCTTTTTAAAAGTTTTCAAGGCATTTTTTGGGAGAAAATACTACGATACCCATAATGAACTGAATACGTGCGCGTAAAGTATGATTTCACGCATCGATTTTGCATCACAATGCACAAATCGAATCCTATTTGTACATTAGGATTTTAGGCATCATCGATATTGCATCGCAATCCACAAAATAAAATCCAATTTAAGGATCGGGAATCTAATTTGTGCATCAGAACTTCAATTGAAACCAATTTATGGATCTCAAATCCAATTTGTGTATCGCGATTCAAATTAATGCATTGTGATTAACAAATTGATGCATCACAATGTGTTGAGTAAGTGATCCTTAGCGCACCTCTGGCTCATTAATAGCATAATCATTTTTTCACCTCAAAAAGTGTCTTTTTCTGGTTAAAAAAATATTAAAAGAAATTGGAAAAATTGATTTTTTAGCCGACATACTAATTGGGGGCAACACAATTAGCCACGTAGTTTGTAGAAGACAAATTCAACTAATGTACTAAAATTTGAAGGCAAATGAAACCAAATACGTAACGGTCGTTTGAAAACCGTCAAAGAGTGATGATGTGGACACGATGTGGCTGCTTGCGTGGATCTTTAGGGGTTTCTATCAAAAAAAACCAATGTAAAAGGTTATCTATGCAATTTGGATGAAGTTCATCAACTTTCCTTCCATCTAGGAATCAATTATAGCTCTTTGCTAGGTATTCCGGTTTTTCGGAACTGAAAACACGAAGAGGGCAGGCAGAAGACATAAAGAATAGGCTTAGAGGGTGGATGGAGCGAGGGCAAGGTAGGACTGCCAAGGAGATTTCGCAGTTGAACCTAACCGAAATAAAGTCAATCCTATTCTTTCTCAGAATTTCGTCTCAATCGACTGTCAAATAATCATATTTTATTTCTTGTCTCTGGATGGAAAACCCAGTCCTCATCCTATCCTTCCATCAATCAGTGCAATAATTCGCAATAATTTACTAGTTGATATTTCACTAGGTCCCCTTCCCTTTTTCGGAATATGTAGTCATCCCTTAATAAACCCTAACATTGAATACATTCAAATCATTTCACAGTCAGGTTTCTTAAATTTCCTTTTTATTTTTTTTAAATAAAATTTTGAGAGAAATTTGTATAATATAAATTTGAATTTCGATTATTATTAAAAAATTTGAAAGTTTAATTTAACTAAGTATGAAAAATATGTCGATCTTATAGTTAATTAATTATATACCAAATACATATCAATATACATCTTTACTTTAAAAAACAGTTTATATAGAAACTTAGATCTATCATATCTAGAAAAATTTTAAGCATATGATTTTTTTTCCAATTTGTTTTTCAAAATGGATAAAAAAAATTATGATCCCAACTTTTTATGTTGAACATTTGTTTTTTAAATTTAATTTTGACAAAAAATGGAAAAATAAACATCAGTTATGTACTTTTTGACTTCGGATACGATGAAAATGGAGAAAAACATCATACATCTGTATATTTTGCTAAATATTTATAAAATTGAAGTTTAAATTAACCTTGGTTTATTACCGATTAAGTTAAATAAATATATATCTTTTGTAAACTAACTTTAATAGGTTAAAGCTTTTTGCAAATATTATACATGAATTTTTAAATATGTTGGCTAGACAAATATACTAAGATTTTTATTTGTTAATTTAAGTTTTTTTTTTTTTGCATATATTAGACCTGAATTTTTAAATATGTAAGCTAGACAAATATATTAAGAATTTTATTTTTTTAGCTTCAGATTTGATTAAAAATCTCATATATATGTATATATTTATTTATTTATCTATTTTTTGATAAGTAAATGTGGCCTTTAGTCTTGCCATCTCTCCCACCCCTTGGGTCAGATATATATTTATTTTCTTATAAATTTGTCGATTATTTGTTCAATCTAACCTTAGCCTATGTCCGATGTATATATTTCATATATAAAATTGCTTGAATTTTTATAAGTATTCGACGGTTAAATACAAAATATTTGAATGGTAATAGGAGTAGTGCATATGCTGATACTTTATACAATATAATTATTTTTCTGGACTATTACCATTATCGGTGGCAAGTAAATGTTAAGAGTAAATTTATTGTGGATACTCGGTTACTAATTTGTCTTTTCTATTTACTAATTTATATGAAATTGTCTGTAAATTTCATAATATGTCATAATTATGTATGTTTATATTACGGCATGTATGGAGTAAAAAATTATTTGAAATATGCATGTTATATAATTTATTGATATTATTGATATATAAACTTGTTATAAAATATAGAAAACATTTTTTTAGAATAATGAAAATACCTAAGCACAACAAACAACAAACTGATTCTAAAAATATTTAAATTATAGAACTATAAGAATCTAAATTTTATAAGAATGAAGAAAAATTAAACTTTTCATAAAACTACTCATATTACTCATAAATTATGCTTCAAAACATCTAAACAAAATAATTTGTTTTAAAATATTTATTGCATTTAGTTTATACACTTCATACGGTTGCAAATAACTATGGTTGATAATCATTTTATATACTCCTTGAAAAAAACATTAATTTAATACATGTGTTCTTTTGCTAATTTGTCTTTGTATATTAACAAATTTATCTGACATCCATCTTTTATATTTCTTATTACATCGATGAATAACTTTTAAATAAAGTTAGTTAAAATATTAAAGGTTTCATGAGGTAATGATAATATTCTATGTTAAATAATACATTATTTAGTAAGCCTGTTAATTTAATTCGTTTTTTACTAAACGAAAAAAATATTATCATTATTTTAGACGTTTACCAAAAATATTTATTTAGTAAACTATTAACTAATTCATTAGTTATAGGAAGTAACTATGTTACATTGATTTATGGTTTAAACTGATTTGAATAATACTGTATTTTAATTATTTGTCAAGACTATTATTAATAATGGTGGCAAATAATTTATATTGAATCGACTGTTTCATCATTTCATCTTATTTCTAAGAGTTTATATTACTGTGGTGAAGATTTAGAAGCCAATATGCCAATTACAAATGTAAAAAAAAAATTAGAATTAAAAAAGAAAAAGAAATGTGAAATCGGATATAGAATAAATTATTCAATATTTGATATTATTTTGATATTCTATTTCTTGTCATTTCGTAAATCATATTGAACTATATTAAATGTTATACAATTTATTTACATTAAATTCACTAAAGATATTTGTAAAGTCATTTGAATCTCAAGAGTCGTTGTCAACTTTATTAATTGATTTTCATTTCATTTCAATTTCCAAAAAAAAATGACAAATATACAGATTATAAATGTTTCTAAATTTGAAAGTCACTTTTGGCGGGAAATTTTCATTATTTGCTCAACTCTTTTTATATATGTATAGATTTTGAACCCTGGGACCTAGGCGATGGCTTCTTCAGGAAGTTCAGGTGGACCTTTCATTATTCTTGATCATTATCCCACTCTTAGAAGGTGAAGTAAATTGGGGGCTTTGAGGCACTAATTTATTTGTGAGTCATTTATGTAATGACTATGGTAATTGTGGAATTATGTTCTTCTCCGTGAGTACATAAGAATACTATATTTATTTGTCCAATTCGGATATCGAATGAATAAGTTATAAAGGTTTAAAGTAGGATATTGGAAATGTTGGAAGTGGGTTATCCCACATTGGGAAAATATGAAAGGCTTGAAAGGGTTTATATACAAAGGCTCCCTTGTGTTTACATTTTTCTTTTGAATTTAAAATTCAATTTTTCGTAACTCCAACATTAAAGAACATATTAATTCTGTTTTAATGGACAATTTAATTCTGTCTTAATGTCTCTTTTAATTGAGTGGTTAATGAGCATAATCAAAACGTTTTATAGTAATTAAAGCGTGTTGATTTTCTAGCCTATATAAAGGAACCATTCTCCACAACAGGGGACACACTGAACAGAGAACACGAAACTCCTCTTCCTCTTATACACTTGCATTGCATTGCATCTTGAATATCTTCTTCTTGGCCTCCTGTTTTGGTGATAGATTTCTGGCATTATTCAATTCGCCGGACCTTAAGTGCAAAGTCATCCGGTACTACCGTTGTATCCTGGGAGACGATTGTCCTAAGTAAGAACTCCAGGCACTTACAGGGAGTGGGACGAATAACGTTTCAAGGAAACTGTGTGTTACACAGGCCTCGGTCTCTCTTTCCTTCCACCAACAGACATCAGTCTATCACCGGCAGACATTAGTCCTTCCACCGGTAGACCTGCAGTACTTCCGCCAGCAAACCTTCACCAGAAGACTTCCACCAGCAGACTTGGTCCAAAGCCACCAGCAGACTTCATAACAAGTCACCAGCAGACCTTGGTTCTAGTCACCAGCAGACTTCGAACTAAGCCACCAGAAGACATCTTTCTAAGCGACCAGCAGACTTCAAGTCTTCCTCTGCAAGCGGCTTAACGGTTTTGTTATCTTTTACTTAAATTATGTAAGATTGTATAGGGTTTTACCCAACAATCTTGAAACGTTATTCTATCTTTTCTTCTGGTTATTATTGTTATTTCAGATAACAATAATCTCTTTTATAGAGAACTCTATAATCTTACAGATTATTGTTGTATTTCACATATGACTAACGAGAACAATACCTTAGCTCCTACTACTGGAACTGGAACTGAAAAGACTGTGACTGGAGACCCTTCGAACTCGAACTCTACTTTGACCAATGCAGCCAATGCAGCAGCCATGGCTCAAATGGTGACTGTTCCACATCTACCGGTGAATCATAGTAAGAAACCGGAGAAATTCACAGGGCTGAATTTCAAGCGCTGGCAGTAGAAGATGTTGTTTTACTTGACCACGCTTCATTTGGCAAGGTTTCTGAAAGAAGATCCTCCAAATGTTGGTGAAGATACTGATTTCCAAGCCATTATTGCTTTGGATGCATGGAATCAAGCTGATTTCCTTTGCAAGAAATATGTACTGAACAAGTTGGAAGACTCATTGTACGAAGTTTATCATTTTAAGAAAACGACAAAGGAACTATGGAACTCTCTTGACCACAAGTACACCTCCGAGGATGTTGGGGCCAAGAAGTTCATAGTTGGTAGATTCCTGGACTACAAAATGACAGATTCTAAATCTGTATACAGTCAAATACAGGAGCCGCAAGTGCTTTACTCTGAAATTGAGACAGAGGGGATGAAAATTAGTGAAACCTTCAAGGTGGCTGCAATTATTGAAAAATTGCCTCCAGCTTGGAAGGATTTCAAGAGTTACCTAAAGTATAAACGAAAGGAGATGACTGTTGAACAGCTTGTTGTTCGTCTTCGCATAGAAGAGGACAACAGAGGCAACGATAAGAAAACGGTCACTTCTATGGCTGTTAAAGCCAATGCTGTGGAGCATGGTCAAAGCTCCAAAGGCAAAGGAAAATTTGCTAGAGCTGGTAAAGGGACAAACTTAGGTCCTAAGGGAGGAGTTTCTAAGAAGAAGAAGTTTCTTTGGAAACTTCTACAACTGTGGAGGCATGGGTCACAAGTCCACGGTTTGTAAGAAACCAAAGAGGGAGCGTGAAGCCAATCTTGTGGATGGTATTGCTCAAGATGTGTCAGATATCAACCTTGCTGCAGTAATCTCTGAAGTCAATTTGGTGGGTTCAAACCCAAATCAGTGGTGGATTGATACTGGTGCCACTAGGCACGTCTGCTCCAACAAGGAGATGTTCAGCACTTTTGAAGCTACAGAGGATGGGGAAAAGCTCTACATGAGAAATTCTGCCACCTCTGATATCAAAGGTCAAGGGAAAGTGGTCTTGAAGATGACTTCTGGGAAGGAACTGACTCTCAACAACGTGCTCTATGTGCCTGAGATTCGGAAGAATTTAGTGTTCGAATCTTTACTTGTGAAGCATGGCTTCCGTGTTGTTTTTGAGTCTGATATGGTAACTTTGGCTAAGAATGGAATGTTTGTAGGCAAAGGGTATGCTAATGATGGGCTGTTTAAGCTATCTGTAATGGTTGTCAAGCCTAAGAGCAGTAATAATAAGAACAAATCTTCTGTTTACTTGCTTGAGTCTTCCAATTTATGGCATGGTAGACTAGGACATGTTAATTATGGTACATTACGTAGACTAATTAACATGGATTGCATACCAAAATTCCAAATTGATAAAAATCAAAAGTGTGAAACTTGTGTAGAAGCAAAGTTAACAAAAACGTCATTTCATTCTATTGAAAGAAATAGTGAACCACTTGGATTAATTCACACTGATGTGTGTGATTTTAAATCAACACAATCACGTGGTGGGAACAAGTACTTCATAACTTTTGTTGATGATAGCACAAGATTTTGTTATGTGTATCTTCTTAAAAGTAAAGATGAAGAAATAGAGAAGTTTATTCTCTATAAAACTGAAGTTGAGAATCAACTTAACAAGAAGATTAAGATGTTAAGAAGTGATCGTGGAGGTGAATATGAATCACCATTCGCTGAATTTTGCGCTAAGCATGGAATAATTCACGAAACTACTGCACCTTATGCACCTCAACAGAATGGCATTGCAGAACGCAAAAATCGAACTCTTAAAGAGATGATGAATGCCATGTTGTTAAGTTCTGGATTACCATAGAACATGCGGGGAGAAGTTGTTTTGTCAGCTAATTACCTTTTAAATAAGGTACCTCGCAAGAAGCTTGACAAAAGCCCTTACGAGATGTGGTATGGAAGAGTTCCATCCTACAAATACTTGCGAGTGTGGGGGGTGTCTTGCAAAGGTTGATGTTCCTTTACCTAAAAAGGTGAAAGTAAGACCAAAAACTGTTGATTGCATATTCATTGGTTATGCACATAACAGCAGTGCTTATCGTTTTCTTGTGCACGAGTCTAAGATAGAAGACATACACAAGAATACAATAATAGAATCTCGAAATGTTTTTTTCTTCGAAAATGTATTTCCTTGTAAGAGAAGCGATGAGTCTAACTCATCCAAACGGGTACATGCTTCGGAAGAAGTAGAACATGAAGAGAATGAGCAAGAAGGGGTGGAACCTCGACGTAGCAAAAGAAGTAGGGTAGAAAAATCTTTTGGTCCAGATTTTCTTACCTACATGCTAGAAAGTGAACCTCGAAGTTACAAAGAGGCTGTGAGTTCCTCCGAGGGACCTCAATGGAAAGAAGCCATTAAAAGTGAAATTGATTCCATTCTTCAAAATCACACTTGGGAACTAGTGGATCTTCCTCAAGGAAGTAAACCATTAGGTTATAAGTGGATTTTCAAGAAGAAATGAAAGTAGATGAGACAATTGACAAGTATAAGGCTAGACTTGTAATTAAAGGTTACAGACAACGTGAAGACCTTGATTACTTTGATACTTATTCTCATGTTACGAGAATAACCTCCATTAGATTAGTACTTGCTATTGCCGCATTGCGAAATCTAGAAGTACATCAAATGGATGTAAAGACTGCCTTTCTAAATGATGATTTAGAAGAGGAGATTTACATGGAACAACCAGAGGGGTTTTTTGCTCCAGGGCAAGAAAACAAAGTGTGCAAGTTGATTAAGTCTTTATATGGCTTAAAACAAGCACCAAAACAATGGCATGAGAAATTTGACAATGTCATGTTGGGTTGTGGATTTAAGATCAATGAATGTGATAAATGTGTATATGTAAAGGACACTGTAAATGGCTACGTCATTTTATGTCTTTACGTAGACGACATGCTTATCATTGGTAGCAATGATAATATGATTAAATCCACAAAAGACATGTTAAACTCGAAATTTGACATGAAAGATATGGGGTTAGCTGATATAATCCTTGGTGTTAAAGTTTCTAGAATTTCAAGTGGACTTACTTTAAGTCAGTCACACTATGTGGATAAAGTTTTAGAGAAGTTTAACAAGGATGACATTGCAATAGCTAGAACTCCTATTGACACAAGTCTACATCTATCAAAGAATAGAGGTGAGACTGTTTCTCAGGTAGAATACTCGAGAATCATAGGAAGTCTGATGTACTTAATGAGTTGTACAAGGCCAGACATTGCCTATGTTGTGAGTAGACTGAGTAGATACGAGTAATCCTGGGACTGATCACTGGAAAGCGATAGTCAGAGTACTAAGGTACTGAAGATATACTCGTGATTATGGACTATACTATACAAGAGATCCAACAGTGATCGAAGGATATACAGATGCTAATTGGATCTCTGATATTAAAGACTCAAGGTCTACTAGTGGATTTGTATTCACTTTGTCAGGTGCATCCATATCATGGAAATATTCTAAACAGACTGTAATAGCTAGATCCACGATGGAGTCTGAGTTTATAGCTCTAAATAAAAGTGGTGAAGAAGATGAATGGCTACGCCAATTTATAGAAGATATTCCAAGATGGACAAAACCTGTGCCAGCAATATGCATACATTGTGACAATCAATCAGCTATTGGCAAGGCACAGAGCAACATGTACAATGGTAAGTCTAGACACATACGCCGTAGGCATAATACCATTAGACAACTACTCTCAACTGGTACTATCTCTATTGACTACGTGAAGTCAAAGGATAATATAGCGGATCCGTTAACCAAAGGGTTAAATCGATAGTTAGTTGAAAAGTCATCAAGAGGAATGGGTCTCAAACCTCTTGAAAAATAAATCTATACAATGGAAACCCAACCTAGTTGACTGGAGATCCCAAGATCTAGGTTCAAAGGGACAACCTAATTGTAAAAAGATTCTGAGTCACTGTGGGGGATTCATCTCTTATCAAGTGATGAGTGTAAGTAAGAGGATAAGCATATGACTTTTAATGATTCTTGAGAATCACCTATGTGATAGAGAAGTGGGGCCGCTTCGAAGAGAATTGTATGAGACTCAATTTTTAGACCCTCTTGCAGAACCAGGCGTATGTTCAAGGCCATGAATGAACATAACTATGAGAACTGAATTGTGTCAGGAAGATTCATGTGTGAAGTATGTAATCGTTTACTCCTATGGCAGAACAGTTCAAAAACATCATGTCTACTGATCAGTCGGTAAAGTTAGCATGCTTTCACAATGGAAGGTTCAAAGGTTAACACCTACCTATCCTATGCAGGTTTCAACTGCTTGAAGTTTATCACCATTATCGTCAATTTCCTTCATGTGGGGGATTGTTGGAAAACTAGTGTTTTTAAGTGAAGTAAATTGGGGCTTTGAGGCACTAATTTATTTGTGAGTCATTTATGTAATGACTATGGTAATTGTGGAATTATGTTCTTCTCCGTGAGTACATAAGAATACTATATTTATTTGTCCAATTCGGATATCGGATGAATAAGTTATAGAGGTTTAAAGTAGGACATTGGAAATGTTGGAAGTGAGTTATCCCACATTGGGAAAATATGAAAGGCTTGAAGAGTTTATATACAAAGGCTCTCTTGTGTTTTGGTAAGCTTGTATAGAAAGAACTATCCCTCCCGCGCTCGCAGGGGGGTGCAAATCAAGGTCCAATTTGGCTTGGACTGACGTACTCGTGTGCCTATACATGCGGACACGAATGTCAGACCAAATTGTGCTACCTAGACAAACTCGCCTTTTGCACATTTTTCTTTTGAATTTAAAATTCGATTTTTCGTAACTCCAACATTAAATAGCAGATTAATTCTGTTTTAATAGACAATTTAATTATGTCTTAATGTCTGCTTTAATTGAGTGGTTAATTGGCATAATCAAAACGTTTTAGTAATTAATGCGTGTTGATTTTCTGGCCTACATAAAGGAACCATTCTCCACAACAGAGGACACACTGAACAGAGAACACGAAACTCATCTTCCTCTTATACACTTGCATTGCATTGCATTGCATCTTGAATATCTTCTTCTTGGCCTCCTGTTTTGGTGATAGATTTCTGGCATTATTCAGTTCGCCAGACCTTAAGTGCAAAATCATCCGATACTACCGTTGTATCCTGGGAGACGAGCGTCCTAAGTAAGAACTCCAGGCACTTACAGGGAGTGGGACGAATAACGTTTTAAGGAAACTATGTGTTACACAGGCCTCGGTTTCTCTTTCCTTCCACCAGCAGACATCAGTCTACCACCGGTACACCTGCAGTACTTCCGCCAACACACCTTCACCAGAAGACTTCCACCAGCAGACTTGGTCCAAAGCCACCAGCAGACTTCATAACAACTCACCAGCAGACCTTGGTTCTAGTCACCAGCAGACTTCGAACTAAGCCACCAGAAGACATCTTTCTAAGTGACCAGCAGACTTCAAGTCTTCCTCTGCAAGCGACTTAACGGTTTTGTTTTCTTTTACTTAAATTCTGTAAGATTGTATAGGGTTTTACCCAATAAAAACCAGTGTTCAACCTGAAATAATGTTATGGAAACCAAGACTGCAATTTGAATACAGGCCTTCCTGTTGATACTACGTACAAACCAGAGCTTCTCTTTTAAATTGTTAAGAGTGTTGGTATGCCTATCAAAATGGACGTAAATCTGCATTGAAGTTGATCTTCAAAGTCCTCTCTTGGCTAACTTTGAAATTCTAGGGAAAATATAATAATATACTTGATTGAGAATGAATACATTCAGTTAATTTGTTACAACTACGGCTGGGTGGGTCACCGGAAAGAATGGCGCCCCTGAGTTGGCTGACAACATCTAATGGTGATAAATAGAAGGAAACGGCTAAGTCAGGCCCACAAATTAAATCTGTTCCGCAACATTTTCCTGTGTATTTGCCAAATAACCGAAATTATTTTTCATTTTCCAACATATTTTTAAAAGATTTCTCAAACACTTGAAAATGAAATCTTTTCATTTTCCAGAAATTATTTTTCGTGAAACAAACGGAGCCTAAGGTGTTGAATGTATTGAAGCGTGCTGATAAGGGACGCAAGGAGTGCTCTTCAATTTGGCATACTCCTCCGATCAACTACTTCAAGTGTCATAGATGCTACTTGCTTTGAGGGGGATCAGAAAACCAGGATCATGATGGTCTTGAGGGATCATGCATAGAGTTTTATTTCTTGTTGAGCTGTTAGTGATGATGGCCTTTTGGTTTAGCGGAAGCACTCTCCTGGATCCATAATAGGAGTCATGTTTGTGTAATTTTTGAAATGGATGCTAAGAGCACGGTGGATGCTATTCGAGCTTCGTGTGTATTGATAACTCAAAGTTTGGGTCACTCATTGGCTTTTGTAGAGCGTGCATAGCTAGTGTCACAATGGTTTTCGCTCCTAGAGTTGCAAATTCAGTTACCCATGCCATAGCGAGGACTGCGAAGGATTTGCATGAGCCTGTTACTCGGGATGAACCTCCAAGTTACGTGTATGGTTCTTTTCTCATCTGTATATCTATTATTGGTTGGACCTCAAAAAGAAAAAAAAAAAAAAAAAGCATCTACTCATCTAGTATGGAATAATCCATCTACCTACAAAAAAAAGTTTGAAATGTAGTATTGGACCTTGGAATCTGAGGATAATTTTGAAAATAAAAATAATCGTACCTGTTTCTTTGGTATATTCCCCAAAGCAGTCTTATATAGGAGTAATATTTTTTATTAATCTTTTAATTTTTCTATCTTATTGTTCTTTCCTTTTCCTCTATCCTCCATTGTATATATTTTTTTTAATTATTATTATTTTTTTTTTTTTTGTCCTTCTGGGATATGAAGTCGAACTCCGGCACTTCACATTCTGAAGTTCTCACGCCTACCACCTGATCACCCCTGAAGCATCCTCCATTGTATAAAGTATATAATATATTGTCTAATGTCTACGTATTATTTATGTATATATGTATATTTATCGTGTGACGTCTCTCATGATATATCTCTGATGCTAATAGTTAATAATATTCCTATATTTTAGTATTACTAATACTTGTACTAATTAATAATTTTTAAAGAAATCAGATGCGCACTAGGTAAAGTTTTTAAAAGTTAAGACGGATTTTATATTATAATAACTTGGTCGTTAATTTTGATCATATGCGGACACGAACCCACAAAAAGCCACCCATTCCCTAAATTACTCTTGGTAACTCCATCAGGTTCAGACTTCAGCAGCCCTTTTACCTTTAATCAAAGGCTCAAAGCTCCCCGGCCCCCGCTCTAAAATGGAATCTGTTTAATATTTATATATTTATAAGGTGGCGGTGACTGTGATACGTGTTGAAATTTATATCACATCATAAAATTAATTAATTAGACCTGTTGAAATTAATTAAATTTAACTTTTAAAACGATACCGCTGTATTATCACCTCATTCAATGACTACTACCACAAGTAATTTAATGGCGATCAACACAACACCAGTTTCAGATCTCTCTATCTAGTGTACTAAAAGGACACCATCATAAATATAACTAGGATTTCGCTAACAAGTTTCTATCATACCCATTAATAGCTAGAGATAGAATAAAAAACTTTGTGCATTTGATAATAAAGGTATGATATTAGGAGTTAAAAGCTTACTTTTAGTAATAATGTGAACATTTTAAATCATTTTTAATTTAATCATCTAACGACTCTAACATTAAATCTCATCATAACACCACAAGCTCTTGCGTGTAATATCATTTGCATTTGATAATATGCCCACATCTGTATTGACAATGGCTTCAATTTCAGTTGAAGAAAACTTAACAAGTGTCTTAGCAAGACTAAAAAATGGGGAAAAAAATACCAAAAAGTCTTACTTAAAAATTTTCATATCCAAAAAGTCTCAAAATATTTTTGTATCCAAAAAAAACTAGAAACTTCAAACTTTAATGTATCTACAAACGTCATTATGTTAAAAGCTTTCATTTGAATGAAAACTTAATTTTTTTGCATTTATGACAATGATGATAACAATTGCATTGAATATTATTATTATTATTATTATTATTATTATTAAAACAATAATATTATTCCCATTGTCTTAATAAACATTATTACTATTAAATAGCACCAAAGATCTCTTTAAAAAATTCATTCCTTAAAGATCCCAAAGCAACTACTCAATTCATAAAATCAAAAATTAATATTTTCATAGTAAAAATTCAATAAGTTAACATTTACACTATTATGAAATTTTTATAGTTATATTAGTAGTAGTATTACTGATGATGATGATAATAATAAATGCAAAATGTTTGTCTCAAATACTAAATCATTAACAGTATTGAAGTTATAATTGTTATTATTATAATTGTTAATGATATTTTTATTATTTTATCTCAAATACTAAATCATTAACAGTATTGAAGTTATATATTTCACCTGTTCCAAGCAAAGAATCCACTATTACATTTTGAGATGTTTCACTTAAAAAGTCAACTTTTAAAAATTAAGACATAAAAGTGTCATTTTATTACTATGAGCTACTTAAAATGTCATTTTAGTAAAAAGTTTGACTTTCAAACAATATTTTTTTCCCGGAACGGAGGGAGTATAAGTTTCATTTAAATTAAAACCTCATACCCTAACGATATTAGTAGAAATATTAAGTTTTAGACTTTTTCTTATTAAAATTTTAACTTTGGGACTTTCTGTATAAAAGAATTATTTTTCGAACTTTTTGGATATGAGAATTTAATTTTTAGTTGCAATTTTGGTATTTTTCTCATAATACCCCTATCTCATAAAAATAGTCTCATCTAACACATGAATCATTTTAGAATTATATAGGAGACATCTTGCTAAATAAATAGTTAAATATAGGAACTTAGTGGTGGTTAAGCAGCTGGCCAGATCGTTGGCTTTATGTATTTTTTTAAAAATCTATGATGGTGCTAGAAATGTAGTTTTTCTTTTAACGAATTCAAGAAAAAGTTTTGCAGTTTAATTTTGGCATACTCCTTAAATTCAATGACAATCTTTGTTTAGATATTTTTTTAGATTTTGATTGATTAATTGACTAGTAATCCAAATGTGAGTGTTGTGGGCGTGGGTGGATAGAATTTAATTCTAGATAAAAAGAAGAAAAAAAAAACTCTCGACCAAAACGTCCTTCAATTATTTGAGTATTTTATTCTCCAAAAATCCTTCAGATATATTCCCGCCCATCCCTTGTTTGTTTTGTAAATCACTATTTCACGACCACCAATCTCCCTCAGATTCCCCATTTGTGCATTCTACACTAAACAACGCGACAGACCTCAAATCCTTTTGCATTTTCATGTCATGAGTTCCTGTTAATTTCTTAGATCTCCATCCAATGGCTGATCCATTTCTATGAGTGAGTCATTGCATTGTGTTGCTGCATTTGAATACAGCTCGTTTCGTAACGGTTGAATGAGTAGAGTCACTCAGCTCCTGTAATTCTCAAATCTCCAATGGCGAATCCATCTCTCTCAGTGAGCTTATCGCACTAGCACACAGTTTGGTGAAGATAGATAGATAGATAGATGAAGGAGTTATTGCCTTCTGCTACTGCATTTGAATTTGGTTATCGGTTTCGTAACGGTTGAATGAGTAGAGTCCATCAGTCAGCGCAATAAAGGCAGCAAACAAGACCCCTGGAGAAGATAACTCCTGCCATAGCTATCAACGATTCTATTATTATTTCAACTGCGGTTGATATTCAGATTTTGGTTGCCTTCTTCAGATTGATTTCATACTGCATCAGCAGTTATGATAAAGGATAGAGATAGAGAGAAAGTGAGTGAGTGAGTAAACGACAAGATACAGGAAAACTCCCTTTTCCCCCTTCAAGCACACAAACTGCTTAGCATTATTCTACACGCATTGAAACGGAAAACGGTTTCCTCAAACGTTTAATCCGTGAAGATCAGAACAGGAACAAAAGGAGGTTGGTATTCATAAATTGTACTACTATTACCCACCATTTTTTGTGAATTTAATAGGGCTCCATGTTCTAACCACGTGCTTTTGCCTTTAAAGCAGGGCCCTCTTCCACACGCACACCCCACACACACAATTGCGACATCTTCTTCAGTTCTGATTTGGGCTTGCCTAACAAAAATAATCGGTTTTTGGTAAGTTTTTAATCATTCATGTTTTAGTGCAATCTTTCTTTAAGGTATTGTTTCGTTTTGATATGGGTTAGGCAGGTGGGGACTGCAAAAAATGTTTAATCGTTTTTGGGCTTTGTTAAACCTGATTTTGAACTAAATTAAAGGGTTAATGACAGTGATTTCTTGGTTGGTGGGACTTGGGAGTTTGGCATGACCAATTTTTATCTTGATTGAAAGAATACGTGTGAAGATAAGTGGGTGGAGAGAGGGAGAGAGAGAGAGAGAAGGGTTTGTGGTCCTGAAAAAGCGGTCTTTATCCCCGTGGGGTTGTATTGGTGCGACTGATTTGATTTGATAATGCAATGTCGTTGAATCATGTGAATGTGGTTGTCTTTTGCCGTCCTGTAACATTCTCTTGTTGGGTTCCTCTTTGTTTGCTCGAGCAGTGCTAAACAAAATGGAATACAAATTTTTTATTGAGTAGCGCTACTGTGGTCATCTCTCTCTAGAACTATTACAAATGTATCTTTCTCCCTTTCTCTTTATTTATTTTTGTTAGGTGGGGAGGGGGGGACGCGGGGGTGTGGTGCGTTCAAAGGGCATTTCATTATCTGTTTGATTGTTAAAGTTTTGGGGCAAGATTCTGAGTGAGGTATGGGTTTCTTTTAGTCAACAAAAGAAAAGAATTTTGTAACACAAGGAAATGTAGACTAGACTCGTCATAGTTTAATTCCATTATTCAATCTAAGAGGTTCTGATTTTTTGAGTTTCGATTCCATATATGGAATTCACTCTTCACTGAGAGTTATAGCTTTACCATATGACAGTTTGTCAAATGGTGTGAGTATGGATGCCGTATGGGTCTACCAATAAGTGGGTCATTCTTTCTTGCCTTTTATCTCGTTCAGAAGTGGGTATAAAGTAGAATCATGGGTGGGTGTAGCTGGGTGTTTCTACACTATATTACTCCCATTTTAGGTTTAATTCTCATTCGTTCAAGTATTAAATCTGCAGTGTCGTTGTTTCAGTGAGGATCTGCATCTGTCTGCATTCCGAGACCGAAACTTGAGCTGTCATCTGCTGTCTGAAGAGCATGAATCTTGATCATGGAAAGTGTTGGGGGAATAAGGTTTGGCCATTTACTGTATTTCCTCGATATGAACCCCTTACAAGATCTATTGATTTTTCAACATTCTGATGTAGTTCTATTATCGGAAGGAGGTTGTACCAAGTCTCTGTTTAGGAACTGCAAAACAGGTATGGGTTTAGGGGACACTAATATGCTTGTTAAATTTTATTCCAGAAGGATTCTTGGAAGAGCACTTTGCTCTTAGCTTACCAAAGTCTTGGTGTAGTCTATGGAGACCTTAGCATTTCACCTCTCTATGTTTACAAGAGTACATTTGCAGAAGACATTCATCACTCGGAGACGAACGAAGAGATATTTGGCGTCCTCTCCTTTGTTTTCTGGACATTAACTTTAGTCCCTCTATTCAAGTATGTTTTCATAGTTCTTCGAGCTGATGACAATGGAGAGGGTACGCACCATAAATATTTGAGTTTTTATCAGAACAATCGGATAACTTTAATCAAATTTCCTTATACATTAATCTGCAGGTGGCACTTTTGCTCTGTACTCATCAATATGCAGGCATGCTAAAGTAAGCCTTCTGCCTAACCGACAAATTGCTGATGAGGCACTTTCAACTTATAAATTGGAGCATCCTCCAGAAAAAGAGAACAACTCAAGGGTGAGAATGTTGCTTGAGAAGCACAAATTTTTGCACACTGCTTTGCTAATCCTGGTTCTTCTGGGCACTTGTATGGTAATTGGAGATGGGCTGCTCACGCCAGCTATATCTGGTAAAAGGAAATTCTCATCTTAAGGTTTCTAGTTTGCAACTTTCTCATCTTAGTTTACCGACGACACATTCTTTTTACAGTTTTTTCTGCAGTTTCTGGCCTCGAGTTTCCCATGTCCAGACACCACCACGAGTGTAAGCTTCTCCTCATATAGTTGCTATTTCTCAAATATCCAATGGGTAATTTATGTAAGGGAAATCTTTTAAAATATTTGATCTCGTGCTGTGGGATAAAGTACTGCATTAAAATATATTCAAGATAAGCTCCACTATCCCTATTTAGGAGCATATTAAAAGGAAAGAAATGTGGTTCTTTAAAGTATTGCCTGTTTATTTATTTCCTCTCACCTTGTTTAAATAAGTGATCATAATTTCTTGCATAATATTTAGGAGCTCCCTCTGAATGCCAAGACAATTTGGGGGGGGGATGCCTGAACTGTTTGGGGGCTGTTTAGATTTTTATTTTATGAGGTTTCGATTTGAACGGTAGAGCTGGGGCTTGCAATTTTGTTGAATCGTCTGGATAGTAGATAGAGGAGTCAAGAGCTGTGCATTTTCAGTCCTGAAATTGGTTTAATCAGAATGGACCCACTGGATCATTCTGGCCAAGTTGGTGATTTATAACTATTTGGCCTGGAGTGGGGGGCCATTTAATTTGTCCAAGTTGTGAAATGAGGTTTCTTCTTGATCCTTTCAATATTTTTTTCCTACTAATGAGGGAATATGGGTAATGGAGAATTGGAGATGGACTCTGTTCTGAACCGAAATTCACGTTTATGCTTACGTTGCAAAGCAAGTGATCAAACAAAGGGGCAGTAAAGGATGCTTATCCTATTGTGTCAAATTGGAAATGACTAAGACACCCTGTTTTACAAAACTGAAGGAGTTCAAAAATTCAAGATATTTTTTCAGGATTGCAATCTAATGTTTCGAAACAATTTTGAAAGTATATTCGTCTCTGCATTTTGCTTGTTTGCTCTATTAGATTCCTTGCCTAAGTTTGAATATACTAATTAAACTCCCATTCTTACCTCTTGGGTTGGGCGAGAAGCTGTGGCAGGCTACCATTGCTCAAAAATGGTTCACTTGGGTGACATTTGTCACTCAACATCAATGTTATCTGCTCTGAAACCATTCTAGTCTCTCTTGCCATCAAATATCTGATAACAATTTGAAGTGGGAGTGTATTTATGAACTAGGGACAGTCCCAGGGACTTCATATTTCTTTCACTACTGTTACATATGTTGATGTGAGCAAATTGATACTCCATCATAGTAATATATATATATGTGTGTGTGTGTGTGTGTGTGTGTGTGTCGGTACTGTCAAATGATTGATGACAGTTTGGAGCAGTAAATTATATTTACAACTCTTACATTAAGCACTAACTCTAAATATGACAGTTTTACTCAACGTTTTACCAAACTAGTTTTTTTTTTCTTTTTTAAATAATTGATTCCAATTAATTTTAGTTTTTAATTAAATGATGAACCATATGTATGCATCTACAATGCTGTTCTTATCTTCTACTTCCTACACATGTATATATTTCTTTCTTTTAGCATTCTGTTAATTCCATTTGATTGAATACAAAGGAAAATATCTAGGAGAATAGGGATAATTGCAGATTCGTTACAGTTGTAGGATTAACTGTATGAACTCTCTTTTATTACATTAATGTTTAATCTCCCATTTACAGACGCAGTGATTCCAATTACTTGCTTCATATTGGTGTGCCTATTTGCCCTACAACACTATGGTACACATCGAGTTGGGTTCATCTTTGCTCCAATTGTGCTGGCTTGGTTACTATGCATCAGTGCCCTAGGCTTGTACAATATAGTCCACTGGAATCCGCATGTTTATCAAGCTCTTTCTCCCTATTACATGTTCAAGTTCTTGAAAAAGACCAAAAAAGGAGGGTGGATGTCTTTGGGAGGAATTTTGTTGTGCATAACAGGTAAAAACTGTGAAACACTCACAAATCATATTTATTCATACTTTTTATCTGTTTTCCTGCATGTGTGAGTGTTTCACCAAAGCTAAAGTATTTAACATGAATTTGCTGCATCTGATAAGCAACCTCCAAAGCAACATGTAAGATTTTGACTCTGTATTTGCAGGGTCAGAAGCAATGTTTGCTGATCTTGGCCACTTCTCGTATGCTGCAATTCAGGTATTTCTGTCCTAAAACTTTGTGGGTTATCTAACAAACTGAATTTGATGTAGTCTTTGATCACCTCATCTCAAAGAAATGAGAAGGCCCAATGCATTGACGATGTACTCAATACATTGATTTATAATTTGGACATAGGTTTCTATATGCTTCCTGTCATATTTTGTATTGACCGAGGTATGCGCTATAGTAGTTTGTAAAGGTTGCTAATTAAAAAAAAAACAAGAAAGTTGAAATCAAAGTTTTCAAATGAAGTAATGTGGGAATTTATCCTGCTCGGATATATACTCTTACAAGTTACTAATCAAATGAAATGCTCTAATTTAGAAACTTCCAGCTGTCAGTACCCCACGGTATACCAGAGACTCTTCCTGAAATTTGTTTATATGGCAGTGCTTGTCTTCGAAGGCTGGTCGCCTTACTCTCATTAAGAGCACGTTGTCTTCGATGCCTACATACTTTATGTCCTTGTTCGTAATCAGTTAGTCGAAGACTGGAAAAACTTGAGAGGGACTTCTTATGGGAAGGTTCAATGATGGATCGGAAGTATCATTTAGTAAATTGGACCAAAGTTTGTTCTAGTATCAAAACGGGTGGCTTAGGGATTAAGAATCTCAGAGTTTTCAATAGAGCTCTGTTGGGTAAATGGTTGTGGAGATACTTGAGAGAGAAGGATGCACTTTGGCGGAGATTGGTGGTGAGCAAGTATGGGGAAGGAAATCATCTTTGGTTTCCAAAGGAAGTTTCCTTGCCTTATGGGGTGGGGGTTTGGAAAGGAATCCGGAAAGGGTGGGATGCTTTGCTAGAAATATCTCTTTTGAAGTAGGAAAAGGTTCTACGGTCAGATTTTGGTAGGATAGGTGGTGTGGAGATGTGGAGATGTGGAGTTGTGGAGGGCCTTTCCTACCCTTTTTAATATTGTGATTGATAAAGAAGTCAACATCAGTGCTATTATTTTGCAGGAAGAAGGCATGATCAGTTGGAATCCAGTTTTTAGAAGGTACTTTCAGGATTGGGAAGTGAAGAGCTTTCTCCAGCTCTCCGAGTTGCTATATTCACAGCAGCTGGACAGATGTAATGATGACAAGGTCATCTGGGAAAGGTCTAAAGTGTTCTCGGTTAATTCGTACTACCTTGGCTCGGATATTGGGGGAAGGGGTCTGTTTCCTTGGAAAGCTATTTGGAAGACTAAAGCTCCAGCTAGAGTTACTTTTTTCATTTGGGAGTGGTGAATGAAGCTATTCTTATGGGGGATAACCTTAGGAGGTGTGGTAAGGTGATAGTGAGTTGGTGTTACATGTGTAAAAGGAATGGTGAGTGTGTGATCATCTTATGCTTCATTGTCCGGTGGTGGGTGCTTTGTAGGATTTCATCTTCTGCATTTTTAACTTACCTTGGGTTATGCCAGAATCAATCAAGGACCTCTTCCTTTGCTGATCTTTGCACAAAAGGGAACGAAGAGATCTTATTTGGTAGACTATTACTTTGGGAGTGTGTTGGGTGATTTGGAGAGAGAGGAATAGGAGAGCGTTTGATAATGAGGAAAGGCCTATGTCGATGCTGAAGAATGAACTTCTTCAGCTGCTGTTTTTTTGGTGTATTGACGGTGCTATGCCTGAGGTCAACTTCTTTTGCTGACTTTGTAGCGAACATTTGTAATCTGTAATTATTGGAGTAATACTCTTGTGTGCATAGGACGCGGCACACCTTCTTTGCCGCTCTTGTTATATATACTTATCAAAATATATATATATATATATATATATATATATATATATATATATATATATTATGTGCTACCAGTCTTTCACCTCTGGAAATATTTTTGTGACTTCCAATTTCCAAAAGAATGCTAATGATTTGTTCCTCTGCAGATGGCTTTCACCTTCTTGGTTTATCCTGCTCTAATATTAGCTTATATGGGTCAAGCAGCTTACTTGTCGAAGCATCACGGCATCGGTGATAACATTGGTTATTATGTCTCAGTTCCAGGTACTATTTGTAGTTGTAAGCAAGTATGTTATCTCATCAACTTTTATCATATTTTTGGGCTTCAAAGATGCAGTATCTCTGCTAGTCTCACAATATTGGTTAGACCATCTAGGTTTATATAATATTGAAGACCTTTTTGGAAATCCATTGGTCACTTTAATTTGTATCGCAATCTTAAGTGTCTCCACAGAAGCTTGTTGGGAGACGAATAAGCATTGTTTTCCGGTAAAACTTGAAGAATAGAAAGATTTGGAGATAAACCCTAGCCCCCGGATTACACCCAAAGATTGCACTCAAGTCTACATCCTATTCATCATTTATTAGCATTCATGCGTGCTTTTTAGTAACAGTGTTTGTAACTCTATGCTTGCAGAAGGTGTGTTTTGGCCTGTGCTTGTGATAGCCATACTTGCTTCTGTTGTTGGAAGTCAAGCAATTATCAGTGGAACTTTTTCTATTATCAACCAGAGTCAGTCACTTGGGTGTTTTCCAAGAGTAAAGGTTGTTCATACCTCCGACAAGATACATGGTCAGATCTACATCCCTGAGATCAATTGGATACTAATGATCCTGTGCATTGCTGTGACTATCGGATTCAGAGACATCAAACACATGGGAAATGCATCAGGTAAAATGCAGTCGAAAATTCTGTTCACTGGATCATATATTTTGTACTCCCTCTGTTCTGATCAGGTTTCAAAGTTTCGGCCGAGTCGCTGAGGGACTCGAGCGGGTTTCGAGGTCTCCGATCCAAAATATCAGACCAAGCTGATAGAAAATCGTATGACCCCCCAACTCGCCGAAGATCAGGCCAAGTCAGCATGCATAATGATAAAATCTAGAAACCCTCAAAAGAACTAATTTCCCTAAGTTCTGAAAGTGGGTCCGTTATGTTAAATGTCTGGAAATAGATATAATGACTCTTTGAGAGTGGAATGGAGGAAGTAATAGCAGTTACTTAAAGATTGGGTAGCACCATTTCCCCAAATGCTTGAGGCAATTACAATAGCTTTTTCCATGCTAAAGATTGGGTAAAGACAGACCTTTAATTGATAAACTAGTGCATTAGCCTTTGGCGACTCCATTGTTGATCATTAGGTTATCAAAGTTTTCGGTTGAGGAATTATTTTTCTTTAACCACAATTTTTGTTTATCTGATGCAGGATTGGCAGTGATGGCGGTTATGCTAGTGACCACTTGCCTCACTTCCTTGGTAATCATCCTCTGTTGGCACAAACCTCCCATTCTCGCTTTTTCCTTCCTACTTTTCTTTGGGTCAGTTGAGTTGCTCTACTTCTCAGCTTCCCTCATTAAGTTCCTAGAAGGTGCCTGGCTTCCTATCCTCCTCGCTCTCTTCCTTGTCACGGTCATGTTTGTTTGGCACTATGCCACCATTAAGAAATACGAATATGACCTCCACAACAAGGTCTCATTGGAATGGCTGTTAGCCTTGGGTCCAAGCTTGGGCATTTCTCGAGTTCCCGGGATAGGCCTTGTATTCACCGATCTCACATCTGGAATTCCTGCAAACTTCTCACGCTTTGTCACCAACCTCCCTGCCTTTCATCGAGTACTTGTTTTTGTGTGTGTTAAATCAGTGCCAGTTCCTTTTGTACCTTCAGCCGAGCGGTATCTCGTGGGCCGCGTGGGTCCTACCGCTCACCGGTCCTACAGGTGTATTGTCCGTTATGGTTACCGAGATGTTCACCAGGATGTGGATTCTTTTGAAACAGAACTTGTCCAACGGTTGGCTGATTTTATAAGGTATGATTGGTGTCGGACCAATGGGATCATTAATATGGGCAATAGTGATGAAGGGTTGCAATCTAGTCGATCGTCAGGGGAATGCAGGTTGGCAGTGATAGGGACTATGCCAGATTTTGAGATAGAGGATACTGTGCAACCAGCAAGCGTATCAGTAGGGTTCCCAACAGTTGAGAGCATAACAGATATAATCGAAATGGAGGCTAGCCGGGTCATGGAAAAGAGAGTGAGGTTCGGCGCCATAGATAACGAGTATGAAGCAGATGGAAGGTGTGAAGTAAATGTAGAAATGCAAGAGGAGCTAGCAGACTTGTTTGGGGCTCAACAATCGGGGACAGCATTCATACTTGGGCACTCACATGTTAAAGCTAAGCAAGGATCGTCGGTTCTTAAGAGGTTGGCGATTAATTTTGGGTACAACTTTTTGAGAAGGAATTGTAGGGGTCCTGATGTAGTGCTTAAGGTGCCACCAGCATCTCTCCTTGAGGTTGGGATGGTTTATGTCGTGTAAAGTAATAATTAAATGTAACTAGTGTTTGTTCCTTGTGTAACAGACAGACAGACAGACAAAGTATGTACTATGCAGATGAAATAGATTTAGTGTTTATGGTCTTTTAAATTTCCCCCCTTTCAACATTAATTACAAATTTACAATGAAGAAGGAAAACTGTCCGACCAAGTAAAGCCATCATTGCTTTATCTGACTGCTATAGCGGTTCCTCTGGCTATAGAATGAAGCTAACTTCAACACGAGCTATAGATGAGTTGGGCTTGAAGTCAACATTACACTAAACTAACTTCAACACGAGTTGAACCAAGTCAAAATTTGGTATCTTATTCAATTATTCAGGAATCATGATTCATGATATTGATCTACAAGGGCAAAAACAGGTTCATGAAGCCAATTTTGCTAGTCAGAGAAAGGGCCACGTAACCATCCATAAACCACTAACTTAAGATTCATTTATAACTTACACGTGGCATTTATTTAGTGATCCAATTCAGTAAAATACAGCCATCTCAGATTGTGCAGTAGCCGGTATACTTATAAAAGAAGCCAAATTTGTTTAGAAGGAAGGGAAGAAGGCAATATGGGAATGGGAGGGAGGGCAGTAGTAGTTTCCCTGTCACCCTCACCCTCACCCTCAAAATGGTTATCTTCCAAATTCTCTAGTATCAAAAGAAATGTTGAAACGTGGTGTTATCAGAAGAAACTCCAAATTTGTACTAGTTTCAGCCAAGGGAAAGAAGGAGAATGATGAACAAGTAGCCAAGAAGAGAAAGCAGAATCTATTTGAAAGCGTAACAGAAGCACTTGATTTTGCACAGGTTCGGTCGGCGGAGGATGCCCAACTCCTGGAAGATGCTAGGCAAGCTACCAAATCCGGAGAAAAAATGAGCAGAGAACAGGCAAAACCCAAAACCAAAAACCCCCTTCTCAGTTCTCAGTTCTCATATGGATCCGTACTAATTAACATTGTGTGTTGCAGTATGGCGCTCTTCGAAGGAAAATTGGAGGGACGTACAAAGATTTCTTCAAATCCTACGTCGATGGTAATCAGCATATATAATTTTGACTCTATCATTTTTGTTGTTGGAAAATGGAAATGAAATTGAATGTATCATGTATGTATAGTTGATGGGGCATACGTAGAAGAAGGATGGGTGGACAAAACATGCAAAGTGTGCAAGAAAGATACCAAGGGAGAAGCAAGGCAAGTGGACAAGTTTGGAAATTATATTCATGTAGCCTGTTTAGACAAACCTAATTCTGGAAACTTCTTCACCAGACTCTTTGGAATTGGATCATAGTATTTTTCATTCGTCTTTCCCTTTTTTTCGTATTTTGTTCAATACTTTTATTTTCCTACTAATATATATGGAAATGGAGCATTTGTTTATTATACATATATTTGGATTTCATGTTGTTGATTCCAATTTGCATGCCAAAACACATGTTCATGTTGTTTCATAAGAGGGCATTATTTTTTAAATATATTAAAACCATATAAATATTATGACAAAATACCAAAAAGTCTCACACAAAAATTCTCATATCTAAAAAGTCTCAACAGTAATTCTTCTATCAAAAAAATATCCAAAATTCATAATTTTAATACCAAAAAGTTATAAACTTAATGCGTCTACAAATATCGTTATGTTAAAAGTTTTCATTTGGATATGTTAAAAGTTTTCATTTGGACGAAAATTTATTTATTCCTTTCATTTATGACAATGATGATAAGAATTGTACTGTATTTATTATTATTATTATTATTATTATTATTATTATTATTATTATTATTATTATTATTATTACTACTACTATTATTATAAAAACAATATTATTATTATAATAGTAATATTATTATCTGCATTAATATATATATTACAATAAAGTTCATTCTCACACATGTGCAATTGACTAAAATTATTTAGAGGTTGGGATTAAATTATCTTAAAAATTTAATGGTTGAGATTCACTCTCACATTCACACGAGTGAGAGTAGTTATCCACTTTTAACTCTCTATTTTCTCTCACTCTTTTATAAAGTCACTCCCTACAATTAATATTATAAGCAGTCACACCATGAGATTAATCTTTTAAACCATTACCCCTTATAAAACATCAACTTTATATTAATATATAATCTCAAAATATAACTCAATTGGTTGACTGAGACTATCTCATAGATCAATTACTTATAACTCCTAACAAATAACACCCCTCAACTATAAGCCGAGTTCGAATAGCGCGCCCAACTATCACTTGAAGTAATCTACCCCTCAACTGTAACATTTTTTTTAAATCGCACATTCTATTTAGACGTTACCGTTTCAATTGACAAAATCAGATATACTAGCACCGTGTCACGGGCACAGACACGAAGATCTAGTTATAAGTATTAAATATCAAAATTCTATTTAAGAAATTCATTTCCCAATGATCCCAAAAACAATTATTCAATCCATATAATCTAAAAGTAATCTTTACATACTTAAAATTCAAAAAGTTAATCTTTACACTTTTATAAAATTGTGATAGTAATATTAGTAGTAGTAGTGATAGTAATATTAGTAGTAGTAGTAGTGATAATAATAATAATAATATTATTATTATTATTATTTAATAATTTTATTATTATTTAATAATTTTATCATTACTTAATAATATTATTTTTATTAATAACAATAACCATATTAGTTGCAAATTTTTTGATGTTATTCTTATTATTAATAGTAAGTTATTTCCTATTTAAGAGAGAAAAAAATAGTAAGTTATTTGGTGTTGTTGTTGTTGTTATTATTAATATTAGGGAGAGACTATTTTCACTACAATTTTTACTTAGCCACTGCATCCTTAATTATTGTATCAAATAAATACATGTTTGGACAAAATTACCCCTTAAGTACTTGTCTATTTTAAGTTGACTGATCAAATTACTTTCCTAATTACCTTTTAACATTATTTTTTAGTTCAAACATTTATGAACAACATATTTATTCTATTATTATTTTTACTTTTTGTAATGAATTTATTAATTAATCTTATGACTAAAGTTATATTGCATAATAAAAAATATATGAAGGACATTTTGTCTGCCAAACTTTTGAGTAAATATACATTTTGTCTGGAAAACTTTTGGTTATGGAAAAAATTAAAAGTGAAATTTAAAGGATGTAGTATTAAAAAATAAACCGATAGTAAAATCATAATATGAAATAATATCGTAATATTTAAATATTTTGTCTACCTTTATAATTGATTTGAAAATTTAATTATTGATTTGATTGAAACCAATTTTCAGTTTAATACATACCATAATGATTGAATTGATATTTTAAAATAAATTAGAATATTAATTTTTGATAATAAAATATCCAATATAATCTAAAATTTTGGTAGAAAATGTATTAATCATATTATTTTTATGATAATGGAATATGTAACGCGAGTGATTAGAAAAATTGATTAAAAATATTTATTATGAAAATAATAGTACTGAAATGCACCAAAATATAGGACCCGAATAGGTAGTCTAAAAGAGTACCCCAAAAACATACTTAGAAGAATGGGCCAAGCCCATACCTGGAAGGAGGTCCGAGCCCGTATCCAAGTGAGGGCCCAAGCCCAATTGTGTGAAGAACCCATTAGTACAAATATGGGAGACTGCCCCATAGGGAAGGCATCAGCCCCTTCATCTCTTTCTCTCCCGCCATTTACATACATACACTATCTCCACTTTCTCTTTCCATGTATCATATATAACATATACTGATTATCACACCTGAGGGTTTGTGGGGACACCCCCACCCACTCACGGTGCTTTATTTTGCAGATATTACATGCCAGATATCCTACCGCGACGACCACTGCCGGACCACGACTCCGGCGACACTAACACGACGTCACTTTCGGTTCCCTGGACACGACACGACAAGATCACCACATTTTTGGCGTGATCAGTTTGGTTCCGTTGCCGGGAAATGACTACATTTCGTTCTTATCTAGTCACTAACCTCGTCGACCTCGACGGAGCTCCGTTCAAAGGCTGCCGAAACACCACCGACAAACACAAACATACAAACTGTGCATGCGAGCTCGACGAAGAAAAATGAAAACAGAAAAACATTCTGACACTATCCATGTATTCATCTTCACAAGACGAGTCCGGCGACACCAAAATCACTCCCATCGGACCTCCACGACACCCACACGCGCCAACTACACTGGGAGTCGCCGATAGCTCTTTGGTCAAGTAAAGTTGACCCTTCCGGCACTCGAAACAGAAAAGCAACACTACCACCAGCTGCGTCTGGAAGATACGAGCTCAACACCATAAAAAATGCTCCCAATGGACGCCAGACGCACCATCACGCATCGTCAGAAACTTCCTTGTTCATCACCGTTTCCTTCATTTATCGGCCAAGTGAAAGTTTTCGTGCATCTCCGCCTTCCTGAATAACCTTGTGTCACTTTCATTGTTGGTGACCTCATTATCAGGTTTACACTCTCCAAGACTCCAACTCCTTTCCATTAATTTAAAATGATAAATATTCTGCCTTCCTGAATAACCTTGCATCTGGAACATACCCTGCCAAGATTCTGCTTTCTTGGAAATGCATACATGCATAGACCATTTAATTGTTGTCATGATATATAACACAAGTTACGGCCATTTAATTGCATGGGCCAATTGTTGTAAATTATTTTATTCAATTAATAGAATACTCACCTGTCTAATGTTCCCACAAATGTTCCTCCTTTTTTTTATTGGTTGGTCCCATTATTGTTTTATTTTAGACTAATAGAAACCTCATTTTTTATTAAAAAATAACATTGCTCATTTTTAGTACAATTCAGAGTATACACGTGGAACATTATACTTTCAATTTGATTATGCATGTTATGCATTATATAATAAAAATCCTATTAGATCTCGACATAATGGCGTAATTTTTGGAGAATATAAATGAAGAGGATGGGGAAATAAACAAATAAAAAAAAAAAAGATTTGCCGAGCTGAAATTATTTACCGAACTGAAATTATTTGCCGAGTTGAAATTATGTGACGAGCTGAAATTATTTGATGAACTGAAATTATTTGCCGAACTGAAATTATTTGACGAACTATTATTTGCCGAGCTGAAATTATTTGACGAACTGAAATTATTTTTCGAGCTGAAATTATTTGCCGAATTGAAATTATTTACCGAGCTGAAATTATTTGCCGAGTTGAAATTATGTGACGAGCTGAAATTATTTGACGAGCTAAAATTTTGTGACGAGTTGAAGTTGTACGACAAGTATGATTTAATATACGCAACTATTTGACAATTTTATGTGATGACATGTTCCGACGTAACGGGTAAAATGTTTTCTAACAAATTGGACTACATTATTTTGATGAAGCGCACACGAGCTCGTTAGCCTCGTCAACTTGAATATTATATTATCTAGTTTTCATGAGCGTGACATAGACAAATAAATGTGATTCGAGCTCGCCTACTTATGAGAAACATAATATGCAAATTTAAATAGATTTATGCCGAGCTAACTACTTGCCCACCATACCAAACAGTTATAAAAAATTCATCACATAAAGCTCGCAAATTACTGGTTCAATGTTACTAGCTCAGAATAACATGCTTAGTCCACCTATCATATGTTAGCACGACACATGCATTCTCTCATGCTCCATACTCAAATACTTACATCTTATAAATTCATCGTATCTTCTAATAGCGCGAAGTGTCGCCGCAATAATTTGTTTCATATTCTCGCATAATAGGCCCATATTCAAACAATCTTCTCTTATATGATCAATATGCTTGGACTATGACAAACATTGTATGACGAAAATTTTGTGATAAAACGTGATTTTTGCCTATACAAAGATGCTCCTAAAACTTTCGCAAAATACCGAGCATAGCCTTCAATAACACGAGTTACGATTGCCCCTACCTCGCCTCGCCAAGGTCACATTTTAGGCCATGCGCCCACATTTTTACTACTTGCAGTTAATAACAATCATTAACTGGGGGTTGGTATTGAGGCATGAAGGAAACACATATCTTTATTACTTCTCGATCTACATATACACTTCTACGCTCAAGAAGTAGGGGGCTACCACTACCACTGGGTCACAGACCGAGATTATTAGTGATGATATAGACTATTATTAGTATCTTCGCATATTATTCAGAATTATTATTCACGTGCACGCGCACGCCACGCTCGCACTAGAGCTCGAGCCTCAGATAATGCTCGCGCCAATGACGAGCTTCATACTATTATTATTCACGTGCCCGCGCACGCCACGCTCGCACCAGAGCTCGAGCCTCAGATTATGCTCGCGCCAAATGCCGAGCTTCATACTATTATTATTCACGTGCCCACGCACGCCACGCTCGCACTAGAGCTCGAGCCTCAGATTATGCTCGCGCTAATGCCGAGCTTCATACTATTATTATTCACGTGCCAGTGCACGCCACGCTCGCACCAGAGCTCGAGCCTCAGATTATGCTCGCGCCAAAATCCGAGCCTCATATTATTATTTCTCGCGCCCAAGCACGCTACGTTCGCGCCTATGCCTAAGTCGCATATTATATTTGATACCGTGCACGTCGAGATTTACATTATGTTCCCCGTTCAAGTTTACTCGGGGCTGAGCTTTATATTGTTCGCCCGCTCACTCACAGTTGAGTTGTACACCGCGCCCACCTGCGCTTACGCTCCCCCTCGAGTTTACTAGCGGCTGAGCTCTACATTGTCCTCCCGCTTGAGTCCATGCCCGTTCATATTTCTGCCGAGACCGAAGCTTCAGTGTTTAGCACGTTACGCCTCCATGGCGCCCATCATGCTTTCATCAAGGCATTTGGCTACACTCGGCATGTGCTTCATATTGTGCTCCAACAAGATCACTACTACGCCGACGAGCTTCTATGAGTGTTTAGCACGTTACGCTCCCCTGGCGTCCATCATGCTTTCATCAGCATTTGCAGCTACACTCGGCATGAGCTTCATATTGTTCTCCAGCTCAGCATCACTACTACGCTCGACACGAGCTTCTATGAGTGTTTAGCACGTTACGCTCCCCTAGCGTCCATCATGATTTCATCAACATTTGCAGCTACGTTCGGCATGAGCTTTATATTGCAGTTCGAGGTCACTTTATTTGAGGTCAATGCCTCATACCTATTTGCCTCCTTGCTTGCCGAGGTGAGACCCATTGGCCTCCTCGCCTACCGAGGAGAGGCCATGTTCTAATGCCTCATACCTATCCTCCTCGCCAAGCCGAGGAGAGGCCAGGCTCCAATGCCTCATACCTATCCTCCTCGCCAAGCCGAGGAGAGGCCAGGCTCCAATGCCTCATACCTATTTTCCTCCTGGGACGCCGAGGAGAGACCATGCTCCTAGCGCCTCATACATATTTGCCTCCTCGCTAAGCCAAGGAGAGGCCAGGCTCTAATGCCTCTAAATACATACTGCATCCACATGAGCATTTCATACACATATACAAGTTACTAAATACATGCATCCTTCATTCATCATTGCATAAACATAAAAACATACTCTCAGTGCCTCTCTCAATACCCTGCAGTTCAAGGTCACTATCTTGCAGTACCTTGCGGTTTTATGGCCTTATGGCTCGCTTTCTGGAAGGTCCTCGCCATGCCGAGGATAAATCTTATTATGGCCTTATGGCTCACTTTCTAGAAGGTCCTCGCCATGCCGAGGATAAATCTTATTATGGCCTTATGGCTCGCTTTCTTGAAGGTCCTCGTCACACCGATGATAAATTTTATTACGGCCTTATGGCTCGCTTTCTTGAAGGTCCTTGTCACGCCGAAGATAAATTTTATTATGGCCTTATGCCAGGGACTACATATCTTATTTTCATACATATTCTGCCAGCCGAGGTCTGATTTGCCTATCAAGGATCAATTATACACAAAGTTCACCCGCCAAGGTTAAAAAGTCAGTTACATAAACTCTTTTCAAATTCAAAGCAAAAATCTCAAAACCCTCAGCGTCACAAGAAAAAAACTACAAGCAGATTATACTCCTTACCCTCGATGTCAGCCTCGATAGATAAGAAGTAGGGGGCTACTGAAGTGCACCAAAATATAGGACCCGAATAAGTAGCCTAAAAGAGTACCCCAAAAACATACTTAGAAGAATGGGCCAAGCCCATACCCGGAAGGAGGTCCGAGCCCGTATCCAAGTGAGGGCCCAAGCCCAATTGTGTGAAGAACCCATTAGTACAAATATGGGGAGACTGCCCCATAGGGAAGGCATCCCTTCATCTCTTTCTCTCCCGCCATTTACATACATACACTATCTCCACTTTCTCTTTCCATGTATCATATACAACATATACTGATTATCACACCTGAGGGTTTGTGGGGACACCCCCACCCACTCACGGTGCTTTATTTTGCAGATATTACATGCCAGATATCCTACCGCGACGACCACTACCGGACCACGACTCGGCGACACTAACACGACGTCACTTTGGTACCCCGGACACGACACGACAAGATCACCACATTTTTGGCATGATCAAGTACCTTGTTTGTTGAGAATTAAAATGTTAAAAATATAAATATAATAATTATGTTGTCCATTGATATTTGATCAAAAAAATAATGTTAGCAAATAATTAAGAAAATAACTTGATTAGTCAACTTAAAAAGGGGTAGTTTTATCTAAAAATGTATTTATTTAATGTAATAATTAAGGATATAATGGATAAGTAAAAATTGTAGTGAAAATAGCGTTTCCCTTAATATTATTGTAATTTTATCTAAAATATTGAATCATTAAAATTATTGAAGTTAAAAATAAGTTTCATTTCAAATAAAATCGCATACTCTAACAATGTTAGTAGAAGCGTTAAGTTTTGGATTTTTTGGTATTAAGAGTTTAATTTTGAGACTTTTTACGTACAAAAATTATTTTGAGATTTTTTAGATATGAATTTTTTTAGTGGGAGTTTTTGGTTTTTTTCCCTAAAAATTATACAAAGTTAAGATAAATATTTTAAAAACACTTAGGATTAATTGCGGGCCGGTATCTTTTGGTGAACAATATAACCACTACAATGTTTCATTTTTTGCTTCAACCGCATAAGTTCATTTTGATTATTTTCTTCCTAAAATGCACATCATTCTCAATTGCCTTCATTCCTTCTTTACTTTCTTACTTCCTTCCTCTTTCTTTATCTCATCTGTCTTCCCCTTGCGAATGGCTTTTCACATTTGTCCGACAACAAATCAGGATTTTTACTTTCTTTTTGAAATGCAAATCAATTACAACGCCCACAAATTCCATATGCTAGCTCCTTTTTATCCTTCAACCACAGCTCCTTCAAACTACCACCCAAACACACGCCTACACAAAACAATAACATTATTGACAATCCATTTGATTCTTTTTGTTTCATGTTGTATTTGGAATTGATTGGCCAATGTCAGAAAGTTTAAGAGTGAATGGAAAACCATAGTACTTGCTAAACTGAAGAAGTTGTTCCAAAGTCGAACCCATCTGGAAATTTGGCAAGGCTAATGGATTCAGAATTAAAGAAGAGACGTGTTGTCACGAGAAAGACAACGAGAATGCTTGCCATCATGGAGAGAGGGGTCGTGTTAGAGGTGGAAAGTCCTTGTGATTAGAGCAGTCAAAACGAGTTAGTGGGTTGGGTCAGCCCATGGGTCAAGAAAACCCACCATGTAACGATGTGGGGCGGGTCAACCCATCTAGGTGACGGGTCAATAAAACACCAACCCAACCCAGCCCAGCCCAACCCAACTTGGGTTGTGGGTTAGATTGGTCAACCCACCAATTTTTCCTACCTAAAGACTATTTCTTTTATTTTTAAGTTTACATTGTTTATTTGTTCTATTAATATGCAATAAACACATCAATAACAGAGATAATCAACAGAACACACCTTTGCTGCCATTAAAAATAAGAACCCATTCCATATCATAAAATTCATACCAAAATATTCATATAACAAGTCACAACTCACAAGCATTTACAAAATTTCATACCAAACACCCATAAATTAGGAGCAAAATACAGAGAAAATGCAGGGAGAGACAGAGACTAGAGAAGTAGAGACACTGTCAGGCTGAGAATTGAGAAAGAGTGAAGAAATTTGTGAGAGTGAAAGAAAGGAGCGGGAGAGAGGTTGAGACTTGAGACTTGAGAGATGGCGAGCAACTTAAGAGAACGAGAGAGTGAGTTAGCCGACTATGAGTCCTCAATCTCGCTGAAGACGAAGAGTCTCCGCCAATCGCCATGGTCGCAGTCTCGGCTGTCTCATACACTCAAAGGTCGAAGTCGAAGGTAATGGGATTTTGAGATTTGGGATTGGGATTTGGTTTGGGAAAGGTAAATGTTGATTGTTAATTTGTTGGGAAAGGTAAATGTTTTGGAAAGGTAAATCACAAAGGCAGAGGGCAGAGGCCCATTGCATTCGGCTAAGGCACTGAGAGTCTGAGACATCAGTCTCACAAAGTCAAAAGTCAAAAATTGGAAGTTGAAACCGGCATATTGTGTGTTTTTATTTTTTAATCCTAAACGGGTCAGCCCGTTAAAAACCCGTCTCAACCCACTTTAACCCGTGACCCATATGGGTCCAACCCATATGACCTGTATTTTTTGGGTTGCCAATTTTCCAACCCAACCCACTATTTTAAGCAACGGTTTGGGTTGACCCAACGGGTCCCAACCCATTTTGACGGCTCTACTTGTGATATTGAAAATCACTAATGGATTGGTTCAGTTATGCACACATTATTATGCATCAAAGTTTGAGAGTGGGATATTACGCATCATAAATTCTGATGGTCGCGTCGTATGTCCCGGATGCTTGCGTTGTATCTACTGATGGTCGCGTCGGATGCTTCGATGTGGGTGTCAGATGTTTTGGATGCGGTGCGTCGAATGTTGGTCTCGAGAAGAAAAACAGAAGGTCGATGATTGAGTCATAGGCTTCGATGCTTGCATCGTAGGTTCCAATGTGTGATGCAAGCATCGATGGAGAAACCTTTGAGGTCATTTGTCTCTCTACCTCTGCCAAATCCAAAAACAATTACGACAAGACCCAAGACCTTTGGGATAATAACAACTTCGCCCTCTCAGTCTGCTAACATCCTTATCCGGAATGGAATGCCAACAACGTCTTCTTTCTAAAACACATCACTTTTGAGTCGGAAGTCAGAAAAAGTCTTGCCTGAAAATGGGGTTTTTGGTTGGTCAATGTTGTTTGCGAATATAATCATGAGGTTTGTTTGATATTTTCATACTATAATAATTTGGGAAGCTTTAGGTAAAGCAATCAATTCAATATGCAATATATCCAGGGGCCATTTTGAATACAATGTCGACATATTAGTCAAAAGAATAATTTGTTTTCATCGAAACCATCAAAAGTCTCTCTCTCTCTCTCTCTCTCTCTATATATATATATATATATATATATATATCTTGTAAATTAAGCGATTTTACATTTTTTGCATTGAGGTGTCCAAATTGAGGTGAGATTTTTTGCATTACGATGCCCAAATTTGGACAAACTTTAATCATGCATTGTGATGCCCAAATTTTACATTTTGATGCCCAAATTTAGGCGAGGATATTTGCATTACAATGCCCAATATTTACATTGCGGTGCCCAAATAAATAAGAAAGGAAGTGAGAGAGAGGGAAAGAGAAAGACAGAAAATGGGTGGAATTGAGGAAAGAGAAATTCATAATGAGAGTGTTTGAGAGAGAAAGAGAAAGTAAAAAAAAAACTTTTTTTATTCCCAACGTCACTTTTTTCCATCCCAAAGTGTAATATTTACTCTGATGTCCAGATTTTTAATTGTGATGCCTAATTTTAGGCGGGAATTGTATGCATGTTTTTACTTCATTAAGAGTATTTTCGACATTTTACCCTAAAAAGTTTACTTAAACGGTTGATAAAAGAAAGTGGAATGGAGAGTTATAATTTCCACAAAAAGGACCGACGCGGTTATCACCCAAAAACTTACAAATGTTCACTTGTCTAATCGAGTTTTATGTGATGTTTGATTGGGCCAAGTAATTTGGGCTTTAGGTTTTCATGGGCTTGGTTGGTGTGTGTGGGTATGTTGGTGGTTTTATGAGTTATATTTTGGATAAATTAATGATCGGTACCTTTTTTCAAACATTTTTTCGATACAATTCACCGTTCTTTTTTTTACTGTTAAAGTTCAATGTTAAGGAGACTCAATTTGTACACTTTTGCACTTAATGACATGCTATTATGGGTCCCACTTTTTTACTTACTCCCTAACCCTAGCTGTAACCAAGATTCATTTTTACTAACCTAACCAATAAATCAATACCGTAATTTTTTTCCCTAAATTAAGGAGAGCAACCTAGCATATTGTTTTCTTCTCCAACGTCTTACGCAATACCATCGTGGAATGGTATCTTGTAAATGGAGAGATTTTAGAGAGGTGTGTGTTTCCATTGCAGAGCATCCGCAGGAGATTGGACAACAAGATTATGCCTTCGAGGTGGCATAATCTTGAAAAACATTCACTTGCCGAGGGAGAAAAGAAAGAGATCAAATTCACTAGTAAAATGCATTTACGAATCAGTTTGGATGGTGGGTATCATGTCTTGGATGAATCGATACACTACAGTAGTGATCTTAGACTTCAAAACATTTGTGAAAGTTGCACATTGGGCTTTTGGAACCGGGAATTATTAGCGCGGCAGGGTTGTCACCAATGAAGACAAGAGACAGCCGAGCAACTACCGATGCCTATTGTGTGGCTAAGTTTGGACCAAAACGGGTTCGAACAAAAATGATCATTGATAACTTCTCCCCAAAGTTGAATGAGAAGTACACATGGGAAGTTTTTTATCCGTGTACTATGATCACAGTTGCGGTGTTTGACAATGGCCATTTACATGGTGGGGGAAAAATTCAAGAATCGTGTACTATGATCAACGCCGGAGAAGGAGACCACGTATGACTGGGTTGCTCTCCTTAATTTTGGGAAAACAATTAGTGATTTATTGGTTAGATTAGTAAAATTTTGTAATACCCCATCCCACATCGGGTAAGTGTGGGAATTGTGTTTGATTTATAAGATAGCCATGCGCTACTACTGGGCATCAACATCATCCATGGACTTTTGGGTCGGCTTTTGGTGGGCCTGATGACCCAAGGTGCTGCGTGCTCAGTGGGCCAGTGTGTGGGCTACGCGTAGCGAACCGGGCTTTCGAGCTCGGGGCGTTACAAATGGTATCAGAGAGGGTCCCGGCCGGAAATGTGGGAACAAAGTGCTGTGTGGCCAAAGTGCTACACCGCAGAAGGTGGGAGCCACCTCTTGATCCCCGTACGAGCCACCTCTTGATTCCTCGTGATCGCCGAGATTCGCCCTTGACGAGGACGTCAAGGATTTAAGTGGGGGAGATTGTAATACCCCATCCCACATCGGGTAAGTGTGGGAATTGTGTTTGATTTATAAGGTAGCCATGCGCTACTACTGGGCACCAACATCATCCATGGACTTTTGGGTCGGCTTGTGGTGGGCCTAATGGCCCAATGTGCTGCGTGCTCAGTGGGCCAGTGTGTGGGCTACGCGTAGCGAACCGGACTTTCGAGCTCGAGGCGTTACAAATTTAATCTTAGTTACAACTAGGGTTATGGAGTAAATAAAAAAGTGGTACCCAACACAGCCACATCAGCTTCCATATCATTGAGTGTAAAAGTTTGAGTACAAATTAAGTCTTCCTAGCATTACTCTTTTCGAAATATTGTTTCTCAAATGCCCAGATCGTCATCTTCCACAGTTCCAGCCAACACTTTGGAGTTCGAAAATCACAATTGTTGCGCAACGAAAACGAGGATCGACCTGTAATAGACATGTGTTAGGTTGGAGGATTTTTCAGTAGGGACGAAGGCGGAGGAATGAGGAAAAAGAGGCTTACAATATAGGAGAAGAAAGAAAAAGACGAAGGACATGAAGGTCTGATTCATTATGATTTTCTAGCGCGATGCAAAATTGGATTAAATAATTCAAATTGATGCATCGCGGTGCAAAAATTGATGCAACGCGATGCAAAATTTGATTATGTAATTAAAATTAATGCATCGTGGTGCAAAAATTAATGCAGCGTGATGCAAAATTGGATTAGGTAATTAAATTGAGGCATCATGATGCAAAATTGATATAGTGTGATGCATTTGAGGGAGTGATTTGTAGCGCGTCTTAGGCTAATTAAGGGTGTCGTAGTTTTTTTCCCTCAAAATTGACTTTTTTTGGGTTTAAAAAACACATGGTTCTGTGAGAACCCCATTTCGCACCCTCTCGTTAATGAAAAACAAGTTGTTTCAAAACTTAAGCGCGTGAAATGCGCTCAACCTCGTTGTGGACTCTAAAATGTGTATAGAGTCGCCACCTTTATTTTAAGGTTACATAGAGAAAAACTAAATGTTACTAGAAAATGTGTAGGTTCGGGGACTAAGTTACAACTTACGAGTTGGGAAGGAGCTAGGCACCCAACTCGCCATTTCGATCTCATTTTTAGAGTTTTGCTAAAACATGTTGTATTTTAAATGTGCGTTTAGTTTAGAAAAAGTATTTTATATATATGATGAAAATAAAGGAGTTTTGTTTTAAAACATCATAATAACGTCTATTTTATAATTATAATTACATAATGAACATAATTTATTATCTAAAAACATTTAACGATGCATTTAAATATTATAATTTAACTACATTCTAAAATATAAAATAATTATGATTTTATGTTTAAACATTATTTAAGAACATACATAATTATTATATCTATTTTATTTATTATTTACTACATTAATATGTATACTAACATTTGACTAATTATAAAATTATTTATAACAAATATTTACAAAGCATGTGTAATATTGAATTTCTACATTTAATAATAAAGGAAGCCTTTTGTTTTTTGTTATTTTGTTGTCATGTTGTCTTATCTTGTGCGAAATTCTTGCAGCGTAATGATATCATTTTGTCTTTTGGATCGACTTGCCGGGGGCAAGGGCTGAGGCTCAGGTGGCTCGCTCGGGGCGAGGAGGCTTTCTCGGGGCAAGGAGGGAGGAAGCTCGCTTGCTCGAGCAAGGGAGGAGGAGACATGAGGCTTCTTCTTCGCGGCAGAGGGAGAGAGCTTTTCTTTGAGGTATGTTTTGCGATGTGTTTTTTGTGTGTCGAAATGAAGGAGTGGAGGCCTCTATTTATAGGCTGTGAGAGAGTTGGGCAATCGGCGGCAATCAAAAAAGAATACTTGTACTCCATGCAAAAGAGGTGGAGCATGCAGCGTGCGAAACTAGAGATCAAAAGTGTTGAGGGTGTGGCATTTGGGCAAGGGGCACAACACCGAGAGGTGGGGGAGCGGCTCCTTGCTTCTTGTTTTATTTTAGGGAGGGGGCGCGGTTCCCATGAGGGGTGAACGGCTCCCTCCTTGTCTTTTGGCTTTTTCGACTTTACACCATTGAATCCTTGGTTATCTTCTGTTAAGTCCCAATTACACTCCGTTAAGTCCTGGTTATCCTGAAACGTAACTAAGTAACGTCAGTTAGTCCATTTAATTTGTAAATTATATTTTTAGGACATTGTATCGTAGGGTACAAAATTGGGATGTTTACAGGTGTTACAGTGATTGCAAATTTATCGAAGTGGATCGATCCAAATTTATTCCTCGTATTTGTATGTAATTCTAAGCTTTAGAGTGTTAATAGTTTTTTTGTTTGTTATAAGTAGAGGGTTGATAGTATTCATAGGTCTCTTTTTTGTTTTTCGTTTATGTTAGTCTTGGTTTTTTTTTTTTTTTGTATATTGATAACGACATTGGAGTATTAACGTGTCATTGTTAGACTTATACCGGTTGCCTCTGTGATGGAGTTGGTATTCTCTGCTTTTGTTTATATTTTTAATTTCTTATTGACATCTTGTATATTCTGATACAATAATATTAGTTTCTTGTCGTTCATAGAAGAATGAAAAAAAAAAAAAGCCTTATGATGTGAAATCCAAGGAGGCTTAGTGTAATTTTTTTGGTTTCATAAACTATTGGGAAGGATAATATCACTTTGGGTACCCCAAGTACAACTAAATTTCACATTTGGTACCTCTGGTACCAAGGTCCTCAAAAATCATTAGCAATGTTTCTCATTTTAGTCAAAGTTCATAATTTATGTCTCTTATATGTCAACTATTGACGCCTAACCTGCTATCCTAGGCTAGAAACTGATTTGGTCTTGGCAATAGGTGAGAGAAGCAAGTGCAATACATGCCCACCTTACTTCTGACCCAACTTATTCCCGAATTGAATCACCCTTGTCATTCAAACCCAAATCCTTTCTCATACCCAACTTGATTTCTTCCTCAACTGAAACCTCGTTCTAATTTGAGCCATAATATGAGAATCCTAATTTGTTCCCCAATTTTTTCCTTGGACTTGTTTGAATTTGAATCAATTTGAGATGAACTTCAAACATGTCCCCAAACAGAAAAATATTAAATAAAAAAGTAGCAACTAAAAGTCGAGCTTTATACAAGAACACTCCAAAATCTTCAACTAACAAAGCTTACCTTCGCATTCCTTTTATAGTTTACCATTCAAGAAAGTTGATAAAGAGAATTTTAATCACACAAGAAACCCTTAACATGTATACACTACTAATAAAAACCAAACAAATTAATATGTTGCTTTGAGCTTCTAAGCGTTGATGGTTTGCCTTTTTCATATCAACTTAAAATGGCTAAAAAAATGTATCTACATGTTCTTACTACCCTTTTTATTGATTTCTTCAAACACCCATGTCAAATCTAGTGAAGAAGGCCTCATATCATATGATATCTCTCAGACGGGTCTTAAGGATTTGTCGATAAAACATGTAATTTATACCATAATTCCACTCAAGCTGCCTCAAATTGAAAAGTATGTGCAAGTTCTTGTGATTGGTAAAGACAAAATGTTTGTTTCTAATCTAACTATATATTGGGTTGATGTCACTTCTTCGATTGTTCGAATTGGAGAGACGAGAGTTGTTATGATTGCATCTGGTGCTACATCTAATTTGAGTATGGATCGGAGGTATCCAGTTGATATTTATGATAGAGGGCTAGAGCTTGAATGAGAAGGGGAAAAAACTTGGGGGTAAATATTAGGGCATGATTGGGGAAAATGAAGAGAGCTCGTTTACTTGACCTCTTTCTCACACATGTTACCAAGCTAAGTTGATTTCCAACATGAGATAGCATGTTAGACGTTAGTAATTGACATATTGTACACACCTCAAATTCATACCCCTAATTTATAATGGCCTATAAAATATTATTATAAATTAAAAATGAACTAAAAGTTACTTTAAAAACGTTTTAGGGGGCCAAAACGTCAAAAGAAACTCAAAAGGGCTCGATAGGATGAAAAAAGGACAGAAGGGGGGGATGAAAAAAAATACAAAGGAAATCAAGTAAGGGCACGACACCAACACATATGGGCGCCGCACCCAATTTTGCTTCTCCAACTTCATTTCTGCATTTCTCACCTTTTCAGCGCAGTATACAAGCTCTTCACTCCGGTCGCCGTCGATTGCCTTGCTTCAAATCTGCCTATAAATAAAGGCCTCATGCTTCTCGTTTTCTTCACACCAGAAGAAGCCGAAGACTTCATCTCCCTCTCTCTCAGGCAGCCAGCCTCCTCTCCTCCCTTGCTCGAGTAAATGAGCCTCCTCCCGCCCAAGCGAGCCTTTCTTGCTCTGAGCAAACCTCCTCTCCTTGCCTGAACGAGCCTTCCTTACCTTGCAAGCCTCCATCCTTGCCCCCAACAAGCTGATCAAAAAAAGCCATATACAGTTGTTACTCTACCGAAATCTCGCCAAAACATATCCCACCGCCTTTGCCTATTCTGGGCATAACGCAAGCATACCGCCTACCACAATAAAAACAACAACAAAAGTAAAATGACTTCCTTTTTCGGAAGGACATGGGAAGCAAACATACCCCCCCTAAGTCTAGGCATACCGGGTTTAGACACTCATGCTACAAGAGGTAGGTTATGTCCGCATAGTTATTTATTCAAAGTATGTAAATAAAATATAAATATTTATACTTTGTGAGCCAGTAAATATTATATTATCTGCACATACTATTAAAATTTGTTCTTTTTCCCGTTTATATTTCAAAGTGTAAAATAGTAATAATATTCTCACGTTTAACTAATTGCTCTTGTTTATACATAATGTAAAATAATTGTTATTATACTTTAATTTTGTTATTCCATTCCTGTTTAGATGAATATAATATAAGCCTTTATTATCTTCCATTACATGTACATGTATAAATATTTTTTGGACCAAAGTGTATAAAATAAATAGAGCATATTGGCAAACCCATTGTGAGACCGAAAATGTGAGTTGGGTGTTGTTGGTCCACAATGATGCTCAAATAGGCTAAAAGGGGGGTGAATAGCCGATGATGCCAGTTAAAAAACGTTTTCTTGTTTTACATTTAAAGTATAGGTTTTAACGACTTTTGTGTGATTCTCACAAACAGATGAACATTTTAGAACTTGCATCTTGTATACATGTCGAGGTCACGTATTGAGTCATTGCACTAATAGGATTAAAGCACTTATGAATTACCATGTTTTGGCTCTCTTTCTACCCTACACACATCATGTTTTCCCCTAGTTAACCCTTTTTGAGCCTTGCTCATTTTCTTTGTTTTAACCTTATAAAATCTAACCTGTAGCCTTTCTTTTTGACCCTCATTTTGCTTTATCCCATGTCAAGAATTGCACGAAGACCATAAGAAATATAGACTCTCAGCTTGTATGAATTCAGAGCAACAAGTAATGGATAATTGTTGGTATTAAGCATATTTTGTAAGTCAGAAGTTGAGTCTTAAGAAGCAGAAAATACAAGTTAGCAGCAGTTCAGAAAAAGTGAGAAGAAAAGAAAAAAAAGAAGGAAAAAAAAAGAAAAAAATAAAAAATATTGGTTTCAGTGAGCTGCTGTTTTTCCAGAAAAGGTGACAGTACTTTACAAGGCAGATGAGCATGAATTATCAAAGTATATTCAGTTCATCAGATCTGTTATAGTTGAACACTAGTTGCTTGTAGTCGGTGTTTTAAGTCGCTGAAGAGTTGGTAATGATGTGTAGTTTTTGTGCATATTCTTGACATTTTAACCCTCTTTATTCCCTTTATCCTACCTTTACACCCTTAGCCCCGTTACAACCCTTTAAAAGTCCTTTTGATTGGTGCATATGAACTCTTTTTTAGTGATGGAGATTTGATCAAGTTGCAAGCATATGATAATGTCACTCTATTGTGTGAGTTGAGTGTTTCATGATACACGGCCCTTGTTCAAATTATTGTGTGCTTTGAGCGATATCCGTGAGAACAGTTGAGATTTGCAAATTAGAAGTTGTGAAAAAGTTTGGGTGCATGTGAGTTATCTTAATTTGGAAAATTTATAGGATGCTAGTTACTTGGTTTGATTTTTGATCTTGAAAATGAGAATGCATATTAAATACCAAGTTTTGAAACAATGCGAATCAATTTTTTCTGGGTTGGTTGGTTTGTTAAAAACATGTTCAGGAAAGGTCTAAATGCTTGAGGACAAGCATGGTTCAAGTGTGGGGGAATTTTGATAGCCTTAAATAAAGTATAACATTTAATGTGATTTTGCACTATGATTTTAAGGAAAATGTTATACTTTCACGGGTATTCTGCATCATTGGTGTTCACAGGTCTTAAGGAAGCTGGATGGAAGAAAGAAGAAGCAAAGGCAGATTTTGAAAAAAAGTCAAGTATCGAATGGGCATTTGCTAACCCGAAAAATCTTGTAGAGAAACGAAAAACAGCAGTACCTCTGTTCACGAGGCGAAGGAGTTAGAAGAGGGTATTTCAGACATTGATCATTTTTGACAGTTTTGTAAATAAAAATATCCTTTTATTTATTCGTTTCTTTTCCCAAACACGTTGAAATTATTGGGAAAAGACTTGGTCCTCAACCGCTCTGTTTATGGATGAGGAACAAGGGATCGTGTCTTCTATTTTTGGGGGAAATGGCTGGAGCAGTTAGGAGAGACAGCTATAAAGGAAGGGGCGAAATCTCTCAAAGGGGGATAGACAGATCCACACCACACGCACTCTCTCTCTCCCTCTCTCTCCCTCTTTCACTCACTCACCCTCACTCACTGTAATACATCAGGCTTAGGTTACAGATCAATAGGGCAGTTAATTTCTTCCTTTCATCACTTGTGAAGTTGTTTCTCTTCTTCATTGTAAGTAAATTTTAGTCATGTTTTGTGGCTAAAAACTTCTATTCCAGTTAATGAACCCGTAGTATTTTTCAGAAATTGCTACTGTGAGATCCTTAGTGTACTGTATTGTTCAAAGTCTCAATTTGAGGCAAGTATTTAGTCATTCTCTATTTTTCTTGTTGCAAAGGGATTGTAACTTAGGATTAGTATGTTTAATTAATTTCTAGGGCCCAGATTTTGGTTAGGCATTTTAATCCGTTGCTAGTTGAGAACTGTTGATCCGTAATTGTCTTCGGGTTCTAACGGAGTAGCAAGTGACACACCGTTTAGGCATCACAAGCATATTCGATCCGTGTTGCGAGGATGATTAATCTAGGTTAAATGATATTACTTTAATATTGTTGTCTAGAACCGGGTTTCTCTTATCTTAAAGCTTTCAAAACATTAAATCTTTCGAGCGTTTCGAGGCTTGTCTTTTGATTAGAGTATAATTAGCGAGCTTCTCCTAATTATCGAATCAGTAAGGAGAAATTGGGTGTTAGTCATTTGTCAACAACTATAACTGGTTTATTTGCAGTCAATTGAGTCGGGTTGGAATCGATGATCAGTAGCTAATTTTTGGAATTGCTTCAGTTCATTAACTGGACATTTAACAGCATTGAATTTAATTTAGTTATTATTTGTTTTTTTTTTAAGTTTACAAAAATTCCTATTTTACTTCATTCGAGTTTAGTTAGTTAGTTAAGCAAAAAAATCTCGGTTTTGGTTACTATATAAATTCTTAAGGATATAAATACAACGTTCCATGTGGATACGAACCTTACTACCCTATACTTGTATTTGGGAAAAAGAAAAATTATTTTTGACGGTTTGACACCCGCCAAATTTTGGCGCCGTAAAAAAGAAAAAGAAAAAGAAAGAAAAAAAAAGAAAAAAATGACTGAGAGCAAAGTAAATGAAATGCTCCAATTAGGCTCAAAAGCTCACTTGAAATGCTTAACAGTTGAAACTTGCAATTTTATCAGTTGAATGAAACAAAATATATATTTTTTTAAAACATGCGTGTCAACCCAACTAGGAAAATTACACAATGCTAATCATTTGTCAAGATTATCTCACCAAAACATGAGAATGCATATAAAATACTCAGTTTCACAACAATGCAAAAAAAAAATTTACCAACCAATCAAACCTAAACATGTTCTGGAACCAAGCTTAAAAACTGCATCACAACTTTTCATCAAAACCACCCAACTGCACAATTTACAACCTCCAAAATTCCCCCCACACTTAAACTAAACAGTGTCCTCACTGTATATACAACAAAAGATGCAAAACAGGACAAAGTAGCAAAAATTATGAACATAAGTGAAAGAGGGGATACTGCCCTTTTTTATTGAAAATTGATGTGGCCCCCTAATTGATGGTGATCCTCCCTTGGAACCGCCGGCTTCCGACCAAGAGGCTTCAAAGAAGCTACCAAATGAAAAATTGGCAATGGTTCCACGATGGGTGGGGGGGCTGTGTAGTAGGCCGCGGAGGAACAGATGGACCGGCAGATGTAGAGGGGCCTGCTACCGGCGGTATTGCCGAGGTTGGAGGAGGGGGGCCGAATCTTGAGAGGGCGAAGGAGGAGAGGGGGTGGATTGAGTACCTGAAGAGGCTGAAGGCTCAGGTGGCGGGACATAGGCGATGTCCGAACTTGAAGAAGGAGTAGAAGGTTGAACAGATGGGGCCGGCGGAGAAATTGATGAAGAATCAGAAGAAGAAATCTCCACTGGTTGTTTGCTTGCAGGGGCTGCCTTACGAGCGAATGACGTTCGCAATCTGCTTGAACGTCGTGGCTTGGCCGGAGCACTTTGTTGCTTAGGAGCCATGGCCGGAATGAAGAAGCTTGGAAAGAGACGGGTTGGAGAAGAGATCAATAATTTTCCTTTTTCCCAAATACTAGTATAGGATAGTAAGGTTCGTATCCACAGGGAACGTTGTATTTATATCCTTAAGAAATTTATTTAGTAACCAAAACCGAAATTTTTGCTTAACTAACTAACTAAACTTGAATGAAGTAAAATATGAATTTTTATAAACTTAGAGAAATCAAACAATAACTAAATTAAATTCAATGTTGTTAAATGTCCAGTTAATGAACTGAAGCAATTCCAAAAATTAGCTACTGATCATCGATTCCAACCCGACTCAATTGACTGTAAATAAACCAGTTATAGTTGTTGACATCGCCTAACACCCAATTTCTCCTTACTGATTCGATAATTAGGAGAAGCTCGCTAATTATACTCTAATCAAAAGACAACCCTCGAAACGCTCGAAAGATTTAATATTTTGAAAGCTTTAAGATAAGAGAAACCCGGTTCTAGACAACAATATTAAAGTAATATCATTTAACCTAGATTAATCATCCTCGCAACACGGATCGAATATGCTTGTAATGCCTAAACGGTGTGTCACTTGCTACTCCGTTAGAACCCGAAGACAATTACGGATCAACGGTTCTCAACTAGCAATGGATTAAAATGCCTAACCAAAATCTTGGCCCTAGAAATTAATTAAACATACTAATCCTAAGTTACAATCCCTTTGCAACAAGAAAAATAGAGAATGACTAAATACTTGCCCCAAATTGAGACTTTGAACAATACAGTACACTAAGGATCTCACAGTAGCAATTTCTGAAAAATACTACGGGTTCATTAACTGGAATAGAAGTTTTTAGACACAAAACATGACTAAAATTTACTTACAATGAAGAAGAGAAACAACTTCACAAGTGATGAAAGGAAGAAATTAACTGCCCTATTGATCTGTAACCTAAGCCTGATGTATTACAGTGAGTGAGGGTGAGTGAGTGAAAGAGGGAGAGAGAGGGAGAGAGAGAGTGCGTGTGGTGGATCTATCTGTCCCCCTTTGAGAGATTTCGCCCCTTCCTTTATAGTTGTCTCTCCTAACTGCTCCAGCCATTTCCCCAAAAAATAGAAGACACGATCCCTTGTTCCTCATCCATAAACAGAACGGTTGAGGACCAAGTATTTTCCCAATAATTTCAACGTGTTTGGGAAAAGAAACGAATAAATAAAAGGATATTTTTATTTACGAATCCAAATTGATCAATGTCCAAATACCCTCTTCTAACTCCTTCGCCTCGTGAACAGAGGTACTGTTTTTCGCTTTCAGATTTTATGGGTTAGCAAATGCCCATTCGGTACTTGACTTTTTCGCAAAATCTGCCTTTTCTCCATCTTTTCTTCCATCCAGCTTCCTTAAGACCTGTGAACACCAATGATGCAAAATACCAATGAAAGTACAACATTTTCCTTAAAATCATAGTGCAAAATCACATAAAATGTTATACTTTATTTAAAGCTATCAAAATTCCCCCACACTTGAACCATGCTTGTCCTCAAGCATTTAGACCTTTCCTGAACATGCTTTTAACAAACCAACCAACCCAGAAAAAATTGATTCACATTGTTTCAAAACTTGGTATTTAATATGCATTCTCATTTTCAAGATCAAAAATCAAACCAAGTAACTAGCATCTCATAATTTCTCCAAATTAAGATAACTCGCATGCACCCAAACTTTTTCACAACTTCTAATTATGCAAATCTCAACTGTTCTCACGGATATCACTCAAAGCACACAATGGTTTGAACAAGGGCCGTGTATCATGAAACACTCAACTCACACAACAGAGTGACATTATCATATGCTTGCAACTTGATCAAATCTCCATCACTAAAAATGAGTTCATATACACCAATCAAAAGGACTTTTAAAGGACTATAACGGGGCTAAGGGTGTAAAGGTAGGATAAAGGGAATAAAGAGGGTTAAAATGTCAAGAATATGCACAAAAACTACACATCATTACCAACTCTACAGCGACATAAAGCACCGACTACAAGCAACCAGTGTTTAACTATAACGGATCTGACAAACTGAATATACTTGATAATTCATGCTCATCTGCCTTGTAAAGTACTATTACCTTTTCTGGAAAAGCAGCAGCTTACTGAAACCAATGTTTATTTTTTCTTATTTTTTCTTTCTTTTTCTTTTTCTTTTTTTTTTCTTCGAACCCGCTAACTTGTATTTCGCTTCTTAAGACTCAACTTCGACTTACAAAATATGCTTAATACCAACAATTATCCATCACTTGTTGCTCTGAATTCATACAAGCTGAGAGTCTATATTTCACATGGTCTTCGTGCAATTCTTGACATGGGATAAAGCAAAATGAGGGTCAAAAAGAAAGGCTACATGTTAGATTTTATAAGGTTAAAACAAAGAAAATGGGCAAGGCTCAAAAAGGGTTAACTAGGGGAAAACATGATGTGGGTAGGGTAGAAAGAGAGCCAAAACATGGTGATTCCTAAATGCCTTAATCCTATTGGTGCAATGACTCAATACGTGACCTCGACATGTATACAAGATGCAAGTTCTAAAATGTTCATCTGTTTGTGAGAATCACACAAAGAATGACTGAGAGCAAAGTATATGAAATGCTCCAATTAGGCTCAAAAGCTCACTTGAAAGGCTAACGCTTGAAACTTGCAATTTTATCAGTTGAATGAAACAAAATATATATATATTTTAAAATAAAACATGTGTGTCAACCCAACTAGGAAAATTACACAATGCTAATCATTTGTCAAGATTATTTCACCAAAACATGAGAATGCATATAAAATACCCAGTTTCACAACAATGCAAAAAATTTTTTTTACCAACCCTTCAAACCTAAACATGTTCAGGAAACCAAGCTTCAAAACTGCATCAAAACTTTTTCATCAAAACCACCCAATCGCACAATTTACAACCTCCAAAATCCCCCACACTTAAACTAAACATTGTCCTCACCGTATATACAACAAAAAGATGCAAAACAGACAAAGTAGCAAAAATTATGAATGTAGTGAAAGAGGGATACGCCTTTTTGATTGAAAATTGATGTGGCCTCCTAATTGATTGGTGATCGCTCTCGAACCCGCCGGCGCTTCCTACTCGCAAGAGGCTTCAAAGAAGCCGCCAAATGAAAAATTGGCAATGGTTCCACGATGGGTGGGGGGGTGTAGTAGGCCGAGAGGAAATGGACAGATGTAGAGGGTATTGCAGAGGGTTGGAGGAGGCCGAAGCTTGAGAGGGCGAAAGGAGGAGAGGGGTGGATTGAGTACTCAAGAGGAAGGCTCAAGCGGGGACATAGGCGCCATCGAACTTGAAGAGGGAGTAGAAGGTTGAAATGGGCCGGTGATGGAGCCGCGAGCAGAAGGCGGAGGAATTGATGAAGAATCGAAGAAGAAATCTCCACCGGTCGCTTGCTTGCCGCCTTATGAGCGAATGATGCCGCATGCTGCTTGGCCGAGCACTTTGTTGCTTAGGAGCCATGGCCGAATGAAGAAGCTTGGAAGGAGACGGGTTTGGAGAAGAGATCGCTTGAGAATTGGAAAAAGTAACAATCCCAAATGAAATTAGGATTTTTACCCCCGCTTCCCTAACTTTCAAAAATTAATTAGCCCCATTTTGCTCACCCGATGCACTTCTCAAACTTCTCACATCTCTTCAAAAAAAATAAAGCCTCGCCGATCACACATTTAGTACGTAACAATTTTTTTCTTCCATTTCCAAAATCCAACACTTGCCGTAAATGTAAACAAAACTAAAAACGTAATGAAAATAACAAGAAAACAAATTTAACCTAGAAAACAGAAATTAAAGCATTAAAATTGTTGGGTTGCCTCCCAATTAGCGCCGCTATTTAACGCTCAGTAGCTAGACCCAATACCCACTTATTCCTACAACTCGTCAAATTATTACCAATGATAACCGGCAATGGAGGAAGAATTTTTTCACTTGAAATCGGTAATGGAAAAGAAGGAAAATCAAACCTTGGTGTTACCTCCTGTGGAATAGAGTGCCATAATATTTTCATGCACCTCCTCATTGCTTTGGAAATGCACATCTTTCTCTCTCAAACTTTTACAAGCACTAATTCCAACTTCATTTTATTTGCACACGCTTCCTTAAGAAACATAGAATGATGAGGCACTTCCCTTATGACATCCATGACAGAATGTTAATCTCAACCTTACGGAAGGTCTCTAAGATTTCCTTCTCATCCTCTTCTTTCTTAGCGACCGCCTCTTAAAAGGTGGGAGAATAACAATTTTCTCACTTTGTTTAATGAATTCTCCACCTTCATTACTTGGCTTACCCCACATTTTGCACAACTTCTTCCTTGCTGCAATCAACATGCCCATTTTTCTGTTCAACTTGATTCGCTTCCAGCTTGCTCACAGATATGACTAACGGAGAAATCTGATTTTTAAGAGCTTTAATGCTAGCCTTGGTCTCTAATCTTTCTTGCTGTTGAGTCTCTCTATCTTGCTGAACTGATTCAGCTAGACTTTTGATTAGACCCTCCAATGATGTGCCGTAACTGGTAGTGGGTTGAACGGATGGAGGAGGTGAGAACGGATAATTCAATGCGTAAATATCGCTTGTCCTTCTTGATTTTCGCAACCGAAATTTGGTTGATCCCACCATCCCGATTGTAGCTATTGGAATAAGGATCATGGTCATCATGAGTTTGTCCCGAAAATCCTCCCATTGCCATGGCGTGTTGCATATTATCTTGCCATGGAGGATAATAATTTGCAACATGTCTAGCAGCCAACGAATTTCTACAAACTTGAGCCCTTGATACCTGATTTACAAGAAACTTATCCACCAGAGAAGTCAATGCATTCAATCTTTGATCAATAGAACTAGAATTTACCTCATTCCCTAGTCGTGGAAAGTTATCGTGTCTACTTCCAAATTGTTGTGCATAGAAAGCCATAACAAAATAAAATTCTTAAAAAGAAATAAATAGCAAAACCGCTCCCCGGCAACGGCGCCAAAATTTGACGGGTGTCAAACCGTCAAAAATAATTTTCCTTTTTCCCAAATACAAGTATAGGGTAGTAAGGTTCGATCCACGTGGAACATTGTATTTATATCCTTAAGAAATTTATTTAGTAACCAAAACCGAGATTTTTGCTTAACTAACTAACTAAACTCGAATGAAGTAAAATATGAATTTTTATAAACTTAGAAGAAAGCAAACAATAACTAAATTAAATTCAATGGTCGATAAAGGTCCAATGAACCGAAGCAATTCCAAAAATTAGCTACTGATCATCGATTCCAACCCGACTCAATTGACTGCAAATAAACCAGTTATAGTTGTTGACAAACGCCTAACACCCAATTTCTCCTTACTGATTCGATAATTAGGAGAAGCTCGCTAATTATACTCTAATCAAAAGACAACCCTCGAAACGCCGAAAGATTTAATGTTTTGAAATCTTTAAGATAAGAGAAACCCGGTTCTAGACAACAATATTAAAGTAATATCATTTAACCTAGATTAATCATCCTCGCAACACGGACCGAATATGCTTGTGATGCCTAAACGGTGTGTCACTTGCTACTCCGTTAGAACCCGAAGACAATTACGGATCAACGGTTCTCAACTAGCAATGGATTAAAATGCCTAACCAAAATCTGGCCCTAGAAATTAATTAAACATACTAATCCTAAGTTACAATTCCTTTGCAACAAGAAAAATAGAGAATGACTAAATACTTGCCCCAAATTGAGACTTTGAACAATACAAGACACTAAGGATCTCACAAGAGCAATTTCTGAAAAATACTACGGTTCATTAACTGAATAGAAGTTTTAGCCACAAAACATGACTAAAATTTACTTACAAATGAAGAAGAGAAACAACTTCACAAGTGATGAAAGGAAGAAATTAATCGCCTATTGATCTATAAACCTAAGCAACTTGATGTGTTACGCTGAGTGAATAGGAGTGAGTGAGTGAGAGGGAGAGAGAGAGAGAGTGCGTGTGGTGTGGATCTGTCTCCCTTTGAGAGATCTCGCCCTTTCCTTTATAGCTGTCTCTCCTAATCGCTCCAGCCATTTCCCCAAAAATAGAAGACACGATCCTTGTTCTCATCCATAAACAGAGCTTGAGGACCAAGTCTTTTCCCAATAATTTACAACGTGTTTGGGAAAAGAAACTAATAAATAAAAGGATATTTTTATTTACGTAACTGTCAAAAATGATCAATGTTTGAAATACCCTCTTCTAACTCCTTCAGTCTCGTAACAGGAGGTACTCTGTTTTTTCGTTTCTCCTACAGTATTTTATGGGTTAGCAAATGCCCATTCGGTACTTGACTTTTTCGCAAAATCTGCCTTTTCTCCATCTTTTCTTCCATCCAAACCTTCCTTAAGACCCGTGAACACCAATGATGCAAAATACCCGAAAGTACAACATTTTCCTTAAAATCATAGTGCAAAATCACATAAAATGTTATACTTTATTTAAAGCTATCAATAGTTAACACGTTGAGCATGTCTGCTGGTAGTACCAAACAGCAGACTTGCTCGTAGCTGAGTAATGAACTCTGCTGGTGAACTGTCAGTAAATCAAAAGCATGTTTGAAAGAATTTAAGCATCAGAAATTGTAAGGCTTAGATTTAGAGAAGTCTTACGTGGCTGCCATGATTATATGATCAGAACAACAACACACTTAATCCTTCTTTCAAATGTAGATTTAGGAAATCATTAGAGAACAACTTTTCAAATAATAAGTCAGTTTATAAAAGCTCATAGAGAGATGAAGATTGAAAGATAAATCATTTAAAAGAACATCTAAATTTATTCAAAGATAAACTACAGAATACATCAACCTAGACTCTCTATGTAAAGTTTATGTCCTCGTCCTTTCAAGCCTAGATCTTTACTTAATCATTCATAGACAAATTATTAAGTTAAGAGGGCAATATGAGACGAGAATGAGGGACAAATATGAGAAGACACTTTTGAAGGTCGTTCAGATAAAAATTATTTGAACGATTAAGTGCAAAGCACTCTGCCTTCTATGATGATTGATTATTGCACAATCAACAACATTTGTATGTGAATACAAATATGAAAATATGAATGCAATATTTACAGACAACTCTTCATCTTCCTTGGGCACCATCTGAAATCTATCTTCAAATCGATCAAAGAGCTTGACCTCTAACTTTAGGAATGAAATCCTGAAGCTCTTGTCAGAGGCTGAGTTCTTCGAAGAAGGATGGAGAACTCAAATCAAGAACTGAGTTCTTGACCAAGACACCGATCTCTATCTATTTGAAGTTTCTGATGTCTCTCTTCTTCTTCAATGTTTTTCTTCCTAGCAACCCGCAGAGAGTGTTTTGTTAAGGTTTGGGTAAGCTCACTGCAATCTTCTGTGAAGATCTGAGATGCGTTGGTGAAGACGATCTCTTGTAGATCTCACAGCTTTTTTGACATTCTTGTTGCAGGTGCCTTCAAATCACTTTTTTTGATCAGATGTGCGTCTCGTCTTTTGAAGAAGAAAGATGATTTCTTTTATAGACCGGGGTCAATTTGATCGTTGAGAGATGAAGATGGATTTTTTTATCCGTTAGAGATAATGTCATTGTTGACGACCTTCAAATAGAGATGTTGTTCACTGGATATTTGACTGTTGGATAAAAGTTTTGTTCTGCAGATCCTGGAACTGTTGCATGTCAGACTTTATTGATAAGTCTCTTAAAAGTGAGTCGAATTCTTTATCACCGTCAGTGGTCTGTCCAATAAAGTGGATTCTCTTTGACTTATTCAAACCACGTGGGTGAGAGAGAAGATCTTGTAGCATCAGGGATATCAGGCTTCATAAAGATTTGAGTGACTTCAGAAGCTTAAGCATTTTGTTTTTTTTCTTGTTCTACTGTAGTCATGTCTCTTTGTAGCACGTGCAGAGCCAAGTCTGCTGGTGAGATGTTCAATCCAATAAGTGAGTCTTCCGTAGGAGAGGACTGCTGGCAACTAATTGCGGTGTGAACATTCAAACCATAGCAAGTCTGCTGGTGGCGAGTCTTCAAGGTATTCTGTTGCGCTTACGACAAGTCTGATGGTGTCTAGTCTTCTGAAGATCTTTGTCGCTACAGAAGTCTCGGGTGGTGCTAGTGCTTAGTGCATATGAAGTCTTTGGTCTATCAATCATCATTAAGGGTAGTAGATTAGATAGATAACCTAACATAAGACCCATGTGTTGTCAAACAAGTTGTCACACTAACCTAAGACGCAGCATACCTTTAGCCACTCTGTTATGACACACGATAATGAACAAACAAATCAAAATATTTGAACTATGCAAGGTGATAAGTTATATCAAGAAACATTCCAAATTGTGTGCCCAAACCCTTCCCAACTGCACTTAGCTCGAATCTATATTTTCACAAATATTTGATTTTCTATTTATCCTTAAAATAAAGGTGGCGTATGTACACACATGTTTAAAGTCATGAAAGGTCAAGCGTATTCTACGTGCTTTAATGTTTTGAAACTCACTCGTTTTCACGTAGGAGAGCATGTTCGAAACATGGTTCTCACACATACAAAAATGCCAAGTATGAACTTCGATTAAAACAAGAAACGTTGCTTAATGAACTTTGATAACCTTGGTACAGGGATGCCAAATTTAAAATTTGGGTACCAAAAATGATATATGCTATTAGGAATTTAGGACATCATAGCTTGGCGGGGAAATAGGTTAACCACAACTTGGCGGGAAAATGCACTACTAACCAGTTGGCGCGGGAATGCGATCGACAAAGCAATTCCATTTCCTAGCATAGAGAGATACAGAGAGAGAGAGAGAGAGAGAGAGAGAGAGAGAGAGAGAGATGGTGGGCCGTGCGTACGATTGCCTGGTGAATCCACTCGGAGCAGTGCGATTGACATTCGAGAAGGCGGTGGCGTCAGGTTTAGATCCAGCAACTATCGACGGCAAAGACTGGGGCGTCGCCAATCTCTTTCATGAATTCCTTTTCGATAATGGTGGCCTCTCGCAGGTACTCACACGAGCACGCACATAAACACATCTTTCCTTAGGCTGATCTGTTTATCTAGATCGCACTATGTCATGTTCTGTAAAGCCCTAAAGTTTATATTGCAGTTGATTCCCAATCCCTACACACACGCATATTTTTGTAATTCATCAATAGTATGTCACTCATGCATCTTAACTAGTAGATCATCGATAAAATTAGGCAAAAATAGGCTTGTACACGGATAGCACATTCTAAATGCCATTGTTTTTTTTATCCCAAGGGGTGTGAGATGGTGAGAGTGCAAGGGCACTCTGGCAAAGACCTTAGGGTCCTTGGTTCCAATCACCATTCCAAGAAGGGCCACGCTTACCTTGAAAGAAAAAAAAGCCATTATTTTGACAAATTTTAATTTATTTATCTACTTATGATTTCAATACCACAAGTTATTTAGAAACCATAAACCTAAAATCAGATTGATTTTGTTTTTAGTTTGAAAAATGAATTTGATTTTTTCTCTTAAATACATACTGATGTATACCTTAAACTAGAGTTATTCTTAGTATTTGCCATATCCATTATAAATACAAATAGATTGGGGAAGATATATCCAGTTATCAGACACAAAATCTAGTAGGATTTTGTTGCCATCAGTAAAGGGGTAGGGGAGAATCATGGATGTATGCTTTTAAAGGGACCAAAAATATCCGATAATCTAACTTAATGGCTTCACTGGTACTTGGTTGATTATAGAATTTCTGTTCCGGTAAACAACTATTGAGCAATATCTGTGTTAATTGCAATTGTTTAGTTAGTATTTTTGAATTGGAATACTTTTCTTTTGCAGCAATATGAATTTATTGGTAATTTGTTGGATGTGTTTCATGTTGGTTAGGTACCATTGCTTAATCCTACAACTATCCATTTTGTTCAACCAAACTCCCTAGTTCGCTTTCGTGGGATGATACAAGACATGCTGGGTAATGAATTCTATGTTGGTGCTTATAAGGTACTTTGCTACTGTGTCTTTTTGATAACACACATTGCATATGCAGCATATGGGCCTCTAAAAATAAGAGTGCTTTGTGTCTTCTGAAGGATGGAGGAGCATGGAATACCAATAAGTTCACAGATGTTTGTCAATTTCCCATGGGATCTTCACCTGATATGCGGGTCTGGGAACGTCGTTTGCTTTACTGTGTTCCTGTGAGTGCAGTTTATCTTCATGTATTTTTTCTTTTACACTTACCTGGTTTGTGTGTTAACGTGGATTCATTATCTCAGTTTAGTAATTGGATACTGATGTTAAGCAATTTGTATTATAGTAAAGTTTGTGTAGTCATATGTTTTTCCAAAACGTTTTCTTCAACCGGTGTGCATCTTCACTATTGAGGACTTGATATATCTTCTGGTTTAATGGCTTCTCCTTTAGGTGCCAGGGCAGAATTCCTGGATTGAATCTCCTGAAGTAGTGATCACACCCTGCTCAAATCTTACATTGCCGAACAGAGAGAAGCGCCTGAGGGAGAACAATTCTGCTTCTGTTGACGTAGATATGCAAGTGTGTTTCATCTGTACTAGTTCATGAGTTAACATATCTGGTTTTGTCTTCCATATAACATTTAGTGATACTTAGTTGATTGATAGGAGTTAAGGCCCTTTAAAAACTTGGTTTCTTGCCATGGCACAATATGAAAGAGCATGACTGCCTGTTTGGTTTAAAAATTCAATGATCTTGAGTCTTGACTGCTTACATTCAAGTGCTACCTCTGCGGGCATACTGCATAGGAACCACTTGGTGTGATATGCTTTGCTGTCTGGAGTCTGGACTCTCCAAATGTTGATCGAATTAATTTAAACCTAAAATAGTG
>CM028379.1:138274686-138311646 GCA_013146195.2 Codonopsis lanceolata | reverse complement strand
GGGATAAACTAAGAATGAGCACAACTCTTTTATTATGACCTTCCTCGCGTGCCGAGGATTAGGTCTATATCCCACCTTCGTGCGAGAATGGAATGAGAACTTGGCTCATTTCTATTTCTTTGATGGTCTTCCTCGTGTACCGAGGATGAGGTCTTTATCCCACCTCCGTACGAGGATGGGAATGAGCACTTGGCTCATTTCTTTTCTTTGATGACCTTCCTCGTGTACCGAGGATGAGGTCTTTATCCCATCTCCGTACGAGGATGGGAATGGGCACTTGACTCATTTTTTTTCTTTGGTGGCCTTCCTCGTGTACCGAGGATGAGGTCTTTGTCCCACCTCCGTACGAGGATGTGAATGAGCATGAAAGAACACTATTTTTGAGAAGAAACGTTTATCATTCTTTCAACATTGGCTTTTACATAGGTTACATCAATGATAATACGCATTGAGGTGATCAGCATGCCAAGGGTTCTTGAAAGGTGTGCCGTTGAGCTCTGCCAATCTGTAGGTTCCTTCTTTCACAATGCTGGCTATTCTGAAGGGACCCACCCAGTTTGGTGATAACTTATTCCTTGCTATCTTCCTGCCAGTTGCCTCTATCTTTCTTATGACCAAATCACTAACTAAGAAAGTTCTTGGTTTTACTTTCTTATTGTAATGGATCTTAGTAAGCTTTTTGTAGTTGATCATTCTGACGCGAACTTCCAGACGTATTTCTTCGAGGTTTTCCAAGTCAAGCTGTCTGGACAAGTTGTTCTGTTTTTGATCGAAAAAGGTGACTTGGACTGTTGAAAGAGCTAATTCAACCGGTGCCATTGCTTCTGACCCATAGGTAAGTGCGAACGGGGTTTCACCAGTAGATCCTCGAATTGAAGTTCTAATTCCCCATAAGACGATTGGCAACTGCTCTAGCCAGCTTCCTTTTTTGTCATCTAAATTTTTCTTCAAGGCATGCATAATCTTCTTGTTTCCTGCCTCTGCCTGACCATTGCCTTATGGGTGAGCTACCGAGGACATTCGGTGTTTGACATTCAACCTTTCGCAGCTCGATGTAAACTTTTTTGAGAACTGAGTGCCATGGTCGGAAACGATCATCCGAGGAAGTCCGAAACGACATAAGATCTGCTCGTACACGAACTTTATTGCTTGATCCTCGGTTATGCTGGCGAGTGGCTTTGCTTCTATCCATTTGGTGAAGTAATCCACCGCAACAATTACATACTCGCATCCATGCTTAGCTTTGGGGAATGGACCAATGAGGTCAATTCCCCACATGTCAAAAGGCCATGTTGCGACCACCGGTGTTTACAGGACCGAGGGAAGTCGTGGAATGTTTGCATATCTCTGGCACTTGTCGCATTTTCTCACATACTCCGCTGCGTCCCTTCTCATGCTCGACCAGTAATACCCATGAAAGTTCATTTTGTCCGACAGAGTCCTCGGACCTGGCTGTCCACCATATTCACCTTCATGTACCTCGGCCAGCAGATCCTTAATTGTCTCTGGCCGTATGCATCGAAGAAGAGGCTTCGTATTGGACCGCTTGTACAACATACCCCCTATTACCGAGTATCTGTATGCTCGGTTCCTTACTATTTGTGCTTCGCTCTTTGCTTCCGGCAGATGCCCTGCTCGATGTAGTCCCTTATGTCATCGATCCAACATCTTGAAGCCTCCGTGACTACCATAATCTCCTCCTGGTCGATAGCTGGATTTTTGAGAAACATGAGTTCAACATCAGGAGGTACCTTCCCTGCTTCCGAGGATGCGATTTTGGAGAGGTAATCTGCTCGGGAATTACCCTCTCTAAGGATTTGCTCCAGCTCCCAATATTTAAATCGTGTCAACAATTTTTGCGTCAATTGTTGATATTTGGCCAACGCCGGGTGATTTGCTTCGTACTCGCCCAGTACTTGTTTAACCACCAATTGGGAATCATTGTAAATCACGATGTCCTCGTCCCCCAAGCTTAGTGCGAGCTCGATTCCGGAGACTAAAACTTCATACTTGGCCTGATTGTTCGAAGTCTTGAATTGAAATCTTAAGGCCATATTCAGCTTTCCAGATTTCGGAATGATCAGTGAAAGGCCTGCCCCACTTCTTTTTGCTCCCGAAGATCCATCTACAAATAAGATCCAATATTGGAGGGGCCTGATCCTCATCTGCTTGTCTGTTATAGTCGCTTTTGTAGTCACATGGGTGACCTCTTCACCGATTTGTTCTTTGTCGGCCTTCTTCTTCGTAAATGAAGTTTCAGCGACGAAGTCGACCAGGACCTGTGCTCAGATCGTTTTCCTGGGCTCATAGTCGATGTCATATCTTGAAAGTTCAACCGACCACTTCAACATTCTGCCAGCCATATCTGGTTTGTGCAGGATTCTTATTAAGGGAAAATTAGTCTATACTATAATTGAATGTGCCTAGAAATAGGCTTTTAATTTTCGGACAGCAATGACTAGGGCGAGGACCAATTTTTCAACTTCTAAGTATCTCCCTTCAACATCCGTCAGTGCATGAGAAACATAATAAATTGGCTTTTGAATTTTCTCTTCTTCTCTTATTAAAACTGCAGCCACTGCTGAGTCTGATGCTGCCAAATATACATATAAATTTTCTTCAGGTACTGGGATGCTAAGGAGTGGTGGTCAACCAAGGTATTCCCTGAGCTCCTCAAAAGCTTGGGTACAGTCTTTGTTCCATTCGAATTTCTTTCCTCCCTTCAATATTTTGAAGAAGGGCAAGCTTCTCTCGGCTGACTTGGCGATGAAGCGACTAAGGGCCGTAATCCGACCATTGAGTTGCTGGACATATTTGATCGAGGATGGAACGTCCATAGTTGTCAAAGTCTTTATCTTTTCTGGATTGGTCTCAGTTCCTCTTTCATTAATCATGTAGCCGAGGAACTTCCCTGATGTTAATTCGAATGCGCACTTGGCTGGGTTGAGCTTCATTTTGTTCTTTCTCAGATTTGAGAAAGTTTCCCCAAGTCATTGGGATGATCGAAGTGTTTGGTTTTGATAACCATGTCGTTAATGTAAGCTTCCACATTCCTGCCTAGCTGGTCGTCGAACACTTTGTTCACCATTCTCTGGTAGGTAGCCCCCGCGTTCTTGAGGGCAAAAGGCATCATGGTGTAGCAATATAATCCTCCAACAGCTCGGAATGTTGTGTGTATTTGGTCGGCCAACCACATATTGATTTGGTGATAACCCGAGTAAGCATCCACAAAACTAAGGATTTTGTGCCCGGAGATGGAGTCCACGAGCTGATCGATCTTGGGTAGTGGGTACCAATCTTTTGGGCAGGCTTTGTTGAGGTTAGTGAAGTCCACACACATTCTCCATTTCCTAGTTACTTTCTTCACCATGACCACATTTGCAATCCAGGTTGCATACAAGACTTCTTTTATAATTTTGGCTTTCAGCAACTTAGATACTTCCTCCTTGATGACTTTTTGTTTTTCCCATGAAAAGATTCGTGCCTTTTGCTATATAGGAATGAAGTCGGGGTCAATGCTCAACTGGTGTATAGCGACGTTCTCGCTAATGCCTTCAATATCCTCGATCCTCCAGGCGAACACATCCAAGCTTTCTTTTAATAGCTTGATGATCGATGTTCTTTCCTCCTTTGGTATCTGTCTTCCTACCTTGACTTTCTGCTCAGGAAAGTCGAGGTTAATCACGATTTAATCGAGGTCCTCATTTGGCTCGATAGCTGGGTGGTGAATCAACGTCCAAGCTTTCGATTGTGATTACTTTTGTGGCAGTTTGGTCCTTTTTGTTATGCTCGGCAATGATTGAGGTGCCGATCATATGGTCCTCGTTTCCCCCTCTTTTCAGCGAGCTGGCGTTCCCGGTTTGCTTTCCACCTTTTTTGAGCGAACTAGCGTTCCCAACTCGCCTTAATTGCTATGCATTGTGTATGCTCAGGGAGCGATGAGATCAGCTTTTCCGTTTCTCGGAGCCTTTGGGTCGTTTTACTTATTTCGACCACTTCTCCTTCGGTCATGGTGATCGTCACTTTTTCTTTCCGTGTCTTCCCCTGTAGATATATTCCAGGTTGCTTGCTGGATCATTTAAGACCATGCCTATCCTTTTTTCAGTAGGGAATTTTATTCTTTGATGGGCCATGGACGCAACCATCTGGAACTTCGTTTGAGAAGGTGAGCCCAGTATGACATTGTATGGGGATGGTAGATCGAGTACCGAAAATTTGACCTCCTCCGTTCGAGGAGCCATGCTTTCTTCCCCCAGAGTCACCATGAGGATGATGGTTCCTTTCACCGCCACCTTGTGGTCGGTAAACCCTTCCAACTGTACGCTGCTCGGCCTTAGATGGGCGTCCCCCAACTCCATCCCTTGAAAACAGGAATAATATAAGATGTCTCTTCCAGCCCCCGTCTCTACTAGTACTCGCTTCACCTCGCTGTCATGGATTCTCACTCGGATAGTCAAAGATTTTGACGAGCAGTTTCGCTAGTGGCTATTTCGATTGGCCAAAAGGTGATTCCCCCCACTTTATCGGGATGTGGCATCATGTTGACTACATGCTTCAAATTATAAATAATGTGCTTCAACTGAGTTCCACTTAGCATGGCCTCCCTGATGGTAACGATCACGTTCCTGGGCCTCCGTTATTTGGTCGGGGGTTCTGGTTTCTCTCTGGCTCTCTCTGCCTTCCACCCTAGTCGTTGCTTTTCTTCTCGAACCTTCAGAGCTCGCCCCTATCGATCAACTTTTGAATAGCTTTCTTCAGGTTGATACATTCCTCGGTCGTATGACCGATGTCTTTGTGGAAAGCGCACCGTTTGTTGGGGTTGCGAAGATACCGAGTTTCTTTCAGCGGCCATGGCCTGCCTATTTTGTCTTGGTCGAGCAGAACGTTCATTATATGCTCGCGACTGGTTGTGAGTGGAGTCCAGTCGATTTCATCCCACACGTTCTTGCCTCGATTATCTTCTTCTTTGTGGCCTGATCCTCGCCCCCCTTTATTCGAGTTATCCTGAGCCCGATGCGTTCCATCATGCTATTTCTTTTTCCCGTCTTTCTTCTCATTCCCCCCCTTCTTCGCCTCCTCGGTGTTGATCACCCGAATAGCATGGGCATACATTTCACCGACGGAGGTTTGGTCTCGCAGCATCATCTTTTGTCTCATCAGCCCCTGTTGTAAGCCGGAGATGAAACACATTTTGATCGACTCCTCGGAGATGAATGGTATTTGGTCGACCATGGCCATGAATCTATCCATGTATGTCTGGTTCAACTCGTTTATTCGTTATTGTATACCACATAAGTCGGTCTACTTCTTTGGTTGGAGTCCGCCAAGGAAAATTGGGTGACAAACATTTGTCTGAATTCGTCCCAACTTTCAACTGAATCCAACGGGAGGCCTGTGTACCACTTTAATGCCTTCCCTTTGAGAGTCCCTGCAAATATCTTTCCCCATGCATCTTCATCATCAGGGGTCACTGCGTTCATTTTGACCTCGAAGCTGGCCATATGATCGACATCATTAGTGAGGCCCTGAAACGATTCAAATGTAGGGATTTTCTTATCAGGTAATGGGGCCTTCCTCATCCTCTCCTGGAATGGGCCATTTTTGGCTGGGGGTAATAGCATAGGTTTTCCTTTATCTATGGCCTCAAGCCTGCCACGGAGGAATTTCACCCCTTGTTCTACGACCAAGGATGGCTTGTTGGTCGATTTTTGCACCTCGGTGGTCGCGTTCCGACCACTCTTTAGGTGTCTTGTCCCTGATTGTTGGGAGTGAGTGCAATGCCCACACGTTTTATTCTTCATTACCTCGACCCTCGACCTAGATTCTCCTTCCTCGCTCCTCTTCCGTGTTCGGCGAGGGCGATTGGACTCATTCGGAAAAGTTAACAAGCTATGGATACTAGCTTTGGGCGTCTGCTCGCTCATCCTATCCCCTAACCAGGATCTTACACTGGCCCGAGGTACGTCCTTTTCTTTTCCTTTGCTCCTTGAAGTAACCTTTTGAAGGACCTGGGCTGGCTCTTCTTGGGGTATGGCATTGGTCGCTGCCTTCATTTTCTTCTGTAGCGCGAACATTTTAAGCTCGGCTTCTTGAATCCCTGTAAGGTAATGTCTCTGGCGTTCCCAGAACTTTGCCTCTACCAAGAGTTCGTCCTGCTCGGTGGCCTTGTTTTTTTCTATCTGAGAGTGTTCCACCTGAGCCTCTCCCTCGTCAACATCAACGATGGTGTTCGCTTGGCCGGTGGCACCTCCTGTGTTGCGAGTGTCTTCTTGGTTGCCCTTTCTTCCCAACGCTTTTGAAGTAGCGGTGGCGAGGTCCATGTCAGTTACTTTGCTGGCGGGTGAGGGAGGTGGTATGTTCGTTCTTGGTTGGTTTTGTTTTATGGGAGTTTGTTTGTCCATTTCTTTAGAGTTATGGCTTGGTGATAAAATATGATGATTCCCGGCAACGGAACCACTTGATCACGCCACAAAGATGGGATGACTATGCTGGTGATCCACGTAATGGACCTGAGCTAACGTGTCCTAGGTCAACGTTCACGTCGGTGTATGTGAGTATTGGTTGTTCCAAGGTTGATAGGATATCTGGGCTTGGTGCTTGCTCTTGATAGTTGGATACCTAAAAAGAGACTACCCTTGGTGGGGTTTCCAGCCCCCTCGGGCGTGAGAGTCAAGATCGTGGAGTATGAATGCCGGAGCTAGGCGTTCCCTTAAGCTTCCGGTGATAATATGTACAGCTGGTTGTTCTTAATGCAATTGTGTATGTTTGATTAAGTTTTTTCTTACCTTTCTTGTAAGGGAAGGCTTCCTTTTATAGTAGTGTCCCTTCGGGGATCATGATTAATGTAGGGGCCCTTGAGCATAGGGACCTGTTGCTGGTCGGCTGGCTGGCAGCTTCTTACTGGTTGATGGGTAGCGTGTGATGCATTCATTGTGGGCGGTTGATAAGCCATTGTGTTATATCGACTTGCATGGCTTGCCCGCATCTTATTAAGAGGACATATGTAAACTACGCACATGCTATATGTCAGGTCCATCACATCAGGGAAGGTTTGTCGGTCGAGCATGATCACTCCTCGTCTAGGTGGTCGGGTCATGCACGTTTGTTCGGAATGATCTTCGACCATTATTGAGGGTAATGGTCAGCTAATTGATGATCGTCGGTCTTGGTGGGACCTACCAAGTCCAACTGGAATCCACGTGGTCGCTCCACGTAGGAGGACCTTGGTCGGATCCCTTCAGTTAGATTTTTTGTTTTTTATTTTGGTAATCTTATACATAATGACAAAGGTATATTTATTCTTCAAAAATTACACTTTTGATTTTTTGACTTTTGAGTTATCATTCACTTTTTCTCTCTCATATCTTCTCTCTCTCTTTGTCTTCTCCATATTTTCTCTATCATCACCATCATCTCCTCTCTTTTAATTATGTTTAAACATTTTCTCTTTTTAAACAAAAAAAATAGTAACTAAAATAAAAATAATAGTTTCGGAGTTAATAAAACAAAAATATAAGAGGTTAGTAAAATAAAAATAATTTATGGAACAAGCCACTATAAAAAAATAAGTTACAGAATCGACAAAACAAAAATAATTTAATGCGGGAGCTAATAAAATAAAATAATTTAAGGAACAAATTTTTTTTAAAAACCTTATAAAAAAGTAAAACAAAAATATGTTACTAAAACAAAAATATTTGATGGAACAAAAATAATAGTTACGAAGTCAATAAAACAAAAAAAAATAAACTAAGGTTACTAAAATAATTTCGTTATTTTTTTTAGCTTATTTTCTTATCAGAAAGTTATTTTTTCATAAAATACAAATATAATTTAATAAAAGTAATCATTCAAAATACAACTTATTTGAGTTAAGATTTTATTTGTAGGGCGGAAAAAATTAAAGTATGTTCGAAAACATTCATTCTACAGAGTTTTCGAATAGTATAAAGTGTTCAAGGTTGTCAGGTCATGAATTGACACTTAAAATTGGTGTTCGAGTAATACTATTGAGAAATATTGACCATGTTGCATGGTTCTGCAATGGAACAAGATCTAATCATCATAAATCTTGGAGATCATATTATTGAAACAAAATTTTTGAAAAGAAGCAATGTTGGAGAAAATATTTTTATCTTAAAATTGTCATTAATTTCATCCGATGTAAGATTGTCTTTCATGTTTTAAAGAAGACAATTACCATTGCTGGTATCATATGTAATAACAATTAACAAGTGTCAAAATCAATAATTACATGTAGCCGTAGGTCTTTTTTTTTTTTTAAGAAACTAGATATTGATATGCAGTGAAAATAAAAAATCAACTAATAAGATAACAAATATTGTGTATAAGGAACTTTTTTGAGAATCTATAATAATTTGTGATATCCTTATGTGTAATTGTTATTAAACCGATTCTTTTTATTTTATCCTTTAAGATTTTTTTTCCTCTTTATTTTGTTTATGTATGATTTAATTGATATATATTTAACGCATGTTAAAAAAGTTAAAAACATAGACCATAGCCTTGAAAGGTTACAATTATAAAAGAAGAGATAAGAAAAAACTAGTTATCAATTAAAAAGAAGAGATAAGAAAAAAGTTGGTGGGAACAAAGTGATAAACATAAAAACGAGGCACAAAATCATGATGCAAAATAGACACATAATATCTACCCATATGCATTGCTTGAAGTTGAAGCTAATTGAAATCTGTAGAATTACCAGATGTTTGAATTCTGGATTTAAATAACATGAACTTTAAAGTCACAATTTAAACACCCACTAGCAGAAAGTTTGGCTTTGAAAATCATCACAAGGGCATTTGAACTTTTGAATTTCATAAAATCAATTTAAAAACTTTGATATTATGCATTTTAGGGTATGCACTTAGATGCATGTTAATTTTTGTTTTGATTTACAAAAATCAAATTCATACTAAAACAAAGGATCTGGCCAATAGGTGCTAATATTATCATTTGTAAGTAGTGACGAGATCCATTTGATAAATGGGCAGCCTGCTTTTGATCCAAGCCTAACAACCCAAGGGCAAAGCCCACCTCCCCTTCTCTCTTGCCGGCTGACTTGCGTTTCCCCTCTTTGCTGGATACAATTTCCTTTCCCCTTTCCAGCCTTGTTGATTCCTTCATCATCAGAGGCATCGCTGTGATTGCACATCTCTTTCGTTGTTGGCAGCTATATATATACTCCATCCACCCCCCCTTTATGAGGTATAGCAACCATTGATTAGCAATCTCTCTCTTCCTCACCCTGTTTTTCTCTTGCTTTGCTGAAAGTTGTGAATTGGTTCTTAGGGAAACACTTTGTGTGTGTGAGTTATGTGAGAAGGGAATTTTGGGTTCGGTTTCCTTGTTGGAGGGCTGAGTAGTCCCGTTGCTTGAAATCCTTGGAATGTTTAAGTTGTCCTTTCGGTCTGTGAATTTGGTGGTTGGACTATGCTATACTCTGTGTATAGCATTGTTAGTGGGGATCTGAGCCTAGGCATTCATAAGCCCAAGACATATTCGGTTCAAGTTAGGTTTCAGCCAAGAATACTCTTGTGGTTACTTTGTTTTCATTGTTGGTTTGTAACTGATAATATAACTTTATATTATTCAGTGTTTCTAACCTCTATTTTGCAGGCTATAATCAATACTTAGTGGACTGGTTTTGAACTGATTAATTGGTTACTGTTGTGTATACTGGAAAAATCAATACATTGACAACATGAACAATCTGAAATTGGAGTTCTGATGCATTCATGTTACTTGTTTGGCTAAATGTTATAAACATAACAGTGGTATCAGAGCCAGGTTTGGTTTATGTACCAAACAAATGGTGGAGCCTCCTTCAATCCAAAGGTAGAAATCACGGTTGGTGATTTCTAGGTATCGTTTTTCCAAACTTAAACTTTTACTTGATTTCTAGTTGGTGAAACTTATGTTTAAGTTTTAGTTGTTTGGGTTGATTACGTTTCGTATTGCTTCCATTGTGCATTGTTGTTTGATTTGTAATATTCTGATTCGAAAAGTTTTTCCAGAAACTTTTGGACGATTTTTTCTTGTTTTGAAAAATTGTGTTTTTTTTCAAAAAATAAAATAAAAAAAATACTTTGTGTGATTTTGGTGATATTTTTTGACTATATTGTTCTGTATTGTTTTTCCAAAATGGCAAACTCGTCTACGTCCTATAATTTGGTACCCTTTGATGGGAAAACGGATTTTTCTATTTGACAACAAAAAATGAAGGGCATTTTGATAAAAGAAAGTCTTTAAAGCTATATCTTTAAAATTGTCTGAACTGAAAAATCGGACGATAGGACTGAAATGGACGAGTCGACATATTATTCCATACTTTTGAACTTGAATGACTCAGTGATAAGGTTGATAAACTTGGATCTGCTAAAGAACTTTGGGATAGGCTAAAAGAACTTTACTATGAAAAATCGTTCCCTAGCAAATTATATCTCTTGGAACAATTTTTTCGATTCAAACTAGACCTTGATAAAGACATGGAGGATAATATCGATGTTTTCACTAAGTTAGTTCAAGACATTAAACAAACGGTGGATAAAAACATTGATAATTACATTGCGATTGTACTTTTTAAATGGTATTCCTGATTTTTATGATGACGTGAAATCTGCTATTAAGTATGATAGAGATAATATTACACTTGATAATGTGATTATTGGGTTAAAAAGCAAAGAATTAGACTTAAAAGTAAATAGGGGTAAATCTCAAACCGGTGAGGTTCATATGGTAAGAGGAAGACAACTGGATAGGAACAATGGTCAAAATGGTGAAGAACAAAATGAAGGTCAAAATCAGAATTATGGTAACAACAGGGGTAGAAGCCAAAGTAGGTCTAAGTCTGGATCTAAGAAAAGAAACTGCTACAATTGCGGTGAATCTGGACATTTTAAGAAGGATTGCACAAACCTTAAAAAGAAAAGTCAAAATCGAAATCATGATAATCAAAAATATTGTAATTTGGCCTTGTGTGAAGATGGTGGTGATGTTTTTATGGTAACGGAATCTTGTGAAACCAAAGTGAATTATGCGTACTATATTTTTGCATATATGAATGAGTGGGTTATAGATTATGCGTGTGCGTTTCACATGATACCTTTAAAAATTCGTTTTTCTTCATACAAAGAAACTAGAATTGTTTCATTGGCTAATGGTAAGAATTATCAAATTGCAGGAATTGACAATGTGTGCATGAAATTTGATTCTGGGTATACTTTGACTTTGGAAAATGTTACACGTGTCTGATTTGTGTAATAATCTGATATCGTGTGCATCATTGGAAGATGATGGGTTAGAGGGTAAATGGGGAAGGGGTGAGATGAAATTTTTAAAAGATAACTTGGTAATTTTCAAAGTTGGAAAACGGCGAAACTTGTATGTGTGTGATGCTACTCCTGTGTCTTTTATTAAGAATCATGCAAATGTTGTTAAGAGTGATATAACAAATTTGATGGATAAAAGCCTTGGACATCATAGGGTTAGTTTTCCACCTCCCTCCCTAGAAAAATACTCTATAAAAAATTCCCTTGAGTTGATCCATGTGGATCTGTGGGGTCCTTTGTTAGCCACTAATGGTGTGAATAGGTTCTTTCTGTCTATCATTGATGACTTCTCACGAAAAGTCTGGGTAGTTTTATTGAAAGATAAAACTGATGTTTTTGGAAAATTTAAAACTTGGAAGATTTTAATTGAAAATCAAACCGGTATGAAAATTAAAAAGCTTAGGACGAATAGTGGGTTTGAGTTTTGCAACTGTGAGTTTGAGAGATTTTGCGCCTAGAGTGAGATTGACCGTCAAAAATCTATCCCTTGTATCCCTCAACAAAATGAGGTTGCGGAGCGTATGATTAAGACTTTGTTAAGGCCTGTAAGGGTCATGCTTGCCATGTCGCGTCTCTCCAAACTTTTTTGGGAGAGGCAATTGTGTGTGTCACCTATGTCATTAATAGGTCTCCTTATCTCGCCTATTGGTAGATGTCCTGAGGCTGTGTTTTCCGGTGGAGGAAGTTGCTTTTCAAAATTTTAGAGTTTTCAATTGTGTTGCGTATATTCATCAACAGAACAACACTTTTGAATCGAGACCGGTTAGGTGTGTCTTCTTAGGGTACGCGGAGGGTGAGAAAGGTTATAGGTTATGGTTAAAAGAGGAACCAGATTTTGAAATAATCATTAGTAGGGATATTGTCTTTAATGAGAATGAGTTTCCTTGCTTAAATGTTCCTAATAAACCTGTTCCCCCTCCTCCGGCTCCAAATATGGTGGAGCACCCCTTGTTGTGAGTTCTCTTGATATGAAATATGATTTGATGCTAGTGCATTGTTGTTATTGCCTCGAAAAATCCCCGACTTACTTGGTGTTTGTTGTGGTGTCTCTTTTCTTCTTACTTTGTGTTAGAATGAGTTAGATTTGATGCTTACTTTGTGTTTGCTTTTTGTTGTTCTTGTTTCCTACTTTGTGTTGGAACAAGTTTCCATGGATAGGCTATGATGTACCCCACTAAGTCCTTGAGTTCTACATGATTGACTCAATACTTGTTCCAAGGTGGAGATTGTAAATAGTGGCGAGGCCTATTTGATATATGGGCAGCATGCTTTTGATCCAAGCCCAGCAACCCAAGGCCCAAACCCACCTCCCCTTCTCTCTTGCCGGTTGACTTGCGTTGTGGAAATGGGGGTCTCATTTGTTGAGCCCTTATTTGGTTATTCCCCACTTTGCTGGATATGATTTCCTTTCCCCTTTCCAGCCTTGTTGATTCTTTCATCATCGGCGGCTGCGTCGCTGTGATTACGCGTCTCTTTCGTTGTTGATAGCTATATATACTCCCTCCGCCCTCCTTTATGAGGAACGGAAACCATTGATTAGTAATCTCTCTCTTCCTCGCCATGTTTTTCTCTTGCTTTGCTGAAAGCTGTGAGTTGGTTCTTGGGGAAACACTTTTGTATGTGAGAAGGGAATTTTGGGTTGGGTTTCCTCGTTGGAGGGTGGGCAGTCCCATTGCTTGAAATCCTTGGAATTTTGAAGTTGTCCCTTCGGTATGTGAACTTGGTGGTTGAATTGTGCTATACTCTGTGTATAGCATTGTTAGTGGGGATCTGAGCCTTGACATCCATAAGCCCTAGACAGATTTGGTTCGAGTTAGGCTTCGGCCAAGGATACTCTTGTGGTTACTTTGTTTTCATTGTTTGTTAGTAACTGATAATATAACTTTATATTATTATGTGTTTCTAACCTCTGTTTTTGCAGGCTATAATCAATAATTAGTTGACTAGTTTTGGATTGATTAATTGGTTAATGTTGTGCATACTGAAAAGAATACATTGACAACCTGAACAATCTAAAATTGGAGTTATGCTGCATTGTTTCGATGAAACTAGGTTGATTAGGTGTGATGCTCATGTTACTTGTTTGGCTAAATGGTATAAAAACATAACATCATTTGATATTTTTGAATCATCTATATTCTATAGTCGTTGCAAATCAAAAATGATTCATTCCAAAATGCCATGCTAGAATAAATTAATTATTCCCATACAGGCGATTGCGAAGACCAAGAAAGTGAGGTAAACAAAATGATAGTACTATTTGAGTCGGGGAAAATTAGAGGATTTTTCTTGTAGTGATGAAAATCGAAAATTCATTTTCTTGCACTTAAACATGTAGAAAAAGGAGGCATGGGAAAATCTACTAATTTGAGTCTCATTAGTCCTCATAATATCTACTCGGTTTATTTTTTAATGAGAACAAATTTTGATCTCAGCACCCAGCAGTGTTAAAATAAAATTCATCTCTTTCTCATTATTGAATTTTGTTGTCACTAATTTTTAGATCGTTCATTCTTATAATATTAGTTTTTAATTTTGTAACATGACTCTAGTCATGAATTTTATTGATTAAACATTAGAAAAATAATTATGCTATTAATGTGGATGGCAACCAAATATCATTTGATATTTTTGAATAAGAAGATTATGTAGGAAGGTAATATTGTTAGTCAATATAATATGAGCAAAGTAATTAATGGGTAATTTTTTTCCAAATACATTTTATTGATGTGATAATTGGTATTGTAGTAAATAAGTAAAAATTGTAGTGAGAATAGGGTATTGATTGAGTATCAACTTTAATTTTTTGTTTCCAAAATGTGTCCCTATATGCGTCACCCACATACCAAGTTTTAAGACTATTAGAAGTTGGGTACTTTGATCTTAATTGGTAAAAATAGGTCTGATAATTACAACCTAAAACCCGTTAACACAATCAACCTGATTTGAAAATTATCCAATTCAAAGTGACCTCTTAAATTTTTTAGGTCGAAACGAGTTACTCATTTCGACCAGTAATTATTATTATTTTTTACTATAAAACATAGTTTTTTAACTTTTTTATGGGAACTATGGGTTAAATGGATCGACCCGATTAATTCTGAGTTATGACGGGGTACACCAGTTTCGACCCAACCAATAGTCGGCCTAGCTAAAAACAATAAAATGGAAGAGGTTTAGGGTGGGGAGGGGAGGGGAGGGGTTTGGGAAATTTACCCCCATATCAGAAAAACAAGAAGATTCAGCAAATGTGAAGGAAAAGAAAAATTGAAACAAGCGTAAATTAAGATGAGATGATGTGAATAAGAGTTAATAACCAATTAAACATATGTAGTTAATCAAAAGATTTTATACAAAATTTACACACACTACAGTCTACATATCCATGATCCATGATTGATATAACGTAAGTACGTACGTTAACCTTACAAAAAAATAAACTTCAAAATCTTCCTAATTAATCGGCCCTTACATCTGAAAATCAATCATAGAACTGGAAAGAAAGAAAGAGAAGAGAAGAAGAATGAAGAATGAAGAATGAAGAATGAAGGAATTAAATAATTTCAATTAAAATGAACTAACTAGCTAGTTGTGCCTTTTGCTTGGGCCGGACGGTGGGACGGTGCCTTTTGGTTTAGCACTCAAAAACAATTCATCAATATTTCCTGCAAGTTTCTTAGCGAACTCAATATCAGGTGAGGCCGCGGGAGTACTTCCGGGGAGAGCTAGATTTGACAATTTGCTGGCTCTGGCTGCAAAGCCAGTACCAGTCAAGGATCTTGCTTGACAAATTGCTAATAGAATGCAGAGGGTGATGGCGAGATGGAGAAGATTGTTAATTTGTTTGGCCATTGTTGTATAGATTGCTGCGCAAGAAATTGCAGAAGAGAGAGCGCTAGATGGGATGAAATGGAAATAGGTGAGATGGGGTAGTTCTATTATGTACATATAATGAGGATGAGGGTGAGGAGTGAGGAGTGGGGTGAAAGCAATTTCCGTACATGTGTGAGGTTGAAAAAGTAAGCGGATAAAAGTCAATAGAGCTAACCTACATTTGCAAGGAAAGGCCCACCCCCACCTGCCTCCCTCTTTTCCACACTCAAGTCTATGCCGTAAAGGTTACTCGCGACTCGCTGAGTGGGCTCACTGGGCTGTAATCACTAATCAACTAATCCTAGACTTGTCAATGGAATCTAAAATTTGGATATTACTGAAAAATGGAAAATTATTGCTAAAATGGCTGCACAACTCCAATTTCTAGTAATATTTTCTTCTCAGTCCTCTTAGGTTGTACACTTCATTTTCTCTTCGCACCTCTAGACAGTAGAGAGCAAAAATACTCCACTGCTAGTGCTAGAGATTAATTGAATTTGAGTCCAAACTAAGCATGTTAATTAAAATTCAAAACCCGTTAACCCATTCAACCTAATTTAAAAATTACTCTACCCAATCTGACATGTTATTAACACATTAGGTTGGATCATATTAAAGCAGGCAGTTCTGTTACTTATTTTGACCATCCGTTGTTCTTTTTTTGCTATGAAATTTGTGTTTTTTATGGGCTAAACGGGTTGATATGTTACCCATTTCTCTCCTGACTCATTTCAATTATATATTTTCGATTCAACTCAATTCATCCATGATCCAAATTTCAAACAAAAGAAGAGAAAAAATTGTCGAATGTGGATTCAAAGCGCGTGAAGAGTGAGTAGAGACGTACCAGACTAATCGGGTTTATATGCGTCAATTCATGGTTGACTCGGAACGTGATGCAGTTGACAGCTTAAAACTTCCATCTTCCAACTTTCCCACACGAAAAGGCTTGCAGCACGTCGGTGTAATTTTTATCCACGTCGGATAGTCTCGCTTGAAACTTTCCACGCACGTCATCTTTGACAGCTCACGAGTAAAGTCAATGAACTGGTCCTCCACGCACATGAACCATTCGGCCCAAAGCCCACGCATTGGCATTGACAAATAGGAGTTCTAAATAAGAAAATTTACGGGGCCGCTCTTTTTTCACTAATTTTTAACCACTTAACTACCTTGTTTTTATTAATCACTAAAATTTACTTTTGTTAAATTATTTATAAAATAATCGTAAAAGAGAAAAAACAACACTAATTTACAATTATGAAGAGTGTTAGAAATTGTAGGAGGCCCAAAGTTAGTGTGGCAGCCCATTTCTAATTAGTCACTCCCTAAGCCCAATCTAGCTGGCCCATCTCCTTGTGCAGCCTACCCGCCTCTTTTGGTCCAGCCCTTTCTTGGCTTGCGGTTTAGCGAGGGGTTACATTCCTCGCAGATTCCGCACTCATTTATGCTCTTTCCTCGTCATTTGCAAGATACGTAATATTCGAGCGATTTAGTCGAAGATCTTCATCAAACCAGAGAGAGAGAGAGATGGCGAGACATCGCTTGTTCGCCAATCCGATTTCATCTATGACCTTCTATCATTGAAGAGTCCTTTATGAACTCTATTTCCGTTATTCCTGGGCAAGTTCACGTAGCTTTGTCTGTGAACTAGGTTTGTGTCATGCGAGCCTCTTTGAGTGTTGGTTCCCGAATTCCTTGGTGGATAAGGTATCCGAGCCCAAGAGATGCATCCTTGACTTGTGATCGTCCAACTTCTTCTGGCTTTCACTACTTATCTTATAATCGCTTAATAGTCTTTATAACGTGTTGGTTATCTGATTATTGTTTTAATACTTAGTGTATTAATATCATGTACTTGAGTTGGTTGGTTTGTCAACAAAATATTCCTCCTCTTAACTCATAACAAAGTTGGAGCAATATTTTGGACCGTGTTTCCGCATTCATAGATAGTAACTTTATTTATGTTTTGTAACCCCAAGTGATTAAAATGTTACCCCATGTTGTAATGTTATCCGCTGTTTGTTAACTTATTGGAACAACTCCTGGCTATAGTTCGTGTATTGGTGCAATCACCCAACAAAGAGTAAAGAGGCTGATAATGTATAGTGATGATTCAATTAATCCATCACTCTATCTTCTTATTATATTTCATCTTCATCTATCAATATTCAATTCCATTAAAACACTTATTAACAACTAGCGCATGCCCTCCTAGTCTTTAATAAACATACATTCCAATTCTTTTTTTTTTCTTCATCATTGTGTTTGTGTGTGTGATTCAAAATAGATCCATTTTGTGTTTGTGTTGCTATGTATGTAAACTGTTTGATTACATGTCTGAATCGAAATTGGTTCGTTATTGGACACCCTACACGCATTAATTTTTGAATTACGACGCATCATTTATGAATCGTGAGGCATCGATTTAGATTTGTAGGAAAGATGTATCAATTTTGAATCATTTGTTGATTGTGTACAATAAAGAAGATACGTGACGTTTTGGTTCATTTTGTGATGCATCAATTTGGAATTAGAATTGCAATGCATTAAAATCATGCATCACAATTCAAACATGCATCTGGTTCATTTTCTGATCCAATTGAAATTTTGATACATCAAAATCATGTATCGTCTTTAACTGAAGACGAGTCATGAGGTCAGAATCATTTTACGATGCATCCAATTGGAATTGCGATATATCATAATCATGCATCACAATTGAAATTCATGCATCGTTTTTAACTTAAGCTGGGAAACTAGCGTGTCCTGTTGAAATCATTAAGGTTATACTTATCCATTTGTGCCTAAAGTGCATTTTACCAGTTAAAAAATGAACTTTAGCGGTTTAATAATCAATGTAGGGACGGGTGCGATTTTCTCTCTACTAAATAGGTGTACTAGTAGCGCCATTTCTTTTCTAGCTGAACATGCGGCCTAGTCTGTAGGATGGATTGAATTGGTGGAATTTATCAAGTATGGGCCTTTGACCCATACAATATTCTTTCATGGCCTTTGATTAGCCAAAAAGCCAGAACAAATGGAACACGCAAAAATACCCTTCGGACATTAAGGTCGATCAATGGTGATCACAAGTCGAGTAACTTGACCTTGGGGTCGATCACCGGTCGAGTAACTTGACCTTTGGTGTGTGTACGAGCTGTTACACGAGCTACTATACATATGGTATAAAATATGGTCGAGAGCCAGTCGAGTAACGATTGATTAACTTGACCTTTGGGTTGATCATTTAAGTCGACCTTTGATAATTGATAGACCTTAAAATCTAAATGGTTCCCGCCAATCTTCATTACGTTCAACAACTCGACCTTGATAGCAGACGATTTGCGATAACTTGAACTTGGTAATCCACTGCAACTGATTCGTATTTTCAGAGGCAGATCAACCTAAGTTTCTCATCATTAATGTAAAGCTTACATTGTTTTTCCCCTTATGTTTTAGGGTTTAAGCTAATTTTCATTATCTATATTACAATACAACTTGAATTGCACATGTGCAATTGATAAATGCTAATGAGGGGTTAGGATTGATTTTTTAACCAAAATCGTACGGCCTAGATTAATTAATTTTTGTAAGTGTGTGAAAGGCAGTTAAAATTCTTCCTCCTTTTCTGCCAACACCAACTCCTTCTTCCTCTTTTTCATCCTCTAATTTGGTTATTGCAAATCCAAATCCTTAGTCTATTTGGAGTGGGTTCAATGGATCTATAAAACCCAAAACCCACCCTCCGAAACCCTCCCTCCGATTTCTCAAATTTTCTCTCCCTGTCAAGCTCCGTTCGGCACTTCTGCTTTGTAAGATATCTCTATTCTTTTGCTTTCTTTTCTTTCTCTTTTCTTGCTGTTCTCTTCTATGTATTTGCCCAACACAGCTTTGAAATGGGTGTCTGCAACAAAAATTATAAAATTCATCAGCCTAAAGCCATCAGCCTAATTAACCCATATGAAACCCATGCCAGCAGCCATCAGCCTAATTAACCCATCCGTCATAGTCCCCTCAGATGCGAGAGCTCAGCCATCAGCCTAATTAACCCATCCGCCATAGTCCCCTCAGATGCGAGAGATCAAACCCATATGAAAAACTGAGATCACACACACCTGCTCCAACTTTTCCATCTCTCTCTCTCTAAAATTTTCCATCTCGCTCCATGAAAGTAGATGATGAGGGGGAGCTTGGAGAAGGGAGAGTGTGGAAGAGGCGGAGGAAGGTGTTGGTGGTGGGGTTGAAAGGGTTGTCTTTGGAGAGGGCGGTGGTGAGTTGGAATCGGCGGTGAATTTTCCTCTCTTTCCCGCCTGCGATGACGACGACAACGAATCCCCCGAATTTCTCTCTTCTTCTCTCTTTCAAATTTCGTTTTAAGATGGAATCCTTTTACTTAGAGAGAGAGAGAGAGAGAAAAAAAAAAAAGGAGTCCTTGGTTAATCAAAAAAATATCCTAGAAATAACATCAAGTCAAGCCCGTAAAGTTAATTTGGAGTATAATAATCAAATTTGGATTTATAGTACAAATCAAGTCAAGCCAGTAAAGTTAATTTGGAGTATAATAATCAAATTTGGATTTATAGTACAATTTAGATACTCAATTATACATACACATACACCCCAGCTATGCCCGTGAAGGTTTAAAGTTAATTTTGATTTTTTTAATCATAGAAGACATTCTAATAAAATTACGCACCTTTGTCAATTTGTTTCGGGTTGAATTAGTGAAGCAGTTTATTACATACTCTTAATCTTTTTTTTTGTCACACTTTGTTTACTTTATTACGATATTTAATTGATAAATTTTGTAATTTTGAACCAGTTTATTACGAATTTCGTAATTTAATTTTGAACTTAGTAATTTTCTGTTTTGAAGCAGTTTATTACGATATTTTTGCTATGCAACCTTCTTTCTCTACAAAAGCTTTAGAAAATTTACTCTGTACCCCACATGCTTCACATAGTAAATCAAAAGTGAAATTTATTATTATTATTATTATTATTATTATTATTATTATTATTATTATTATTATTATTATTATTATTATTATTATTATTATTATTATTATTATTATTATTATTATTATTATTATTATTATTATTATTATTATTATTATTATTATTATTATTATTATTATTACCCTATAAAAGTGTCAGTTTCTACTTCTCTAAAAAAAATATCAAAGTAACTTTAGATTTTTATTCCACTGTGGATAATCATATTGTTTTAATTGGTTACCAAGATATGTTAATTTTAAATTATTTATTATATTGATTTATTTGAATACTAACACCGTCATATACTGACATCGTCCCATACTGGCGCCGTGCCAAGGCACGGGCACAGAATCTAGTTCTTACTAAACCTTCATCAATTTATGATCAACCATGATGAAATTTAGTCATAACCATATATACTTTGACTCAAACAAACTCATTTTTGATGAATTTGATTCAACTAACAGCCAATTTAGTATAGGAGTCATGGACATTGTTTAAACTAAATTATGAAATAATTTTCAGTCCAAATAACCGAACAATTCTTAAAATATTCGGTTATCCTGCTTGAACAATTTTTTTTTTTACTTTTGTTCCTAGTTGTTTGTTTGTGTTTTAATTCATCTGTAATATTTTTTGTTTCTAATACAGACAAAATGACATTATATTTTCCAAAAGAGATGAATGGTATAATGCAAAGGTGACTTGCAGAAAAGATTTGAAAGTAGTCGATGAAGTTTATTCTAAACTAGATGACGTACACAAAGAACTATTTATGAGTTCTTCATTTGGAAAATTATTTAACATCAATAGAAATGTGAAGAGGAGCAATGTTTTATTTCATGTCTTGGATATGTTTCTAATTCAGTCACCCATCGACAGAAATGATGAGTTGTCGTTTCATATAGGTTGGAAAGATGTTAGGTTTTCTTTATCTGACTACACTTTGATTACCGGTTTATCTTGAGGATCGGAAGAATACTGTAGGGATCAAATTCCCACTACGAAGAGGTTGGTTGGGGAACATATAATGGTATGGAATGCTGTGAAGTAAGGTGATTTGAGAACAACATTTTTTAATGCAAATAATAATGATGATAAATATAAATTGGGCTTAGCCCTTGTATATGAGTGTATATTGAGAGCTAAGCAAGGGAATACATCAATTGACCTTAGTATTTTGGAAATTGTGGATGATTTGGAGTTGTCTAAGATATATCCATAGGGGACAAGGTCATATCTTTACCTTATGAATTCAATTAAGAATATTGCTGAGAAAAAATCTCATACATCTACGAATGTATGTTATGGCTTCTATTATGCATTACAGGTAAACAATTGTAATTTAAGATAAACAATTGTAATTTGAACTATTCTAAAATTTATATAGATTGATTAGCTAATTATTTGATGTTTCTAACATGTAACTTATTTTTAGGTTTGAACATTTGAGATGTTTGGTGAATTTCAAGGATTTAGAGATTTATTTGAACTTTCAACAATTACATCTGATGATGATGTGGTCATTCTTCCAAGAATGTGCAAATAGAAGTCGATCAAAACTCTAAAGTTCCTTGAAATAATCAAAAAATTGGATATAAATTGGGTAAATTGATTAAAAATTAATTTTGATTTTTTGTATAGTTGTTGATTAATGAAGCTGTTGATTAATTGACAGAATGGTGTTCTTGTTCCATTGACCCTGATGGCAACCGAACAAAATCATCCTTACGTTCTTGCATTTCAGCAGCATTTTGGTGAAGTTTGGGCAACATCATTTGATGTTGAGGCTAAGGTTGAGCCTGAGGCTACCGAACGGTCTTCACCACGCGACTCCTCTTTATTTCGGTCTGCACAAGAGCACTCATTGCCAGACCACTCCCCATCACGATGTAGTAAGGACAAGCACCATGTTCTTCTAGTGACATGTTTATTGCCATTTTTGATCAGTTGAGGGAGATGTTGATGCTCAAAGCACTGAAATCAATGGTTTGAAAATTGAGGTCTCGACCTTGGATCAAAAATTGGTAAAATATTTCCGTCATAGATTTGAATAATTATTTGTGATGTTTATTCATTTTTACCTATTTACTTATTTTTTTTAATGGCAGAGTAATGAAATGACAATGATTGAGGCATTAAGGGAACATGCACCATTCTCACGCGACACACTGATGATGTCGATTCCTACTCATACTCCAAACACCACTCTTAACGCAACCTTCACTATTTCCCCTCCCCCTTTCACTGCCACTACCACACTTCCTCCTCCCACTACCATTACCACAATTCCCCTTCCCCCTCCCACTACTTCTGCCTCTCCCTCTACCAATGCCTCTCCACTACCATACTTCCCCTTCCCCCTCCCACTATCACACCCTCTCCCACTAGCATACATCTCCCTCCTACTACATCTTCCTCTCCCACTACCATACATCTCCCTCCCACTATCACACCAAGTGTTGGTTCAGGAAGTGTGACGCATATGTTGGCAAGGGAAAAAGACATTAATGAAAAGCACATTGATGAAGTTTTTATCACGGAAAAAGGTAAGGGTAAGGGTAAGGGTAAAAAAAGGAAGGAGGCCGAGTCTGGAAATATGTTGCAGACGAGAGTGAAGAATGATAGAAAAGCATTAGTCCACGCATTTTGTCCCTACACAACGATGCTACCTAACCCCATTAAGGGTCTACGATTGGAAAAAAGTATTTGTAGATGGAGACATACCAAACGAATGCCTTAAGATTAATGCGGGAAAGGAAAATTTGATGGTAGATTCAAAGTTATGTTAGACTGTGCCTAGGGTAAATGGATAGGACGTTAGGGTGTTGAGTGGTTTGCCTAATTCTGGATGGAATGTAGTCATGTATTTTCCAATGTCCGTATTGAATCATTGGATTGTTGGAGACCTTGATTTAAAAGATGTAAAGATCATCATATATGATTCTAACAGAAGTGCTATAACAACAAAGGAGCTTAAGAATGAAATGTTCCCTTTTATGGAGATGATCCCACGAATTACAGAACTGACTGGAATTCCATTTGGCTCAACCCTCACATATAAGAGGGATACCAGAACCAAAAAACAACTTTTGTCGTGAATAATCTTATTGATTTATTTAATATTATATGCTTATTTGCCTTAATATATAATTAATGTTTTGAAGGTGTCACATGGGTGACTGTGAGATCTATGCTCTAAAGTATATTAAGTATTTGACACTCGATAAATCCCCAGTTGAATTAGATGGCAAGAAAGTTCAAAAGTGGAGGGAAAAGTATAACATTGATACATTTTATGATAACAATGATCCCTGAATATTTGATTGAAATGTAATATTTGTAATAAAATTGATCTTTAGTATAGTTTGTGTGAATGTAATCAATTTTTAAATTGTAAATTCGATCATTTGAGTACAAGTGTATTTGTAAATGAGTAACACATTGAAGTGTTGGTCTTGTGATAACAAGTGTTGATTATTTTCTTTTTTTATATCTCCCCAAGTTCATATATGTTTCATAGTATTAAGATGTTCGGGTAAAATGGCCGAACTTTCTTTAAAATGTTCGAGTAACTTGGCCAAACGTTACCTAAAATGTTCAGGTACCATGACCGAACATTTTGATCGACCTTTGTTAGACTTGGACCTTGGACACTTTTGATAGACCTTGACACCTTTGATAGATCATGGACACTTTTGATAAACCTTTACACTTTTGATAGACCTTGAATATTTTTGATAGACTTTGGACACTTTTGATAGACCTTGGATACTTTTGATAGACCTTAGACACTTTTGATAAACATTGGTTAATTTTGATAGACCTTGGACAATTTTGATAGACCTTGGATAATTTTGATAGACCTTGGTTAATTTTGAAATTGATATTTGTATATCATACATTGGTTAGAAAGTGATGTTGGCTTTTAATTTTATTTTTTTTTTTGATAAAAAACTTGTATCATTATTACCAATAGAAGATGTATATCTCACATTGGTTAAAAAATGATGTTGCTTTTTAATTATTTTATATTATATAAAAGACTTAATATTATTAGTAATAGAAGATATATATCACGCATTTGTTATAAATTGATGTTGGTTTTAAATTACTATTATTACCAATAAAAGAGATAAATCTTACATTGGTTAAAAAGTGTTGTTGATTTTAAATGTCTTTAAATAAAAAGACTTCTACTTTTATGATTAATAAAAGAGAAATGAAGAGATATATCTCATTATATAGAAAGAGATGTTGGTTTTAGATATTTTTTTAGATAAAAAACTTCTACTACTATTACCAAATGATGAGATGTAGTATACATTGGTTAGAGAGTGGTGTAGGTATTAAAAATCTTTTTATAAAAGACTTAATACCAATAGAAAAAATATGTATTTCACATTAGTTAGGAAAGTGATATTGGTTGAAAATGTTTTTAGATAATGTACATCGCATTGGTTACAAAGAGATCCACATTATTTAGAAACATATATTGATTATAAAATTCATAGATAAACAAATTTTTATGTTATTATTAATACAAGAGATGTATCACACATTGTTTACAAATAAATGTTGGCTTTAAAGTCTTTAGATAAAATACTTAAACTTTCATTACCAATAAAAATATAAAATAAGTATCTCACATTGTTTAAAAATGAATTATGATTTTAAAAGTTTTTAACAAAATGACTTCTAATATTATTACCAAGTTAAATGTTAATTTTAAAAGTCATTAGATCAAAAAACAATTACTATTATTATTAATACAAAATATGTATCTTGCGTTAGTTAGAAACTTTATTAATTTTAAAAATATTTAGGTTAAAAAAATCGTTTAAGATTAGTAACAATAGAAAAAAAAAATATAATCATGGAAGAGATTAACAATTTAATTATAATGTCCAAAAGTTATATTATTATTATAAAAAATATATATCTCACATTATACTCATATAGAGCACGGGCTAAATAACTTGTATATTATTATAACCATAGAATAATTTAAAATTTTAATTATAATGTTCAAACGTCATATTATTATTAGGAAAAAAGATATATCTCATATTGTGCCTGTGGCTAAATAACTGTATTAAATAAACATGATTATTTATACCGGTAATTAGTGTGCGTAGTATTAAGTAGGCCTCTATTTTTTGGTTTTGTATGAAATTGAGAGTGCGATTGTGTGTGTGTGTGTGTGTGTGTGAGAGAGAGAGAGAGAGAGAGGCATGTTGCTGTACCGTGTAATGGCGTTGTCTAGGTGGGAGTAGGTGGGTGTAGCAGGTTCATTTTGGGGTGATTTGAGATAGACTCTCCTGGATTTAGCTTTTGGTGAGAAAAGATAAGTTGGAAATTTTCGTTCTTTTTTTTTTCAAGAATTCTTGATATAGTAGGCGTAACTCAAGTAAGTTGTACTCACATTCACAAAAATTATCGTTCGGTTGATTCGACATTCAGTTTAAGAAAATGTATTTGATTATATTATTAATATTAGTTTGATGTGTAATTTATTTTAAAATCTATATATATGTGACTTATAATTAAAATATAATTAAAAAGTAAGAATAATATGGTAAAAAATTGTCCTAAAAAAACTTCAAACAATATAATTATTTTGGACAGATAAAAAAAAAATTAAACAATAATTTTGGAACGATGGAGTACAATTTGATTTGATTTGATTTAACCTTTATGTGTGGTGGGCTTGTACTTAACTTGACAGTGTCACGAACAAAACACCTGGTGGTTGTAATTCATGAGACCCAATTTTCTGTATCACAAAAATGTATTAGGTCTCATCTGGTGCAGCGTTTTGAAAACGCAATATTTTTAAAACGTATTTTTTTCTTGTAAACATGTTTGGAAAACTATTTCAAAACGCTATTTTTATAAACAAAATAGTTGTAAACGCAACATATTTTTAAAACACTCAAAATTGGAGCGTTTAAAAACGCTGCACATTTTTAAAATTTTTAAAACGCTGCATTAAAATACTTTTAAAGCGAAAACGCTGTGTATTTTACCAACAGTTTTGGTCAAAACACCTAATGGTGCAATATCAAGATATATGACACGTTGATAATTTATGATTTATATTCAAATGTATTTAGTGGAAACGAGTGTTACACTTTTGTGGTATATAAGATATTGACTCTCACAATCGCTCTAAATCATAGCCGCATCACCACTGCTTCTTTCACCGCCACCATAATTAAGCTTCAGAAGTTCAGATGGACTAGTCATTTATTAACGTTCTTGCAGTCGATGATTGCAGCGGTGGCGCGTTTGAACATGGTATAAGCTTAGAGTTCTCATCTCTCATCTTTTTTATTTGATTTTAAAATAGGAAATGTCTGCTGTACTTTGAATTTAGCAACCAAACATCTTGGGCCTCCTGAGTCCTGGCTTGTCATCCAAAACATTTGAGGACATTGCAGTTTGGCCTAGGACCGGCCTGGGCAGCCCCAAGATGCTTAGCTGCACAGGGCCTCAATTTTTAAGGCCCCAAATTATTAGTAGGTAGTAGTAGAATTTTGAGGAAAATTTTAGTCAGGTTCATTTTTTTTTTAAGTTCTTAATCCCAAAAGTTTGTTATTCTATTTTTCAATCATAAAAGATTACTTTTTGAAATATTATTCGAAAAATATCATCGTCTTCTTCAATAGCTCCGATAACACACTTTAGATTCGAAAATCATGATCCTGCTTATAAAAAGGTAAACGAGTTTTTTTATTCATGAAATATGAAAATATAATGAGGTCTGTGCTGGGTTGAAAGATTTTTCAGTTGGAACGAAGACAGAGAAGGATGAAGAAGAAGAATACTTACGACAGAAGAGATTGAAGAATAACATGGATGTCGTAATTGGTTTTTTATGCTATTGTATCGCGGTGCAAAAATAAATTAGATAATATTTGTGCACCGCGGTTCAAAGTTTAATTTCATAGCATTATTTTTATACTGCGGTTCAAAGTTTAATTTCCTAGTCTATTTTTGCACCGTGATTCATAAATTTCATTACATTAATTTTGCACCGCGATTCAAAGTTTAATTTCCTATTCTATTTTTGAACCGCGATTCATAAATTTCATTATATTAATATTTGCACCGCAGTTTAAAATTTAATTTCCTAGTCTATTTTTGAATCGTGATTCATAAATTTTATTGTATTAATTTTTGAACCACCATTCAATAGTTTAATTGTAACGCGATGCAAAAATAATGACCTCCGTAACGCGCATACGTTTCATTTAGGATATCGTAGTCATATTGTCACAAAAAATGATTTTTTCCGATTAAAAAAAAGGTACTATAACGATTAAAAACTTTAAAAAATTGACCGACCCGTAATTTTTCCTTGAATTTTTATTACAACCCAACCAAATTACCAAACCCAACTATCATTCTTGGACTGGAGGAAGGAAAGAAGTAAACATGGGCACATACATCGGGCGTTTAGCCTTTAGTATTGATTCGGTGTCCTGATTCATTTACTATCTTTCAATATTTATAATTTTTTTAAAATCAATTAATAAGGATGATAATTGGGTCGGTACCTTGTGGAGAAAATATAACCCCAAAAATTCACGATAAATTTTTAAAACTGCTACAGAACACTTTAGAGGGAGAAATGATGAAGATACCCTTAATAAAGGAAAGGCACACGAACAAAGCCACTACCTAAATTTAGGCATCGCAAAGAAAAAAATTGGGTATCGTTCAAAATTTTGGATTTCACAATAAAAATTAAAATTTTTGGGCATCACAATGAAATTTTTTGAGCATCATTCAAAATTTAGGCGTTTTTCAAAATATTGGTCATCATTTAAAATTGGGCGTCATTCAAAATTTTAGCCATTACAATGCAAAGTCACTGTCCAAAAATTTTGAACGATGTCCAAATTTCAAAAAATACGATGCTAGAAAGAGTGAAGAAAATAAAGAACAAACAAAACACATTAACCTCACATATCAGAACTGTATTGCTCCCACCAACACAAAAGAATTGTCCACTTTTTGGGAAACTATTTCTTTTTCATTCTGTCTTTTGGGAAACTTGTAAGACCAAATTACTATAATGATAATGTGAATTGATACCTACCCATTATTTTTTTCACTAACACAAACTGCCAAGGAATTCCAGAAATAATATGCATTCCTGGCCAATGAAGATCGGCTTTAGACCTTAACCTTAGACGCATCATACTTCTTCAAAATGAGCCAACCGTAGAGATAATCCAATCTCTGGACCGGAGCCCAAGCTTTCTATTTTCCAATTTAATAAAGATGAAATGGAGAATGGAGGGGACCTGTGGGTGTCCCGGATCGCTCCCAGACCCTGCGTGTTTTTTTTTAGGGAGTGCGGCGTGTGGAAGGACATCATACTTTCTTATTTCATCATCTCTTGTTTAGGAAAAGACAAATTAAATGTGCAGAAAGAGTGTTGTCAAAAACACGTTGAATACGCCTCGGTTACTGAGTGAGCTTTTGGTCCATTATGAGAGCTTTGAATTTTTTCATATCTCACCCTTCCTTTTTTAGTGGAAAATAAGATACAGAAAACGTATCACCCTTTTCAGTCTCATCTTCCCTTGTTTAGGGGAAAACGGAAAAGTTGCAAAAAAAAAAAAAAAAGATGTTGCGAAGGTGCGTGGGAACACGCCCTGCCTCACTGTGGACTTTTGAAAAATTGCCCTAGGTCATTATAAGTGCATTGGATTTTCTATATCTCACCCTCCCTTGTTTAGGGGAAAATAAGATATAGAAAATGCATCACCCTTTTCATTCTCATCGTACATTGTTTAGGAGAAACGGAAAAGTGCAAAAAAAATATATATATGTTGCGAGCATCACCATGACCTTAGGCTTATTTTGGATCGCTTTGAGTGCATTGGGCTTCCCCGTATCTCATTCCTTCCTTGTTTAGGGGAAAACAAGATACATGAAATGTATCACCATTTTCATTCGCATCGTACCTTGTTTAGGGAAAAATGGAAAAGTGCAAAAAAATGATGTTGCAGGTCCCACTATGATCTAAAATGTTGTAACAGAGTTGCCATCTTTATTTTAAGGAGAAATAAAGAAAAACAAAAAATGATCAGAGTTTGTAAAAAGGGGTTCGGAGGCTAAGTTACGAAGTGGGAAAGTGTTAGGCACACAATTAGCCCTTTCGGTCTCAAAAATGATTTTTGGCTAAAATATGCTTTTATTATATTTATCAAGCAAATGAAATAAAATATTAAAAGCATGTATTTATGTATCTACATATTTACAGACTTGCAGCAGCCTCCTTCTAATAATTACAAATACATTTAAAAATATTTGGTCATAATAATGGCTTTTTTTAATGATATTTTCTATAGAAATCCGGACAGCACAACTGCTTATAATTTTTACATTGGGCGGATAAAAATAGCATTTTTATATAAAAACTCTTAAAGGTTTACCTTTAAGAGCGTAAGGTGTGCTCGCTCTGTCCTTCCGGGAGAGGGAGTCTTTTCCTGTTGTTGCGATTCGGGCAGAATAACTGCTTCCGAAAGTTGCTTTCAGGCACCGTAAAATAGGCGGAGCAACTTGCTTGCTTTTTTTTGCTTGCTTGCTTAATGTCAGAGTAACGGTTGGCCTCTAGATTCGAGCAGAGCAACTGCTCTTTTTGGGATTTTTAGACCAAGGAAGTAGGGTGGAATCCTAGCTGGAAGGCTAAGGTTTACTTTGACCGGTTGGATTTGAGTTTGGAGGAGATTTGATAGAGCTTCGAGGCTTATAGGAGGAAGGGACTCTCTCTATCTCACGATCGCTCTTCGTTACGTAAAATAAACGTTGTGCGTTATGGGTGAGAATTTCTCGACCCTCAATTCTGATGCCGAAGCCCTCTATTTATAGGCTGAAGAAGGGACCTCGTCATCTTTAAAATTTCTTCTCTATGCTTCATCAGCTTGTACCGCGCGCTTGAGAGCTTGTACAAAATGTCAAAACGGAGTGCACTGTAGACCTCTGGGCGCCGACCCATAGGGTCTGGGCGCTGCGCCAGTTTGGCTTGGTGGTGGCGCCTGGATCCTTTTTTAGCTTGATTTTTGACACTTTGGCCCCTACATTTCACTGTTTTATGCATCATGTTTTTCCTTTTGCATTTTTAAACCCTGTAACTGGACATTTGTTAAGTTTTAACAGGTTTTGATATTGCATGTCATGTTACATACCAGGGATACGAAATTGGGGTATCTACAGAGCCCCTCAACGATGGAGTTTACGGGTAACCGCAGCTTACCGAATAAACGAACATCGTTGATAAGAAATATACTCCCCAATTTCATGGGAATTATAATGGGGAGTAATGCAACATGTAGCATCTATAATGCAACAGTTTATAATGCATACCAAATCTCACATACCTTAGACATATTTAGTCGGTTATAGCAGGTTATCGTAGTTTTTAAGCAGATATGCAAATTAAGTGCTCTGATGGTCGAACCTACCGAAATAAGTTGCCTACATATCCCTTAATAAAAGGAATCAGACCAAACGTAGTTCGGCCCGATATAAACAAACAACGCTAGGTGGAATACCAAGATCAAAACATTGCATCCTCAAAGGGTCGAACCCTTTGTCGAACACAATGGTGGGATAGATCGCATCCTCAGGGCAGGACCCTTCGTTGGAGTACGATAACCTTTTAACTGGCCCGGGGTCTACGCCCCCTCGCATAAAAGACTGAACAACACAGGTGGAATCAGATTCAAATTTTTGATCATTCATCTTGGGGTTACGCCCCGCGAGGAAATGATCCTATGCTACTCCTATAAAGCAGGAAAACATCGCATCCATGGGGGTGGATACCCTTCGTTGAATGCGATGGTGGAACACATCATGGTTTGATCACTCATCTCGAGGTTATGCCCGCGAGGAGATGATCCTATGCTACTTCTATAAAGCAGGAAAACATCACATCCTCAGGGGTGGATACCATTCGTCGAATGCGATGGTGGGACACATTTTTCATGTAAAAAAGGTAAAATACTTTACCTTTTCTTACCATTGCCTTGCTTTTGCTTCTGCGGCTTCTGCTGCTGGGTTTTTTTCCTTTTGCTGCGTTTCTGACTCTTGATGGAGATTTTCTTTTGCTTACTTTTTGCATTTCTTTCTTTTTCTTTCTTGCTGCGCTTCTTGCATTTTGCTTGCTTGCTTTTGCATTTCTTTTTTTTTTGCTCTTTTTTTTTCTTCTTTGCATTTTATTTCTTTCTGCTCTTTTTTTTCTTTTTTTTTGCTCCTTTGCCCTTTTTTCTTTTTTCTTCTCCCCATTTTTTTTCTTCTTTGCATTTTTTTTTCTTCATTCTCCTCCCTTTTTTTAATTCTTTGCATTTTTTTTCTTCATTCTTCTCCTCTTTTTTTTCTTCTTTGCTCTTTTTTTCTTTTGTTGCCGTTCTTTTGCCATTGCTGCTGCTTTTTCTTGCACTATTGCTGTTTGTTTTTTTTTTTTCTGATCATTTTGCGGCTGACCTACTGGGGATATGACCTTCCCTCTTGATCTTGGATGGATGACCGTCAATTTTTTTTTAACAAAGCTAACCTTGTTAACTTTTCGTTAAGCTTTAAGGGCCATTTTGTAACTTGGGAAACTTGAGGACTTAAGTGCTGAATTTTTGAACTTTGGAGGGGAAAAATGAAAATTCTCCATTCTTTTTCTCATAAGTGACGGGGAGGCAGAAGCAGTAGCAGCTTCAAACATTTTCTTCCTCCTTCGTTCTTTTCCTCCATTGTTACTGCCGACGAAGCTTTCTTCGTCATTTCTTTTCCTTTTCTCGATTTTCTTCCGCCAAATCGCGTGTTTTTCTTGACAGATGGCATCCTCCTCAAGATCTCGGAAGGGAAAGGCACCAATGTATCCGGATTCGGGCGAGGAAAGGAAGGAACCTCCTCCCTTGATCCGAAATCACGTCAGATATTTCTATTCGAAGGATGATTGGGGCAACCTTCTTCGCGATCGGAACACACATGTGTCTAATCTTCCGATTCCCACTGTAAGTTTCTTTTTCTCAAACCCACTTGGATGATTTTTTAGATCTGCTGAGTTTCTTTGATGTTTTGGACTTTTGGAGCATATACATGTTCTTGTTTATGATGCTTATGCATGCAATTTATGTGCTAGAATGATGCAATTTGACAATTTATCAATAGCAAAAATATGAAATTCATGCTATTTATTTTTGCGATGCATATTTGAATAACCGCACTATTTGACTCTGCGATGCATATTTCACGTTATTGATCCAATTTGACCACATGATGCATGTTTAGACTGAAAAATATTTTTTATGATGCGTGCTAATGCAATAGACTTTTTAGAAACGTGATGAAAAAAAAAATTTGATACATTTTTGGACATATTTTTGGATGCATGCAAAATGTAACAGGAATACTTTATGCAATAATATTCACTTTTACGAATGCATATGTTGCAGTGATGAATACCAAATGCAATAGAAATACTTTTCTTTCAATATTTGCAACATTTTATCATCATTTTTTTAAGTGAATGCTAAAATGCGATTATTTGGAAAATAAATGCAAATGATGACTTGTTAATGCATGCATATATCATTTTTATTGGATTCATGTATAGAAATGCAAATGTGACATAAGAAAATTTTAGATGCTTGCTAAAATGTTGCATGATTATTATTCAATATGTGCAAGAATGCAACATGTATTTATTTTTTAATGCAAAACACACACAATTTTTTTTAATGCAGGAATGCAAAAGTATTTTTTGAATGCAAAAGTATAGCACATTTTTTCTGAATGCAAAGATGCAATATAATATTTTTTTTAAAAAAATTTTTGAATGCAAATACTCTTTTTTTATATATATGCATGCAAGAATGAAACATTTTTTTTCTTTTGATGTATTATGCAAAATGCAAATATTTTATGATGATTATTTACAAAATGCGATATATGCAACATGCTTTTTTTATGACTTAATTTAATGACATGCACAGAAGATTAAATAAAAGATAAGAATTTTACCTTTTCCCTCTCTTTTTTTTTCCTGATGCTGATATGCTGCTGCTTTCTTTTTTTTTCTCTTTTTTAGATGCGCAGGACCCTAACCAGGATTCGGGCAAGCTGTGCCAAAGTTTCTGACATTTATAACTTAATGCCCAAGGCAGGACGAGTTTTAGTGGAGTCCTCTGGCTTCAGCGCATTTCTGCCGGCTTTCCGTCCCTTCCGTAGTTATTTGCCCATCTTGATGTTTTGAGGGATTATTGGTGGGACACCACCCACTTTCCATTTTAGCTGAGGGAGGCGACTTTGACCCCGTGTGATTTTGCTGCTATCACGGGCATCCCTACCAGCATCGGCATGACATTGGAATCGGACTATACCCTTCGTCATCACCACGACGTGGTGGAAGATCTCCTGGGCTTTGTGCCCGAATATAAAGCTGCTGATGAGATCTTTATTGGCAGTGTGAATAGCTGGCTTTCAGCGAACGCTAGGCAGGTTGATGAAAATGATAGCGAGGCCGTAGCTCGCGTTGCCAGGGCGTTCTTGTTTACTTTCTGGGAATGTCACTCTTCGCCAATTCGTCCACTTCTTTGAGGGTTTCCCTCTTGGGATGTCTGAGGGACTTGGATCATGTCATTGACTATGACTGGGGGTAGCCAGGCCTGGCCGAGCTTTACGCTTCTATGGATAGAGCTAGCCGCAACGATTCGCCGACTCTCAATGGTTTCGCTCCAGCTTGGGAGGTATCCTTTCTTTTTCCTGCTTTTGTCTTTTTTAGCATTTTTTTTGGCAGCATTTTTTCTTTTCTTTTTGCTGATTTTTTTTCTGCATCTCTGGACCTACTCGGTTTTTCATTTCACCCCGGGTCCATTGCGGCATCGCGTTCACGAGCCACCTTATTTGGCTGAATTCGTGAATGCTAACCGAGTTGGGCCGGATCGAGATGGCCAATGCTTGGATAGAGTGAGAATATAGGAGAGAATAGCTAGCTCGAGCGCAGGCACCGTACATTTTCTTCCCTGGAGGGGCCTGGTGGGGCATTATATGATCACTCTAGAGATGAGCAAATGCCGGATACTGATGGTATCTATCATGGTTGATTCGTTATATATGGGCGAACGGGTTAACCGCCGGCATTCTGTGCTCCCGACATTCCCAGTGACGCCTCCTATGCCTCCCCCTTGGGTGATTGCTCCAGACTTCTTGCCGAACAGGTATCAGTACCTTTCGAGATTGCTTATGCCTCCGAGCGATTTCCCAGTCATGGCATACGAGGATTTTTTGAGGACAATGCTTCATCTTGCCCCTCATGTCCCTGTGGTAGCCAGGCGTGCTTCTGATACTTCTAACAGGCCGAGGCCCTCTTATCCGGCTCTTGACATGCAGCTAGAGTTTTCTCCACCTACTGAGGCTTTTTCCACCTTCCGGTATCATTGTGACGGAAGACTTGCGGAAGAAGTTCTTCCCGATGTGGACATCCCCGAAGAGTATCATGTCCCGGAGCAGGCTCGCACGGTAAACATTTCCTTACCCTCCTTTTTTTTTTTTCTTTTGCAACATTTTATTTTTTTTTTTTTTTTTGGAGACTGATATATTTTCTCTTTTGTTGTCTCAACATATTTTCTCAAGTTAATGTGTCGACGTACAAGAGGCTGTTGAGGGGCTTCTTCAGCATCAACAAATTGTTCCAACAACTTTTAGATGAGTTTTCTTACCGGGGGAATGATGCGGTCGCGGCGCGCCGGATGATGATGATGACGATGATGCGGCCGGCGGATCAGGTCGTGTTCAGGCGAGGGGACGAGGGTACAGGATTGGCGGATCCGGCCCTCGAGTCATGGGTGACAACCTTGAAAGAAGCAGATATTCTCGCGCTCATTAGCTCCGTTTACCTGCACTTATTAGTTTTTTTTTTCTTTGTTTCAGACTTTGTACATATTTCTGAATGCAAATGCAGTATTATTTTATATGATGTAAGAAATAAATGCAAAGACTCAAATATTTCATGCATAAAAGAAAGATAGACCATTATCTAGGGGTAACGGCACACTTCAACTCATGAATGGAAATTTAGAAAGATACACCTTCATATTTAAAGTGGGCTTTTCTGGTACTGTGGGGAAGGAAAGGCACCGCTTCTTCCCGTGTTGGATATTTCAATTCATGACGAGGCTACGCCTAGCCTCTCGCCATTTCTTTCATTTCCCGTGCTTAAACGAGTTGGCGTTGAACGGTCGAGCCAAACCACAATACCGTAGTATCGGGAGCAATAGTAGGATTCCTGGCGCCACCCATAGTGAGAGTGAGCGCCGCGCTAGGAAAGAGCATGGGTTGCGCCTGCCTTTTTTCTCGTGCAATCTGCTTCGCCTGCTCATGCATCGCGGCTCGAATTGCCTCGCTTCCTTTAATTTTCAGTATAAATGGAAGCCGAGGTAGCACTTATTTCATCATCACCGCTTCTTTCTCGCTCAAGCCTTTTGAGTTCTCTTTCAGGCTCAATCTCTTTCTTTTTGTCGATAAAAATTTTGTTTTTATCCGTAGATGGCCGCATGCTCATACGGCTTTAGAGATAGAAATTTCCGAGAATGCTCTGACTTTTGGGTCCTTTCTTTGCGGCCGATGAACGATAGTGGTTAGAGCATATCTACTGCATTACTGCCAGTCATGGTGGACTCTTTATATTAATCGATATGTCATGGGGAGCCTCCAAGTTCTCGGTCACTTCATAGCCACCTTTTCAATTTTTGCATGAATGAGATGTCCCACTTTCGAGGAATTTTGTGCCATGGTAGGGATGCCCATCGACCTATCGATGTGCCTTCGACCGAGGCGCCCTTATATGGCAATAAGGGAGTTGTTTGGCACGACCTGCGAGGCTACTCCGGGTTTCTACAACGGAGTAAACTTTAATTTGACCGTCCTTTCCCGTGCTTATAATGGCACGTGGAAGATGACCCAATTTATTTGCGGTGTCGGCTGGCTTTCTTTTATTTGCCTCATGGGGCGCACCTTCCGGTGGGCCAACCCGATATATAGATGTGCGGATCAGACCTGTAAGTGCAGGTTCTGGATCGCCGGGTAAATATCATCCCTGATTCCGATGAAACCTTGTCCGGCATGGATGCCTTTGCGATCGATGAAGAGTTGTTTCCTCCCAAGGCAGCCTCTTTTGATTCACACGTGGCTAGAGGAGCATTTTAACTAGGTGATGGGCCCAAAGGCCGATGGGAGCAATGTATGATCCGGCTCTATGGCGGCTCGTGGCCATTATCACTAATTTTTCTGAGTCCGACCGATTGAGTATTTCTTGCGATTGGCTCCATGGAAATCATATGGGTTGTCACCACTAACGGATCTACAGCCTTTCTTTATGTATACCGGTCTATGCCTCAAGTTATTCCTTCGGGTCTTGAGCACACCTCATTTTATCTGTGTGACAGGTCCTTCGCCCGGGCCTCTACAGGGAGCGTGTTATCCTGATGTGAGTCATCCTCCGTCAAGAGTCGAGATAGATGGATTTAGCACCCTTATCCGCAAAGATATGGCAAATTGATAGTAGTCCATCTAGCTTGCAGAGGATTTAAGGCTGCATGACCTAGGTGCCCTGGATGGCTCCCCGATCCAAATAAGCAAGTGTCCTAGTAATGCGCCTCGTCTCGAGCAATGCTAGTCGGCGAGCAATTTTCTGGTAGCGCGTGAGGTCGTTTCCCCTCAGCCGGGC
>CM028379.1:138159196-138274586 GCA_013146195.2 Codonopsis lanceolata | reverse complement strand
ATTCTTATTTTTTTTTATTTCAGAAATAATGATCCCACGTTTTCTTTATTATCTTGCTGATAAAAAAATATTGATATTAGTTTTTATTATGTATCGTGACTCTAGCCACCATTTTATGGATATAACATTTAGGAAAATAAAAAATAAATAAATAATTATGTTTGTTATGTAACTAAATATTAGTGATTTTTTTACTTAGAAAATTATGTAAAGTAACATTGTTAGATAACATAACAAAAAGCAAATAAAGGGGTAATTTTGTCCAAATATGTGTTTTATTGATGCAATAAATAGTAAAGTACTAGATAAGTAAAAAGTGTAGTGAAAATAGACCCTCCCATTTTTAATAGTGTATTATCGTACCTAGTAGGAGGATAAATAGAATTAAAGCTTTCAAAATCTAATAATTAAAGAAATTTCATTCATTATATTTATTTTTTTATACAAACTTAAAAAAATTGAAATCTCACTTTCAAATTAAGTGACCTTACTTTGAAAAATATAAATATTCATAATATGGTTAATTTGAAGATAATCGATTAATAGTACATTTTCTATTTATTTTAAAAAGTTATATATTCATATTAAAAATAAAATGATCAAAGATAATATAATTACTTCAATATTAATATGTATCATGGGTTTCTCATACATTTTTAGCATATGATGATCTATTCAAAAATTTCTGCAAGACGAGGATAGTGAAAATCCAAACAACAATTATTTAGTTAACTGATTAGTGGTTTGTTAGGTATCAATATGTTCATTTTAAGGTTACTTGTAATAGTCAAAATATTCAATGCAATAAGCGTAAACTTTAGCTAACTTCTCAACAAATCGTATTTTCATTTTTTCTCATCATCTTGAAAGTATAGCTTCTTTTCGTAACTCATTTCTTTTTAATTTGTTTACTGATAATCACTAAACACGTCAATGATTTTCTAAGTATCTCTATGTGCACTAACAAATTTGTTATTATAGTTAAATAAATACATATAACTTTAGTAATATCTTCAACAATTTCATCATAACAATTTTGAAATATATTGAAAACATATTCTCAAGATGTAAGGTTAATATACTTATTACCCACTCTCACAATTGTTGTAGTTTCTAAGAAAAAATAATTCATCTTTTATCTATCTCAAACTTCTTCTCTCTCCCCCAACTCTACAATTTATGTAATATATTAGATATGGTAATAAGTCATACAAATGGAAACAGAAGAATGTGTAAATATTATTAGTAGTGGTTAATTTGAATACAACATACTTACTTCAACGTTAATATATATATATATATATATATATATATATATATATATATATATATATATATATATATATATATACAAAATGAAATAATTATAGACAACATACTTACTTTAACGTTATGTATAGGATAACGTGTTATATACATTTCTCAACATTTGAGGGTTTATTCGAAAATTTCAATATTTAAAGGATAGTGAAAATCCTAATTAATTGATTAGAGGTATTTGTTAGGTACCAATATGTTAGTCTTTAGAGTTATTTGTAGCATTCAAATATTAAAGGGAGAAAACTGTTAATTTTTGTTTTCTTCTCTAACAAAATGCACATATTCATAAAATGTGTTTTCCATTGTTTTCTTCATCATCTTAAACAATAACTCTTTTAAAAAAAAACTCATTTCTCTTGGTTTGTTCACTGATAATTAGTAAACTCGCCACCGATTTGTTTAAAATCTCGAGACTCACCAACAAATCTATTACAGTAGTTTAAAAAAATTCATACACCTCTAGTAATGTCTACCTAAATTTCATCATAACAAATTTTAAGTATTTTAGAAACATTACTTCAAAAGCTATGGTTAATTATCTAAAAAAATTCTTGTTATTTTTTAAACAAGATTTAAGGTTGATTATCTTTATTATTGCCTATACACTAATTTGTACGTAAGAAAACACTCATATTTTTATATAGAAAGATAAATATGGTCATAACAAAAGTTATTTAGTTAACTGAATAGAGATTTGTTAGTAAGATCTATAACATAGGGACCAATATGATAGTTTTTAAGGTTGCTTGTCGTAATCAAAATTTTATCGTAGCAAATGTTAAACAAATTTAAAAAGGTAAATCATATTATTTTATTTCTTAACTGAGTAAGTGTATTTTTATGATATTCAAATATATTGTATGACATTTGTAATGGTAATGACACGAAGAGGGAATATGACAAAAAAAATCAACATATGAGACAAAATGAATATAATTAAAAAATTTATGATCTAATTTAAAGTTAGGTATAAGTTGAGGGACCAAATTCAAATTCATTCTTCAAAGAATTGATTAGCTCATGCAAATTTATTTGTTTAGCAATAATTAATGGTGAATAGTTTATTAAATCTAAGGTTATTTATGTCTATACATTATTTTCTACTTATGACAAATTTTGTTTGTTTAACCTTAATTCTATTGTGGATGTTTATTAGGTGCATGGTTAGTTTTGTCTATACATTAATTTTGTTTTTTTTAAACAAGATTTAAGGTTGATTATCTTTATTGTTGCCTATACATTAATTTGTACGTAAGAAAACACTCACACTTATATAGAAAGAGAAATATGGTCATAACAAAAGTTATTTAGTTAACTGAATAGATATTTGTTAATAAGATCTATAACTTAAGGACCAATATGATAGTCTTTTAAGGTTGCTTGTTGTAGTCAAAATTTTACCGTAACAAATGTTAAACAAATTTAAAAAGGTAAATCATATTATTTTTTCTCTTAACTGAGTAAGTATATTTTCGTGATATTCAAAAATATTGTATGACATTTGTAATAGTAATGATACGAAGAGGGAATATGACAAAAAAATAATAATAAACATATGAGACAAAACTAATATAATTAAAAAAAAGTAGGATCTAATTTAAAGTTAGGTATAAGTTGAGGGACCACATTCAATTTCATCCTTCAAAGAATTGATTAGGCCATGCAAATTTATTTGTTTAGCAATAATTAATGGTGAATATTTTATTAAATTTAGGGTTATTTATTTTTATACATTATTTTCTACTTATGAAAAATTTTACTTTTTGTCCATACATTAAATTGTAAGAAACAACCTAAACTTTTATAGTAGTAGTAGATAGTAGATAGTAGATATGTATAATTACCCTTAAATTGGTTTGCAAGTGCATTTCGGGACTTAATTATATACTCCCTCCATCCCTAAATTATTGTCCTCCTTTTTTTTTCGTCCGTCCTAAAATAATTGTCAAGTTTAAACTTACCTTTTTAGAACATCACTTTTACACTTTACCCTTACTTTTTCATCAAACTTTATTATGAGCCACATACACATGGATTTTAAAGGAAAATGTACATTAAACCAATATAAATAATCAAATCAATTGTTTTTTCTTAATCCGTGCCCAGGTCAACTAATACGATAATTTAGGGATGGAGGGAGTATATGAACGACAAATGTAAATTGAGTAGCTTTTTAAAGGATAAATTACAAGTAACTCCCTTCAACTATGTGTTATATTTATATTTTCCCCCTTAACTACTAATTGAAGTAACATGTCTCCTTCAACTACAGCATTTTCTTTCATCATAACTTTTGTTAAAGCACCACCATTTGAGTTGATATAAAATGTCCACCGAGGACTCGTGTTACCATCCCTAGGTGTTTTTTTACCACAATGTCCTTTGGGTGTTTCAGTTGACTATTTTACCCTTATTACTTTAATAACTGTTTCATACCTAAAAATGATCATCATAAATGATTGTTTATCTTTATTTGTAATATTATGGTAAAAATAGTACATAATGATGGTCTTGAGTGGGAAAATTTTGCCAATTTAAACGGCGATGTCTAAACAAAATATGCAATTTAAGAAAATATTATAGCTGAGGGGATATATTGTTTCAATTGATAGTTGAGGGAAGATATTTAAACTTGACTCAGTTAATGGAGGTCACGTATAGTTTATCCTTTATCTATATCTATAAATATATAAAGCCTAGGTAGTCTAAAAATGGTAAAATCCTGCCAAAAATTGATTTTCTAAAATAGAAAGTTATTTATATGTAATAAAAGTGGTGGGATATGTATTGAAAACATAAATCTGATTAAATATTAATTGATTACATATGTTCTAATCAATCAAATACTACCTTAAAATGTGAAAATCAAATACTGCCTTGAAATATGAACTAGTTTCCAATAATTTGAAAACACGGTTAACAAAATATTTCAACACCATCAAGATCTTTATTTTATTTTTCATTTTACATGTTAATAAAACAATATCAGAATTTTTTATGATATTCTATACGTTAAAAAAATTGTGGTCTCATAGAAGATAAAACTAAAAAGATGACGCACTTAAACAACCGACTTCAGTCAACATATATTATAAAAATCTTATACTTTTATGTTTAAATAAAATCAAGATAATCACTACAAAAGTGTGTTTAAGATATTAGAAACATAAAAAAATTAAATAACAAACCATTATTTAATTTCAACCCGAGCATGAAGGTCAAACAAAAAAACATTGAACATTAACCAACGAACCAAGTTCCAGCAAATCCAAATTATATTTTTTGTAAAAATGTTCCTATATGTTTGGTTTTTAATGATCAATCCCTCAAATCTAATCATTTTTGTATTTAAAAAATTTATTGTAATTTTTTTCCCAACTAGCCAGTAAAAACTTGGACATCGCATTGCAATAACCAAATTTTGAATGTAACCAAGGTTGAAGACAAAGTCTTTATTCCAAGATTGTCATTGTCTCCGTCAGTAAAAATGTGAAAATCACATCTAGATGATAGGAAAATCAAAAAAAGAAAAAAAAAAACTTGATCATGAAAATATAATTCATATCAATACTACTTAACGAACCTAAATCCTCATCACAATTCTAGAGGCAACTTATTGGCACATATGAAACTAAATTACGCATCTAATGAAATGAATAAAAAGTAAAAGCAATACATTTACAAATCTATAAAAATATAAAGAAGCATAAATAGACATGTATTTTTACATTTCCATTGGACCCGAATTTAATATAACAAAATATTTCAACACCATCAAGATCTTAATTTTATCGTACATCATACATTTTACATGTTTTTTTATACCCTAAATCTAACCAAACCCCCCAAAGATCCCCCCAACAAGATTTGACCCTGAGATCAACAGCATGTGGAGTAAGTGTTCAAACTAGTAGAGCAAACATTGAATCTCATGTTAATAAATCGAATGTAGGGCACTTCCTGAAGTATGATTCAGAGTAGATCACAATTATTAGGTTAACAAATCGTTTTTCTCTAAAGATATTGATTAATATAAGATAAAGAAGGAAAAAAACAAAATAACACAACAAATGTTGTGTATAATGAATTCAGAGTCTTATCATATTACTGACATAATGATGTATTTCTATTTAAGTAGTTATAATTCATTCTTTTAATTTATTGGTTGTCTTTGTTTTGCTTGAATAAAATTTAATTAAAAAAGATATACTATATTCATATGTTAATGCACGGGTGTAAAACTAGTTTAAAAAGGATTAATATATGATTTGGTCCTTGAACTTCACTTTTTTCCTATAAAGGTGATACATATTTTCATTTCCAATATTGGTCCGTAAACTTCACTTTAGCAGGCATATTAGTAATACCAGTTCGGTGAAGCCATGATTCATTAAGAATGGAATCTTCAAGAGAGTCAGGTCCAACTGTGACACCCCGCTCCTTCGTTAGCTCGGTTTGCGTGCTATACTTGCACTTCTTCCTTTGTCATTTAACCGTATGTTTGGTTTACGAGAGGGTATAGATATGTATGAGAGTCCACATTAATACCAAAACACTATTAAGAGAAGCCATATAGTTGTTGACTTGCTAAAGTCACAAGTCGTGACTCGACGATAGTCGGAATGCGACGCGATTGAGAGTTTGCTTGCATTTTGTGTTCGTGACTCCGGTGTGGTCCTAGACCTCTATATGAAGGTTTATTAACATGTTTAGATGTATTAGACTTCAAGTTGGAGGTGTTCCTTAAGTCTATCGATGATTTGGAAGCTTTGGAGACAACATTCGCCTCTATCGCTGCAATTCGGGATCGAGTCGCATAATCGCCTCTCCTTTGGAGTTCTTATTTCCTAGTTGTTATTCGACTTTCTAGAAGTATTTTAAGCTTCTTCATTATCCCTTAGACTTGCCTTAAAAGTCTCCTTTCATTGCTCGCTCAATTGCGAGTCCATTCGCTGCTCCTGGTTGCACGTTGTTGCACCTCTTCCGGTTTCGCCTCCGAGTTGTTTCGGGAGTTGTTTCGGGGGTTGTTTGTGAGTGTTCTAAGGGAGTTCTAGACCTACTTTGGATGAGGTTTGGACCTTGTTAGGTTTGGTTGTGTGTTTGGGGGTCTTTTAGGTTGAATTTTGAGCCATTTCGTGTCTGTCGGGCTTGCCCTCGCAAGGTGGAATGGCCTTGCCCCCGCAAGGTCAACAGAAAGCACCTAGGAGGTCTGAGAGCTTGCGGTCGCAAGCTATAGGGACCTTGCGACCGCAAGGTGCCCCGATCCTGCTTTTGCCCTGCTCGTGTTTTGACGAGAAATGCCTATCCTACCCTCATCAAACCCCTCTAAACCCATCCTAACCTCCCATACTTAGCCCTAAACATGTCCTAACATTAGTTGGAAGTTAATTAAGGTTAGATTAGTGATTGATTAATCCTAATCTCTACTAATTGCACCAAGGAATTCCCTATTTTGCCCTCTTGGTTTGTGGAGGTATAAAAGCTCAAACCCTTTACAATTTTCAGAAAATCCTTTCATTTCTTCTCTTCTTCCATACGTATTAGAGAGAGAGAGAGAGTCCATGGGAGATTTTTGAGCCCTAGCCTTCTTCTCTCTTCGATCCAAGACGATCCAACCACCCGATTGCCTTCAAACTTGAATCTTGAAGCCCTCGACGAGTAGAACAAGTTCACCGATCGGATTTATGTTTCTCTTGAGTTTTCACCAAGCTAGGTAAGTTACTTCCTTTTGATTTTGGTTCATTGGCCCTAAGGAAAACAACTTATATGCTATTTGTGGGCAATGAACACTTGATATGCCTTGTATGCCCATTTTGGGGATTTTTGAAGTATGAACTTGTCGAGCAATGAGAGCAATTGTAGAATTGCTTCTATGATTGTCAAGTATATGATTACTCCTCATATTGTGTTTCTAGGATTATGAGCATGCTAGAATTCATGTCCATATGTTAATTGGGTTTATTGTGGAAATATGCCTATGATTAGGCTTTAAATGTGTGAACTCACTAGATATCATGAGTAGGATCATTTAATTGAAATTAAGTGATTTATGAAATGGGTAAAGATTTATGTTGGGTTTTGTTAGAATTTTAGGGCTTGAGAATCAAGCCCGAATTATTGGATATATTGTTGTTAAATAAAGTGGGTATTAATGTTGAAATTGATGAAGTACGTAAATGATGAAACTTAGTATTTAGACTCAATGGAGTCTTAATAGGTTCAATAAGATGTTAGTGAGCCTTGGGTTGAAATCCTACGATGTTTGGGCTTGGTTGGTTTTGATGATGAGTACCCGAGCATCTCGAATTGTGTCCCATTTATGACACCCTTGATATAGAGTCTTATTGGGGATTTATTTAGAGCGTGCTCAGTAGAGCACGAGCATTAGAGACCAATCAATGATCTCGTATCCTTAAGAAATGATTAATTGAATGAGATTTCTTTTAGGAAATTCAGATGAGCTTTTACATGGAAAACTTCATGGGTCTTGGGACTACTGTAGTCTTGTCATTTATGAGAATGGTTTGGAGGATGTCGATTATGTACGACTCTGTTAGACTATGGTTGAGTCCGTATGCCTTTATGGATAGACTAAAATGCTAAGTCTTGATTTATAATTGTTCTTAGACTAAATAATAGTCTTTGGTTGAATCCCGAGTGAGGGCTATGGTGGACCTCATGTTCTCGATTTCTTGAGCTTATATGCTACTTTTGATTGGGTGATAACTTGAGGATTATGAGTACCTCAATATGTGGATCTTTGACTAAACTTATAAGTTAGTTGGAATTGTTAAGTATGTGCAAATATGTGCATTATTAAATTGGTGTGTAGAGCTTTATGTCCTACTTGATTTGATAAGTCCGCTATAGTCGGTCTTGATTCTTGTTTGAGCATGCGAGTAAATATCTACTTGTGCATTGCATAAAAGTCCAGCTGGCATTATTTGGATTGGTTTTATAGGTCAGGGTAGGACGATACATCGCCTATACGAATCGTGAAGATCCGTATTCGCTATGGATCGCCGCACTGACTTCACACACCCTCCATTGTTGGCGCAATGGGGAAGTAGCCCCCTGCCGTAACAATACGTGCGACATTGGCTGCTAGCTAAATCGAGTGGTTCTCGATGAAAGTCGATGACATCACAGAGCATCGATGTTGCACGATAAAGTATAACATTGTGTATTGCAGGAGCAATACAACGACACTATTTGGGTAATTTCTCTATCCCTTATGTGGCTTACTATAAGCACTTATATGAAAGATAACGTGCTATGTGGTTTATGAAGTTTATGTTACTTGGTGACTTAATACAAGTTTATTATTGGTATGCTATTAAGATGCCATGATTTTATGCATGCTTGTGCATTATACCATGCCACGCCATGCTATGCCATACATTGCATTTAGTAACTTACTGGGTCATTATGACTCATTTCGTGTGTTGTTTTCCTTAGTTTTTGCAAGAAGCTCGTTAATGCGCGTTGCCTTCTAGCGCTTGTTGGATAGCAGTGGTCTTCCGTGGCTTTAAGCTTGAGATTTTATTATTATTGTAATTATTATCTTGTGAGACACGGATGTGAAGTTATGTAAACTTTACTTGGGTAGTTATGTTAGTATTTTATTGTCGTTTATTTTGGGAGCCGACTTGTTGGGTCGAGCTGTTGTATTTAATTAGAAGTTATTCCGTTGTCTTCCCGAGCAAGTTTAGCTTCGCATGTTCTAGTATTATGTTATGGTTATTTCGCCTCCCACAATTTTAGTCGAGAGACATTGGATTAGTTGTTAGTGTTTAATCTCTTATTCCTTTAGTTGATTTATTCCTCCGGCATGTTATAGCCGTAGAGTTGTTGTTTATCAGGTTGGGTTCTTGTTGCTTCGCCGGCCTTAGGTTGCCGATGGTTTGTTGTCCGTGCGCAATGTTGCGTCACGCGAGTCGTAGATTTGTCGAGAGATAGTCGTCTCTCAGCCTTGTATTCCTTAGTTTATAATTATAGGCTTTGGTCCCACTTATGATTCGCCTCGCAGATTTTAGTTTTTGGTTATTCGGTTTTGCCGTTATGGCTTTACATTCCTTTTAGGAGTTCGTTGGTTCAACTCTTGACTCGCACCACCACGCTTAGCGGGTGCTTGTCCGTCTTTTAGCTTGTCTTGACGGCACGACCTTGGGGGAAGACTCGTGACAGGCTTTTGGCATTGAGGACGACGTCAGTACCTCGAATGCGACCGTTGAAGCTCTTACCATCTCTTGCCGCTGTTATCCTTGAATAGAATTCGCCAACCGCTTGAAAGTTGAAAGTGCTTTTAGAAAAAGTAAGGATGGAGATGAGTCGAAGCGTGAAGAAGATCGATAATCGTTCCTCCAACAGTGTTGTCGAGGATAAATTGTTTGCCTTGAATCGTGAGACCTAGAATGTAGGACTGAGAGCTTATTCTGGTAATGAAGGACGATTCAGGAGGAACAAATGGACTAGAGACGCTGTTAGAAGATGAAGCGGCCATGAATAAATTTCTGAAGATAGATGAGAAATTTGCTGGTAGTGATATCAATCGTACCAATTTTTAAAATAGGAAGGAATGATACCAATTGTTGGGAAATCTCAATTTGGAAGATTATTATGGGAAGAATTATAAATTTAGTACTTTCGGAGGACATATTTATTGGAAGAACACACTTATCAAGAACCGTCGTTTGGTATCCATCTGAGAGCCGCAATGACAGATATACGAAGCGGCGAAGCAATCATGTCAAGGCTCGAATTTGAATGGACATTTAACTTGGAAAGGCGGTGATTCATGATGACGATATTAAGTCACTCTTGGGAATATGTGTCTGGACAGCTTTGTGACTTAATTCGAGTTGTTCCAATACCAAGAAAGATATTTACATGGATTTGGTATTGAAAAGGAGTTGTGCTTATATCAATGACCTTTTTAAATAAAAATAATATTAAATTTGAAATTCAAACCTTTAGAAAATAAGATAGGTTTTAGAATTCAAACAATTTTGAAAGATAGTTTTGTGTCCCAAAATGTCAAGTAGATAATTTATGGGGCTTTCTCGAATCATCTACACAATCCCAAGAATCTCCCAAATCTCTTAAATTTTTAGGACATAAATATATTTCAAAATAGTTTTAATGTATCTTTTTAAAATATATTTTGCAAAACAGTAGTGATTTTGTGTTCTTTGTTTCCAGAAGATAATTACAGGATTTTTTGAATCATCTACACAATCCTCAGCAATCTCCCAAATCTTCTAGTAGTTTTAGAACAAAAACAAAATGTTTTGAAATTATTTTGGAAAGATGTTTGAAATACGTTTTGAAAATCTACCTGTATTTTCAAAGGCTGTTTAAGTCAAAGATATTATCACAAGAAAGTGACCAGCAGAGTTGGAAGTTTGCTGATACTGAGTTGTGAACAGCAGAGATGAAGGCCTACTGTTCAGATTGTGGAAATTTAATCAGCAGGGATTGAAGTATGCTGATATCTACTAATAACACGAAGATGTATTCAGCAGTGATGATAAGTCTATTGATACTCATTAGTAAAGCAAGTGGAGTGAAGGAATAAATATCTAAAGTCTGCTTATACTAGTCAATGAATGAATGGGTTTATCAGTTGCTTGAACACAATGTTTGATACTAATTGTTGATTCAAAGAAAAAATATCAAATATTGAATTGAAGGGTGAAGTCTGATGTTAAGACATAGTGACTAGCAGAGTTGGAAATCTGCTGACACTAATTGGAAATAAGGAATGTATGCAGCAGAGGTGAAAGTTATTTGATATCAATTGAAATCAACTTTGTGTTCAGTAATTGAAGATTTTCTCAAACTAATTGTTTGTATTAAATGGTTCAGAAGAGATGAGAGTCTGCTTAACTGTAGTGGTGGTGATTAGCGAGTTGAAAGTCCCGATACTTGATGTATCTTATGAGCTTAGCAGACATGAAAGTTTGCTGAATAATGATGAACAGCAGACATTGAGGTCTGCCGATACCAATTGAGTGAATAATTTGTCAACAAAGTATCCTTTTAGGTGCCTTGGATTCTGGAAGGATAAACCATAAGCTTCATCGGCATGATTAACTGATGACTATGCTCCTCCTTAATAGAATCCCAATTGAGTGAGAAGAGCATTAGAGGCAAAATGGAGGATAAGAGTCATTTTAGTCAGAACACTTGGATCACAGAGAAGCAAGTAGCTCATTCTTAATTTGGCTAAAAGTACAGAGTTAAGAAAACGTATTTTGCTTCTTGATCAACAACTAAGATGATGAATATCTTTAGGGTAAGAAAGTCATATGTTCAAGACAAGGGAAAAGAGAAAGAATTTTGAGCAGAGTTGTCTTGAACAACGGAAACAACAGACATGGAATGGAATTGTAGAAGTTGCTCGTTCCATAGAAGGTCATCATTCCAACAGCAGATATGAGGTCTACTGTTGTGAAGTATTTGAGACTAGAATTTTGGAGAGAATGAAGATTCACCAGAACATCATGGGTTAGGTGAGATCTTTTATTCCTGAGAAAGGATTTGCAAGGTAAGCAGTCCTTTCTGAAGAAATCCAAGAACATAGCAATTCATATTCCAACACTTATTTCTTCTGATGAGATTTCTACTAGAACTCTAGACGTTTTGAAGTAGAATAAGGTTCTATTCAACTGAGTTAAAATCAGTTTTCAAGATACCAGTTGATCTAGTTATAATGACAGCAGTTCATACCAGATGAGATCGAAAGATTGTCATTATACTAAGAATCAACTTAGTCTTTTGAGCACTATAAGTTTTTGATGAAAGATTAATGTCTTCTGTGCTTTCAGAATCAGATCTGTATGAATAGATCGAATTCATAAGACTATTATTTAAAAAGATAGATCCTTGTTTTCTTCTCATCAGAATTATATAATGTCAAATAAGATTACTAATGTTTAAGGATTGGTTTGTTGTTGGGTTAACAGCAGAGTTATGTTTGCTGTTGTGATTTCAGAACAGAAGATATAACATAAAGTACGAGTACCGAATCCATAAGTAAACATAAGATTTCATACTATCAAAGAATATGCATACAAAAGCAGATAGACATGAAGTAAAGTTGTCTTGAACAAGTTCTCATTTAAATCAAAATATAATTGATTACAAAGAGGATATAATGATTACAAGATTCAATACAACTTCCGGTGACTTAACTACTCCCAGTAAACAATTAATCTAAACACTTGATACATCTCTAAAGATAAAAATGTTACAAGGAGATGTTTATGAAGACCATGGACCCAGATCTGTTTAAACCGATTGGTAAACAGAATATAGGTCCGGCATCAAGTGTTTGAATCGAAAGAGGCAGCCAAATGAGATATCTACATTGTAAACGGTGTAGATATGTGATCCTGTTGTCGTCTGCTCTTCCTTTTCCCTTCAGCTAGCTCTTAAACCCAAGTGACCTTCACAAGCAAGCACGACTACCTTTCGAAAGTCGGTTGTCGTGAATTGTGCTGATCTCAAGGGAGAATCATATCAGTGAAAGAATATGTAGAAAGTCTACATTGCAAAAAGGTGCAGCTGACATGAGCACGATCACTGGAATTTGGGAGAGGCATGTTAAATGGTTGTTGAGGTAAATCTTCATATAAGAGGAATCCTCAAAACTAACCAAACAACTTTCGGTGGATAGGAAAGGTAATACCAAGTTGTTGAGGGAGAAACTTGATCTACGATTAAGAATACTCCTAAGTAACATTTTGGAAATGAGGAATATTGTATCAGTGTCTATCATAGTGTTTGGGAGGTAGTTTGCAAGTGATAGAGATGAGAGAAGGAATGTCTCTATAAATACTCGCTGAGGCAAGACGAATGACCGGTTAAAGGAATGAGTTAATTAACATCGAGGAGTCCTTTCAACCATTCTCATTAAAGTCGTATAGGGTAGTGTAAGAGATGGTTTTAATTTCTAGATATCCGGTAAAGATTCTTCTTGGAAAGCCAAAAGATTTTTGAAAAGACAAAACATCTTTCTTGAGAAGATAAAAAGTTTTCAATGTGACAAAACAACTTTTCAGCAAGATTTTGTCGAAACAACTTTTTTTCTGAAAAATGTTCTGATTGGAAAATATGTTTACTTTTTATCTTTACCAAGAATCTAAGAAATTCGTCTTTTACTTTAAGAAATAGTCAGTTTCGAAAAGTTTAACCTCAACCTTTGTAGAAATAGCAAAGATACCCTTGTATATTGCATATTGTTTACTAAAGTGAAAACTCATACAAGTTAACTCATAGAACTGAGCTTATGAAGTATTGCAACACAGGAATGTTCGTTAAAGAAGAAGGATTGATGTTCACAAATACGAAACAAATCAAAGATTACTTTGACGAAATAACATCAAACCAGTTGAGTAAAACAAATCATACTTACTAGATAAGAGGCATTAAGGCTAAGTATGATAGACAGTTACTCAAGCATTATATTTGCAGAGATAAGCAGAGAAGAACTGATGATGCAAATATAAGGTTGTGCAGTGATGATATATTCATGATCATGATTATCAGAGAATCGTAGAGATAAAACAGATATAAATCATATATCAGAACCCATAAATAAGAAGATTCGACTGAAGCAAGTGAATAGAATCCTGCAAGTCAGTCAGGCATAACATTTTATGCTGTTAGAGAGATAATAAAAATTTCTTGTTGATCTTGAGAGAATCTGTATTCCCAAATGAAAATCAAGAAGATCATTAGCAACATTTTATGATCTTTAGAAAGCTCCATAAAAATCTAGATACATGAATAAGTTTTTCAATAAAATCCATGGGATGGATAAAGGAGAATGTGGATCTTGAATATCTTATTCTCCCTTGGCCTTATGTGCTCATAGAGAGAAAAATAATAAATTTAAGGATTGAGCACAAGACATGGGATGTACCTTAAGCGGCAGTCATGTTTAGATCGAGGTAGATGTTCTCCAGAATGAGTCTTTTGAAATATGAGCTAATATGTTTGTAATTACTTGATAGATGTTGCCTAAAGAATAGATTTCATTTGCAACAACTTACAAAATCTTTAATTCATATTTCTTTGCAAGTGATAACAGATAACTTCTTCGAAATATAGGCCAAGTTCCCAGAAACTAAATATCATATAATAGAAGGATCAATCAATGTTTCATGATATAAAGTTTTTTACTCTTAACCTTTTTCATAAGAGGAAATAAGAATCATTAAAAATTCTTTCACTTTAAGGTTGCAGAATTTGAGCTAAGGAATTTATCTCGAGAAGGTGTTGGATTGATATCAATCATTAGCCTTATGTCAAGAGAATTTGAATCAAGGATTCATTTAAGATGAGGCATCCATCGAAATGTTATACATCTGAGAAAGTTTTATTCATAGTGTCAATTGAAGTGTACTTCTGTCATATGAATAAATTTCTCATATTCAAGCAAGGAATCATCATAAAAATGTCTAACTCAATTGATTTTTGAAAACAAAAAGGTTTTTCAAGGTGAACACGTTTTCAAAAATATTTCTCATGAAATCCTTGTCAGAAGATTTTCTTTTTATTTTTATTTCAAAACTCTTTTGACATGCATTTGGAGTGAGCAATTGAGGATCAAACTCTCAGGTGGTTAGACCTGGCATATAGCTTGAAGAGCTTGGCTCTGATACCAGTTGTTAGTCCACAATGATGCTCAAATAGGCTAGAGGGGGGTGAATAGCCTATGATGCCAGTTAAAAAACTTTTTCTTGTTTTACATTTAAAGTATATGTTTTAATGGCATAGGCAGTTAACACGTTGAGCATGTCTGCTGGTAGTACCGAACAACAGACTTGCTCTTAGTCGGGTAATGAACTCTGCTGGTGAACTGCCAGTAAATCAAAAGCCTGTTTGAAAGAATTTAAGCACCAGAAATAGTAAGGCTTAGATTTGGAGAAGTCTTAAGTGGTTGTACACAATTATATGATCAAAACAACAACCCACTTAATCCTTTTTCCAAATGCAAATTTAGGAAATCATTAGAGAACAACTTTTCAAATAATAAGTCAGTTTATAAAAGCTCATTGAGAGATAAAGATTGAAAGATAAATCATTTGAAAGGACATCTGAATTTATTCAAAGATAAATTATAGAATACATCAACATAGACTCTCTATGTAAAGTTTTTGTCCTCGTCCTTTCAAGCCTAGATCTTTACTTAATCATTCATAGACAAATTATTGAGTAAAGAGGGCAATAGGAGATTATTGCACGACACTTTGAGGTCATTCGAAAAAACTATCTAAACGATTGAGTGCAAAGCACTCGGTCTTCTATGATGATTGATTATTGCACAATCAACAACATTTGTAGGTGAATACAAATATGAAGATATGAATGCAATATTTACAGACAACTCTTCATCTTCCTTGGGCACCATCTGAAACCTATTTTCAAATTGATCCAAGAGCTTGTCCTGTAACTTTAGGAATGAAATCCTGAAGCTCTTGTCAGAGGCTGAGTTATTCGAAGAAGGATGGAGAACTCAAATCAAGAACTGAGTTCTTAACCAAGACACCGATCTCTATATATTTGAAGTTTCTGATATCTCTCTTCTTCTTCAATGTTTTTCTTCCTAGCAACCTACAGAGAGTGTTTTCTTAAGGTCTGGGTAAGCTCACTGCAATCTTCTGTGAAGATCTGAGATGCGTTGGTGAAGACGATCTCTTGTAGATCTCACAACTTCTTTGACATTCTTGTTGCAGGTGCCTTCAAGTAACTTTTTTTGATCAGATGTACGTCTCGTTTTTTGAAGAAGAAAAAGGATTTCTTTTATAGACCGGGGTTAATTTGATCGTTGAGAGATGAAGATAGATTTTTCTATCCGTTAGAGATAATGTCATTGTTGAAGACCTTCAAATAGAGATGTTGTTCACTGGATATTTGACTGTTGGATAAAAGTTTTGTTCTGCAGATCCTGGAACTGTTGCCTATCAGACTTTATTGATAAGTCTCTGAAAAGTGAGTCTGACTTATGATGCACTGTCAGGTGGTCTGTCCAATAAAGTGGATTCTATTTGACTTATTCAAACCACGTGAGTGAGAGAGAAGATCTTGCAGCATCAGGGATGTCAGGCTTCATAAAGATTTGAGTGACTTCAGAAGCTTAAGCATTTTGTTTTTTCTTGATCTACTGTAGTCATGTCTCTTTGTAGCACGTGCAGAGCCAAGTCTGCTGGTGAGATGTTCAATCCAAGAAGTGAGTCTTTCGTAGGAGAGGACTGCTGGTAACTGATTGCGGTGTGAACATTCAAACCATAGCAAGTCTGTTGGTGGCGAGTCTTCAAGGTATTCTGTTGCGCTTACGACAAGTCTGATGGTGACTAGTCTTCTGAAGATCTTTGTCGCTACAACAAGTCTGTTGGTGCTGGTGCTAGTGTATATGAAGTGCTGGTCTATCAATCATCATTAAGAAGGTAGGACTAGATTAGGATAACCTAACATAAGACCTATGTGTTGTTAAACAAGTTGTCAACACTAAGACCTACATACCTTTTAGTGTTGTTAAACAAGTTGTCACACACGTGAATGAGAACAAACAAATCAAAATATTTGAACTATGCAAGGTGATAAGTTATTTATCAAGAAGCATATTCCAACAGGTGCCTAAACCCTTCCCAACTCGTAACTTAGCCTCATAATCTATATTTTCTTAAAATATTTGATTTTTTTCTATTTATCCTTAAAATAAAGGTGACGACTCTGTACACACATGTTTAAAGTCCGCAAAGAGGTCAAGCGTATTCTACGTGCTTTAATGTTTTGAAACTCACTCGTTTTCACGTAGCGAGAGCATGTTCGAAACATGGTTCTCGCACATACAAAAAATGCCAAGTATGAACTTCGATTAAAACAAGAAACGTTGCTAATGAACTTTGATAACCTTGGTATTAGGGATGCCAAATGTAAAATTGAGGTATACTTGGGTACCAAAAATGATATTATAGCTATTAGGAATTTAGGACATCATAGCTTGGCGGGAAATAGGTTAACCACAACTTGGCGGGAAAATGCACTTACTAACCAGTTTGGCGCGGGAATGCGATCGACAAAGCAATTCCATTTCCCTAGCCAGAGAGAGAGAGAGAGAGAGAGAGAGAGAGAGAGAGATGGTGGGCCGTGCGTACGATTGCCTGGTGAATCCACTCGGAGCAGTGCGATTGACATTCGAGAAGGCGGTGGCGTCAGGTCTAGATCCAGCAACTATCGACGGCAAAGACTGGGGCGTCGCCAATCTCTTTCATGAATTCCTTTTCGATAATGGTGGCCTCTCGCAGGTACTCACACGAGCACGCACATAAACACATCTTTCCTTAGGCTGATCTGTTTATCTAGATCGCACTATGTCATGTTCTGTAAAGCCCTAAAGTTTATATTGCAGTTGATTCCCAATCCCTACACACGCATATTTTGTAATTCAGCAATCGTATGTCACTCATGCATCTTAACTAGTAGATCATCGATTAAATTAGGCAAAAATAGGCTTGTACACGGATAGCACATTCTAAATGCCATTGTTTTTTTTATCCCAAGGGGTGTGAGATGGTGAGAGTGCAAGGGCACTCTGGCAAAGACCTTAGGGTCCTTGGTTCCAATCACCATTCCAAGAAGGGCCACGCTTACCTTGAAAGAAAAAAAAGCCATTATTTTTGACAAATTTTAATTTATTTATCTACTTATGATTTCCAATACCACAAGTTATTTAGAAACCATAAACCTAAAATCAGATTGATTTTGTTTTTAGTTTGAAAAATGAATTTGATTTTTTCTCTTAAATACATACTGATGTATACCTTAAACTAGAGTTATTCTTAGTATTTGCCATATCCATTATAAATACAAATAGATTGGGGAAGATATATCCAGTTATCAGACACAAAATCTAGTAGGATTTTTGTTGCCATCAGTAAAACGGGGTAGGGGAGAATCATGGATGTATGCTTTTAAAGGGACCAAAAAATATCCGATAATCTAACTTAATGGCTTCACTGGTACTTGGTTGATTATAGAATTTCTGTTCCGGTAAACAACTATTGAGCAATATCTGTGTTAATTGCAATTGTTTAGTTAGTATTTTTGAATTGGAATACTTTTCTTTTGCAGCAATATGAATTTATTGGTAATTTGTTGGATGTGTTTCATGTTGGTTAGGTACCATTGCTTAATCCTACAACTATCCATTTTGTTCAACCAAACTCCCTAGTTCGCTTTCGTGGGATGATACAAGACATGCTGGGTAATGAATTCTATGTTGGTGCTTATAAGGTACTTTGCTACTGTGTCTTTTTTGATAACACACATTGCATATGCAACGCATATGGGCCTCTAAAAATAAGAGTGCTTTGTGTCTTCTGAAGGATGGAGGAGCATGGAATACCAATAAGTTCACAGATGTTTGTCAATTTCCCATGGGATCTTCACCTGATATGCGGGTCTGGGAACGTCGTTTGCTTTACTGTGTTCCTGTGAGTGCAGTTTATCTTCATGTATTTTTTCTTTTACACTTACCTGGTTTTTGTGTGTTAACGTGGATTCATTATCTCAGTTTAGTAATTGGATACTGATGTTAAGCAATTTGTATTATAGTAAAGTTTGTGTAGTCATATGTTTCTCCAAAAGGTTTTCTTCAACCGGTGTGCATCTTCACTATTGAGGACTTGATATATCTTCTGGTTTAATGGCTTCTCCTTTAGGTGCCAGGGCAGAATTCCTGGATTGAATCTCCTGAAGTAGTGATCACACCCTGCTCAAATCTTACATTGCCGAACAGAGAGAAGCGCCTGAGGGAGAACAATTCTGCTTCTGTTGACGTAGATATGCAAGTGTGTTTCATCTGTACTAGTTCATGAGTTAACATATCTGGTTTTGTCTTCCATATAACATTTAGTGATACTTAGTTGATTGATAGGAGTTAAGGCCCTTTAAAAACTTGGTTTCTTGCCATGGCACAATATGAAAGAGCATGACTGCCTGTTTGGTTTAAAAAATTCAATGATCTTGAGTCTTGACTGCTTACATTCAAGTGCTACCTCTGCGGGCATACTGCATAGGAACCACTTGGGTGATATGCTTTGCTGTCTGGAGTCTGGACTCTCCAAATGTTGATCGAATTAATTTCAAGTGTTGCTATAAAATAGTGGGAACATTTTAAGCTTCACATATTTTGACTTCCATCCTGTGTAAATATGCCTTTGTTATGGAGTTTTTTTTTAATAATTTTTTAAACATTATTCATCTGACATACTGTCATCATAACAGGACTCAAGTGAGCTTCCGAGTTCTCCATGTGCAAAGAAGATGGTAAGCAGAAATGATATTCTATTAATTACATTCTTTTATTCATATATAATCTATATTGTTGCCTAGCTGTCTTTTTTTCGGGGGGGGGGGATTGAGAAGGTTGTGCTACATGTTTCAACACTTACTCTGTGGAGTCTCTTTAAAGAGGATAATGTGATGGTAGATTCATTTAGTTTAGATATCCAGTGCAGCTTGCCAAGTTTTTAGTGAGACCTTGGGGACAAACCAAAAATCTCTTGCAATGAGTTTCAGGTGCATGTGGCTTGGATGATTTTATGCAGCAAATGTAATCAGTTGTAGTATCGTTAACCCTTCACAACTAATGTTGTCCAAGCCTAAATCTTCTTCAACAAGCTAAATGCGCTCTTCACCATTGATATTTTATTTTATGAGCCACATTCATTCCATTTAAATTTCAATTGGAACTTTAAACACATAAAGTAGTTTTGAACTCAGTTGGAGATCAAGATTCAAGACCCTTGTGTTGAAGGGTCAATTAGTCTTTTACATGAGAGTTCTTCATGTTGTATATGGCCCTTGAGCCTATAAGGTATTTGTGGTTGGAGATTTGTATGCACGTAAGCCTACTTTCAGTGAGATAAATGGAATATATTCGATCTTCTCCATTATTCTTCTATTGATCAAATTGTATTTCTATTTGTTATAATTTTCTTAATATACTTATTGACCTATTTTACTTGTTATTCTTGGTAGAGAGAAAGTGGATTCCCTCCCCAGAAGTCTAAAGCTGGAGGGACTTCTTCTAGTATGGGTTTGGTGTCTGATTTTGACAAAAATTCTTGTTCCTGTTTAGTGAAGGTAAATTTAATATTTTTTTATTGCTTTTAGTTACCAAAAGTATATCCCTCTTTTGTTTGCCTTGTTAAGCCTAAAGTTTATCTAATTTCACAGATCTACGACACTCCAGAGTCTGAGTTGAAGCTGAATGACGTCTTTGAATTTATTGGAGTCCTTACTTTTGAACCTGAGGTTACAGTAGATAAAGATGATTCTGATGAAGTAGAAAATGAATTCCGTGATGATGAATTGGTGCAGCTACCTTCTAGCAAGGTCTTGATCCATTTTATTAAATCAGTTTGAAATAGTATGTTTATCGTGCTCCAATAAACTATTCACTCTTAATCTCTTTCTTTTTTTTGCATTTTAAATGGGACCATTGTGGTATGCTGTTACACGAGGTGTTCGTTTTCCTGATGCTGTTGTAACAAATGTTTCATAGAGTCTTCTGCAATTTCAGTCCTACAGAGTCCTAAAACTGTCATCTTGTTTCCAATAATGGAGCACTAGGTTTATCATCATTATCGGAGATATAGTTCATACTCTTGGTCTCACTTACATACTTTGTGCCTGATGTGGTCTAGTGGATTCTAAGTAGGATGTCCTTGGCTTCTTCCCCCTAGTACCAGGAAAATATTACAGTGATTTATAGCGTCGTCCAATCACTAGAGGATTGGAACTGAACTAAAATTTAAAGAATAATCCAAACTAAATCGAGTTTATAATCCTCGAGGATTTGTATTTTTTGAAAGCAACTTAACCAAGTTAAGCATTTTTTAAAAATAAAATTTTGTACATGGTCATACTTTTCTTATGGGTTGGAATGTCATTTAAGCATTACTCCCTCTGATCCTAAATAATCGTCTTGTTTGACTAGGTATGCGGATTAATAAAAACTAGCTGACTCTATTACAAATATTGGTTTAGATGTTTCCTTTAAAGCCCTTGAAAATGTGGTCTTAATTAAAGTAGATAAAAAAAGCTAGGGTAAAGGGGTAAGAGTGTGTTTCCTAAAAAGAAAAGTTTAGAAACATAACAATTTTTTGGAAAGGACAAAAAAGGAAAGCAGGACAATTATCTAGGAACAGAGGGAGTTTTTTTTTTTTTGACTAAAACCTTGCTCTAAATACTACAAGAACGTCATATCTTGGCTTTGACTCGTATGGTTTCAAGAAGTTCAAGCTTCATTAATTGATATTTCTTGAAAAGATTCATGCCTAAGTTTTTTGACTTGGCCTCGATCACATTAAGATTGATGGTTCAAATGTGAGTTATTTCATGCATATGTGCTTCAGTAACTCCATCATTGGAGATTATATCTTGCTAATTAATGTCTAGTTTGTAACATATTGATTATATGTTTTGAAGATTGTCTATTAGCTGGTATAATACGCTGTAGCCTTTATTTATTCATGTATTTACTTTTGCAGGTGCCGCGGCTTCATTGCCTTGTACACAGGAAGCTTTCAGTTAATGATTTTGTGTTCAGTTTACCAACATTAGAGGTGGGTGGGATCAGGAATGGCATTGCCTAGATTTATTGATGTGTTTCATCCGTCCCTGCCTATGTTTTGCCATTTTGTTGATCATTTAGTTTGTATCTTCTGATGTTCCAGCCAAAATCCTGTTTGGTGAAAGGGATTAGGGATGCCTTGTTGCGCCATCTCACTGCTGCTCTTGGAGATGATGCTGTGGCAGCTCATTTCATGTTATTGCACCTTTTGTCCAAGGTATCTTACAAATTGGCTCTTCCTCGTATACTTGATTCATTTATGCCATGATGCTTACATGATTTCAAAGGAAGGGGTGGAAGAAGCTGCGAGCTATTCAGGAAGTAGGAATTAAGATTTAGTAGATGAGTTTGTGAAGATCTTTATTTGGTACTTGTTTACTTGATTACTTCACTATCTTGTATTTTAAGTGTCTAACCACTTACAGTCTAGGGAGTTTATGTTTCAATTCTCCTTATAATAGGATCTATTACTGTACCTCATGAACATGCCAACTGTTTGGTCTAACTTTTTTTAACAGGCTCATTTATTTTTCCTCCTTTACATGCTCATGAAAGAACTGACAAGATTTGTTAATGCAGGTGCATGCCAGGGTAGAGTCGTATGCAGTCGGGAAGCTTTCACTTAATCTTACCAGTTTTAGCAAGGAAAGCATATCCATATTTGGTGCCCGTATAAACCATGCAGTCAAGAACCTCCTACCTTTCTCACATTATGTTCCATTAACGGTTGATTACCTTAACACTGCTTCACTTGCTCCAGTAAAGGATTACCAAACAAACAGGTTATCAGAAGCTAAACTTCTAAGCTTTAACTGATCTTTCTCAAGTGGGTAATTATTGCATCTACTTTCATCAATCTCTTTATTGTCACTTACACTAGTTTATTGATAATGCTCCAGACTAGTGACTGGGGTCCTGCAGCTAGCAGAGGGCTCTCACTTAACAATTGATGAGACACCATTACAAGCAGGTACTTTAAACTCTAACGGGGTTGAAAATGCAAGTTTGTTAAAGAACCTGCTGGATTTCCAAAAGGTAATTTATAAACTAGACCCTCTTTTTACCCTGTGAGATGTGCATTCCGTGATTTAGCCACTTCATTGTGTCTTCCATGATTCTTTGGAACTTGGCATAATTTTCTTAGTGCATGCTGTCCTTTGTCCTTTTCACAGGTGGATTATGATTTTAAGTACTATAAAATGAAGATGGATGCTGATGTTCAGTTATTAATACTTTCTGAGGGAAAGTCGAACATCCTCCCAGCTGATTTAGTTCTGCCTTTCTGTCCAACTTCCATGGGTACCTTGGAAATAGTTGATGCAGAAACACTGAAAGTTTGGAGATGGTATTTGGCTACTCTTAAGTCATTGCCACATTCAATTGACGCAGAAATGCAAAAGGTATGACTTGATTGTTGTGATTGCAAATATGCAAAATTCTTGACAATGGCCTGGATGGAGTTCCTCACACCTTAATATGAGGCTTGTCTGTTACCTTGTGCTTTTAGCCATTTGTCTGTTACCTTGTGCTTTTAGCCATTTGGAACAGTGTTTCAAAACTACACTAGGCCATACTGTTATATCAGCTTATTGTAAGTTAAAGCTGATGTTTTACTTACTTTTACATGCTTTTTTCTGGGGGGGGCTTAGTTTCATCAATGCCATTCTCACGCCACCTGGTTGTGATGTATGGTGTACCTTTCCTTCAATGACCGTCACTAGCTTTATATTCATGGCCTTTATGATTATCTTCTGTCTTGATGCCACAGGTGGTAGAAGATGACTTGGTAGCAGCTAGGCAAGTGGATCGGAGCTTAGGGAGTGAAGATTTTAGCAGGTTGATTGAATAGTGTTCATCTTTCTGCTCTGCTTTATTCTTCTGATTCCAAGGGGTAACATGAGGCATTACTTTTCTTGTGCAGGTGGCTGACAATGGGCCGTCTAATGTCTGTGAGCTTTGGGGAGGCTAGTCTATCGCTGGAACACTGGCAAATGGTCCAGGAGCTGGAGAGGCTACGCAAGGATAGGTTCCAATCAAGCCTACAACAAGCTTGAGTGCGGGAAGGGAACATGTTGTAATTTGTAAATGGTCTATTACTTGTTGATTTTGTATGCAATTCAGGCAGTGTTAAGAAATGCTGCAGAAAGGTGGATTCATAATCTCTTATGTTATAAATCTACATGTGCTTTCTTCAGTCATCATATGGGAAGTTCCCACTTTTTCATAATGTCCAAATGATAACTAACATAAGCTTTAAATTTGTAGAGAATCCCCCTGTTAACATAAGCTTTAAGGAGACTTTCTCATTTTAGAAATAGACATTTATACACTGATTCATTATAAACAGCGCAAATCCTGTGAACAATGGAGCACTTGAACTGAAAAGTAAAATTCATAGAATAATAAAATAAAAGAAAAAGTCAACTCGGTCAACGGGTATGTTATATCAATGGCAAAAATCTATCTCTCGACATTTAAATACAAAAAAGTTGATAAAAGTACATTATGTCTGGTACAGTATTTGAAGGAACAGAGTAAACCGTCAGTATACGCAATTACTATAATTTTTATTACTCATGTGTCCCTAAATTATAGTTGATCTTTTTTTTTTTCGTCCGTCCTAAAATAATTGTTCAGTTTGAAACTTATCTTTTTAGAATATCATTTTTACCATTCTATCCTTATTTTTTCTCTCTATTTTAATTATAAATCACATATACATAGGCTTTAAATAAAATTATACATCAAACTAATATAAATAATCAAATCAATTATTATTTTTTTAATTTGTGCACCGAAGGGACATACTTTAGGGACGGAGGGAGGTGTACTAATATTAATGGTGGATTGCGGAGTAGTACATAAAACAGATATTCAACAAACGGGCTGACCATTGCTCAGGCCTCAGATTCAAGCAAAACTCTTGGTCAAATAGATTCATTTCTACGTCACTTTTTTTTCCCCTATCGATTCAATTACGAGTTACGAGAGAGATGATAGGGAGATCACGCATGGAATCGTTCGTATCATTGTTCGTAACGGTCCATCCCCACGAGACCTTGGCAGTCTTCTACTCCGCCTCTTGTTTCTTCTTCGTAAGTTCTTCCCATTCTCATTATCGATTTTCTTTCACTCGCTTTTCTGCGGATTCGAAAAATACTTTATCGAAATTTTCGATTCAATTTCATATTTTTTTCCTGCAGATTTTGAGTGCATACTTTGTGGTTCTACCATTACGAGATGAAGGTGCAATATCATTAGGGTTAGGTAACCTCCCGGGCCTTTTCGCCGGGTCGTTGGTACTTACCCTCATTGCTGCTCCTCTCTCCACTCTGATTTTCTCATTGCCCAGTCTTCCCAGAGGAAAGGTTAAATCATCTACTCTGATTTATTATGTGACATCGCCAAAATTTTGTAGCTAGTCTTAAGTTACTAATAATGATGACTAGCTGGAATATGTGTGAAATAGCTTTTTCACATGACTTACATTTCTTCAACCTTTTTAGTTTGAATCTTGATCAGTGGCGGATGCAACATTTTCTTAAACTGCGGCACAAATTTAATAAAGTTTAGAAATCATAATTGTCCCCATGCGTTTTCATTCGTTTAATTTAATTACATCATCATTTGTACTCTCAAGCAAATCTTTTTCAATAAAACATACAAGACAATCGTTTAAAAATTGATCTCAAATTCGGTTTCGTATATCTGTCTTGACAATATTCATTGTAGAGAAACATCTTTCTGCTGTTGCTACCGGCAAAATCAATGCTTACTTCAAAAACCGATACACCAATGGGTACGACAAATATTTTCTTGTTTGCACTAGCAATGTAGATAGATCAACAAGACCCTCCAATCGACTGAATCTGTCATCTGATTTCAAATCCATAATATTTTTTTTACTCAAGTTGGGGTAAGCTGTGAGATTTGAGAGATTATTATTCTAATTTTTAATTTTTAATTTTTTTAAAAAAAGCCAAGTGTGGGCACTTGCCCCCAAACCCTTAAAGATATGTCCGCCTCTGATCTTGATGCTATAAAAACTAAAGGAGCTCAGAATTCTTTACAATCAAATAACCTGATTTTTCCAAAGTCTATTTTTGGAACTCAAAGGGTGTGATTACCTTGCTAGGAGGATGCTCAAAATTAAAATTGGAATGTAGCAATACTAAGTGACCATTAGCCGTGTGGATTTGGATTTTTCACGCATCATCCTGTAATTTGTGCTTGTTGAAATTTCAGGCTTTGGTCTTGATACACAGGTTTTTCAGTGCAAGTCTAGTTCTGTTTTTCATTCTATGGGTTGCTTCTACGCCTGGATATTCATTTCCGTCTTTCAAGGTAACCCTATGACTGGAAATAGATCTTTGGGGTTCTGATATTATTTCTCACAATTTTTGCACTGGACTCGCTGTAAATTTTAGGGTTTGTTCACCATGTCGACCACTATAAAAGAAGAATTTAAGGTTGAAGTTAATCAGCCCAGTCCACCCCAAACTATTGGTATGGGTGATCATGGATGGTTCTACATTTCAGTTAGAGTTGGCTTGTTCCTGTGGGTATGAACTGTTTTCTTGTGTTCTAAGATATTTTTAAGGTCATTTTGGCCTTCGATTGATGAGGAATCCTAAAATTGTTGCTTTAAGGGGGTAATTTATCATTTTCTTGCAGATTGCATTGCTTAATCTTATCACTATCTCCTCCACTTGGGCAAGAGTCATTGATGTGATGGACACTGAGGTCTGTGTGCTATCATGCAGCACGTATGTCTTTATTTAAGTGTTTGGTGCATATTTTAACTCTGTCTTGTATTCAGTCAGGTTCAAGATTGTTTGGATTTATCGGTGCTGGTGCTACATTTGGTCAGCTTATTGGTTCATTGTCTGCCACGTGGATGGCATGGTTGGGACCGTGTACGCATGCTTTCTCTGCTATGTTGAATTTGTCACTACCTTGCATGTTGTTGCATTTCTGTGTCTTTTTAAATCTCTAACTTTTCATCTTTCGACGCATCTTCCATTGCGTCATTCATTTTCCGTTTCCAGATTTGCTCCTAGTTGCTTCTGTTTTGATGGAACTTGCTGCACAGTCATCAAAAATGATCAACAAGGAAATGCCTCATTCTTCTGAAGAAGAACTATCTCCACTCAGGTCTTTTTTTTTTTGTTTTCCTCTACATTTTTCCCTCTCAAGGATGTAGAGTCTTGAGTTTCCTCAGTACATTATGTGGTATGGTGATGCTGCTCTAGTATGATTTAGGCATCACAGAAAATTGCAAAGATGGAAAGGAAAGGGCAGCCTTTCTCTGCTTTTGGGGGTCCTGGAACCTCGTCTTGGCAGGAGGCTTGGGTACTTCGAGCTGAAATTTCCTTGCTGAACTGCTCCTTGAGCTAAATTTTTAAATATTGCTGTATATATGTGTGTGTGTGTGTATATATATATATATATATATATATATGAGGATTCTTAGTTTATCTTAAGTGGTCGTGAGAAGATGGTGGAGCTTCTATGTTTTCTTACTTGTTTGTCTTCTCTCTTAGAAAATATGATATTGATCAATGCGACGAGGGAAATAAACAAGATGAACCTGGTCACGAAGGATCTTCCTTGAAATTCTCTACAAGGCCTCAGTTTTGGGCTATATTGGATGGACTGTGGCTTATATGGTCATCGACTTACTTGTTATATGTGTCGTTATTCCTGTGGCTAAGTGCTGTCATCTCCTCATTCTTCTATTTACAGGTAATAATCTTTTATCTTGGTTTCTTTCTTCCCCCTTTCTATGGTGGGAAGGGTCTCAATATGCTGTGTATTTAGTATGACTTACAAAACAAACGATATAAATCATTTTCTTTGCTACTTCTGATCTCCCACTTCTCCATTTGCTTGAAAAATGATTATTCCATTTGCCTAGATTGTTGTTAGGGACTTATATCTATCTAGTACACACTAGTCAATTCCTACGTATGGCTCACAAATATGAGTTCTGCATATAATGTTATGTTGGAATTTAGTAAACGGATATGCTGTGCTTTTCTTTTTCTGTAAGCTTTATAAGTTATCATGATAGCCCTCATTTTTGTATTTCCTTGCGATGGGAAGATATCCTTCCGATTACCCAAAAGGATTACCTTAAAAGAGACTTTTAATGATGACACGTCTAGCTAATAGCTATTAACAACTTATATGTAAAATTGTTTGAAGGATAAAAACAATGGTCTAATCCTTGGAAAATATCCCTTGGAGTAAGGCGGAAAGACCTTAATTTTTTCATTTTTTGTCCTGCCGTTCTTTTCTTTTGGGTGTCTGTGGTCTGCAAAAAGTTGGGAGGCGGGAGGGGGGATTTCATCAATTTTCAGAGGGGCCAGGTCCTCTATTGTACTATTGTTGGCCCGAAATTAGATATTCTTTACTTGAACAGTAAAGAGATCTATTTAGTTGCAGTTGTTGCTCTCTTCCTTTCTTTTGTCCAAATCAGGGCAATTTGGCTAGTAGAAGCCACAGCTCCTTGCATCCTAGCAAAAAAGAAAGTCGACATCCTGTATTTCTCATCCCCTGCCAGAGTGACTCCATTAAATTGATATTACTTTTCCCTAATGTTGCTTTCTTATTATATTGTTCCCTTTCTTCGGAAGAACTCCTTGTTCTGGTGGCACGAACCATTCCCTCTTAAATCGGAGATGGTTCAGCTGGCACTTATATATGATGAGAGAGCATATTTGGCTATTCCCTCATATGTGGGGGTTACTTGAGGAGATGAGATGGACTTGTGAGTGTAAATATTGAGGGGGAAGAGGTTCATTGATGATCTGAAGCTAGGGCTCTCGAAAGATGCCGAGATATGTGAAAGTATTGATTAGTAGTGACACTAATTTGAAGCGCCTAAAGTGAAGGGTTTCATTTACCTCTGCCTATCCATCTCTACTGAATACTATCCGGTTGAGATGTTGAATTAGCTATTGCTGAAGTTCATTCTAGTGAACTTCAGCAAAGGGAGTCTTCAAAGAGATAGTCATCGTACTTGAACAGTATGAGTTGTGTCAGATTATGCCGTTCTATCCTTGTTCCCAATGAGACCTGGACCCAGAATTTCATTACATTGACATTGCTTGATTTACTTTATGTTTTGGTTTCCTGGACAATCAGATTGCTCCATTTGATTCGTGTCACGGGTTTGGAGTTTCGAAACAGTCTCCAATTTTTGGGGGGTATGGTCACGTAATTTAGATGCTTCCCAAACCCATTGTGGTAGGCTTGTCCTGCATTGCACCATCCTTTTTTCCTTGATCTGGTTTTCACAAGAACTACTGTGCCTTTCTACTGTAAATATTTGAATTTCTATGCAAAAGAAAAGAACCCATGTAGTTTAAGGGCCAATGTAAAAGCTCATTATGATTGCATGGGTGCTGCAACGTTGGTAGAAAATGATGGGCTGATGTTGCATTAGTTATTTAGATTATGATTCTTTTCTCCAGATGTTGGAAACTATCTGTGATTGTCATGAATGATCTAGGCAAAAAATTTCTTCCTGCTGACTTCTGTTGTATTCTTTTGACCCCAGAAAGTAACCGTGATTGCCACAACTGTTGCAAGCCCTACTGGAAGAAGGCGGCTATTTGCGCAGATCAATAGTTTTATCGCTGTTTTCATCCTAGCTGGGCAACTCACATTAACGGTATGCTATCCTGTCAGAGTATAAAATTTTAGGTTGAATAGACCTACAGCAGTTTTGTTTTGCCTAGTTTGCAGTAAGGTCTGTAATCTCAACTGAGCCCCACTTTGAAGGACTTGTCTAGGTATAGTGGTGTATACTCACGATGAAATCATTGTTGGTCTTACTTCTGGATAGTGATAGTGATAGTGCAGTTTCTTTTAAAAAAACATCTAACATGATTATAAATATTGATATAGTGTGTAGTTTCTTTTAGGCAAAACACACTTTTGGGCCACTGTACTTTTCTAAAAATTGCAATTAGGCCACTGAGACGTCAAAATTTTCATTGCGGCCACTGTACCAGACTTATCTTGTAATTTAACCCAATTTTTGAATGGACGTTAAGTTTGGACATTAATTTATATAAAATACCTATTTTGCCCATGTCTTCATCGTCATCATCTTGTCTGATCAATTAAGAAAAAAATCTCAAATTCAAGAAGTCTCTTCCAAATCCCGACCAATTCCATCCACAAACCTCACCTTTTTCAATTCAATCACAATGCAATCCATACCCATAAAATAATTTTTCCATATATACATGCCTGAAGAACAAAAATGAAACCCTTCACAAATTACCCCAAGGGTTGGCTGGAAATCCTGCACAAAACTGGTACAATCCCAAAAACTTAAGAAACTTTCTCTCTAAAACCAACTCAGCGCCGGCAGGCGCAGCCACTGATTTGAGCTGTTAGCTATAGCATTGGTTCGCACGCAGACCCAACCATGGCTGCTGCACAATGCTGGTCGATGGAGAGAGATGCAATCGTAACTGTTGGTGAAGGCGAAGCTGCTCTGTATTTGGCCAGAGTAAGCAGAGGCGGAAGGGGGGGAGAGAGAGAGGACGAAACTGAAGCGGAGATGATGGTGATGACCGGAGATGTCGATGAGAGATAGAGCTTGAAGAGTTGTTGCGATGGAGACGGTGGTGGATCTGGATCTAACGAATCTAGAGATGGTGGTGGGGTTTCAATGGATTCTTCCTTGGTTTCTGTCTAGGACGGCGGCTGCGATTGCGAACAAGACGGCAGACCGGATTGTATTGGGTTTGATTGGCGAAGGGAGAAGGCTTGACTGGGAAGGGCTGGGGTTTGGGAGACGCCGAAATTGGGCTGCGACGGCAGGAGACCAGTGGGTCGCCGCCGGCTGAGAATACCAAGGCGGTGTCGTACGTAAGCGGAAGTAGTACAACCTGCAGACTCCATGGATACAAGTTGTGCAACAGATCTAAGTTGTTGTGGAGAAGAATTAGATACATGTCATCGTTGACGAGCTGAGATCAAAGAGGTGTTATTTGGTTCGTTTCGTATCATTGTCAATGGTTGGAACTCGAAATGGTGGAGGGTGGGTTAAATTTTAATGCCATGAACCCCTCCTTTCTTTATTTTAATGGAAGATGCATTCACCTTCAGGAGCAATCAGATTTAACAACTTTATTATATTGGGAGATATCACATGCCTTCAATTTTAATTTCTTTATTATATACAAGGTAATAATTATTCATTTTTAGGGGTAAAATAGGACTTTAACATAAGTTAACGTCGGAACTTAACATCCATCCAAAAATTGGGTTAACATGCAAGATAAGTCTGGTACGGTGGCCGCACTGAACATTATGACGTCTCAATGGCCTAATTGCAATTTTTGGAAAAGTACAGTGGCCCAAAGGTGTGTTTTGTCTTTCTTTTAAAACTCACGTATATGTAGCCCATAATTGGAGTTGAAAAAAGAGAGAATAAAATGGTAAAAATATTGTCATAAAAAGATAACTTTCAATCAAGACAATTTTTTTTAAGACGATCAAAAAGGAAAAGTAGGATAGTAATTTTGAGACAAATACGTACTCCCTCTATTGTACTTAAAGAGTCCACGGTTGATAAGTCACATAATTAAGAGATATATTAATGACATTGGAATATGTTATAGTTACAAAAATACTTGAGCACAACCAACATACTTGCAACACAAGTGAATGATAAACATGAAGAGATATATCTAAATGTCTCATAATACAGTCATTGAAACTTGAATGATTTCTAAAAGTATCTAGATATCTGGAGAGTGCATTGTATTCGTTGGTTCATTTCCATTATGATACTCCCTGTTACCTATTTCTAAGATCTGGATTATACCTTGTCTTCTCTTGTTGACTTTTATGATCATACTCCTACTCGTTCTAGTTTCTTCAGTAAATCTCTTCACTTAATTTTATTTGGACACAGCATCCTTATTCCAATTTTGGCATTTTCAACTAGTCTTGTCTATTCATATACAGGGGCACATCCTTACTGTTGCAGGGGTTACTGTGGCTATTTGCTCTGCTCCATTCATAGCTTTCTTGAATTTGATTGCAATCGCTGTGTGGCCTACTTGGATTGCTGTTGCTGTCTCTGAGACCGTTCGGAAGGTTTGGCCTGCTAATATCTTTGTTTTAGAGTAACTATTAAAATTGGGTGAAATTATTTTGTAGTTTGATTGTCCTTAAATTTCTCTACATATTGGCTTATATATATTGTAGGTTGTTACCTATGTTGTAACCAGGCCTGGAAGAGAGCTACTCTTCACTGTGGTCTCACAAGATGAGAAATATAAAGCAAAGGTACAGTTCCTTTGTTCTCTATTTGGCATATTACGTTGCTCTCACATGTGGTAAGAAAAACTGTTTTGATGCTTAGCAGGCTTAAACACAACCAATATATTATGAATAGTGACCATTATACTAATCCATCAGTTTATAGTTACCAAAATTCAAATGATACCTTATTTAATTTTAGTTCTTGAATTCCATAACATGGCCTCTTCTGAATCGATTGTTCTTTATATGTTTCTTACTTGTGTGGTTGAGCCTAATACTAGTCGTATAAATCTACATGGTTCCATAGGTATGCATAGATGTAGTAGTTCAACGGTTTGGAGATGCTACTGCAGCTGGAATATACAAGTTACTTTACAGCAATCTTAATGGCCAGACAACAACAATCTCTCTCTACGCCCTTCCTGTATGTTTAGTACTGCCTTTCAGCTGTGTTCTACTGTAGGCCCAAGATTAACTGGGTCGTGTTTTTCTCTTGCCGATGGAATTGAAACTTACCTCATGTATCTTTTTGTGTGCATCAGGTCTGTTTAGTATGGATAGTGACGGCATTTCATTTAGGATGCAGGCAAACACAACTTGCGAAGTTCCAGAATCTCTCTTCCACGTGAATTTTACTTGCTATTGTTAGTTTTCATTTTTTCCCCCCATTTTATTCATGTAGAATAGAGATGCCATACATGTAATAGGATAAGGGGTTGACTGAAAACGCTGTGATTTAGGCTGTTTAATGTTGTCAGAGAATAAGGGTTTATAATGTACGGGGTTAGTTGTAACATTATGTTTCGTATGCATATGCATGTAGATATAAACTAGTATTTGTATCGTTGCAAAAAATGCACGACATATATGTTTTTTAATTAAATTATACATACAAAATTAAAAGAATAAATTAGAGGACACTGCTTAATTAAAAATATATAATAATAAGATTAGTCATTATAGAATTTGAAAATTAATCATTTTCTACGGCATAATTTTATATATGATTATTCAATTGAAAAAAAAAGCAAATATCAAAATGATCATTTAGTCACTATGATTTTGATATGAATCAAATAATTCAAACTTTAACATTATTATATTCGTCCCAAAAGAAAGGATGACGATAATTTAAAAACGTATGGTGATTTCATTTAAATAATTTTTGGATGGACACAAAGGGAACGTTGAACAATAATTTTGGGTCGAAGGAATTATATATTTGCTGATTAAATATCATCTAATAGAAAAAGACAATAATATATACAGTTGACTAAAAAAAAGTCATTAAATACCATATTAATTACATGCTTTATTCGTTTCGGGTAAAAAATCTTTGTTTGAAAGTCATACTTAAAAAAAAAAGATACTTTTAGTAATCCATTAGTAATAAAATGAATAATTGCAGGGCGATTCTTTATTTGAAAATTATAATCTCTGGTGCACTATTTTTTATCCGACTGCATAAGTCTTTTTTTTCTTCCTAAAATACCCCTCCTTATGTTGATGGATATTAATCACCGGAGTTGACACGAATTTAAAGAAAATAGATCTAAAAATATAAGACTTAACATTTTAATTAGTTTTGTTTCAATTTTTTTTATAGATCTGGATAATTTGAGCTTGTCAATTTTAGAGTTGGAATTTTCCTAAATTATATATTGAAAAATTATTTCGATTTTGTTAATTTATTTTTACATCCTCTAATCTTTCAGACCTGTTTACTTAAAACACAGATGTAGATCCGAAATTTTTAGATGTGTAATTTATGAGAAGTACATAACTTTATTTTTTAAAAAATAAAATTATAAATATAGATCATAACTTTCTAGATCGATTTAATTTATTTTTTAAAAGATCTGGGTAAACATTAAGTCAATGTATTTTAACAGCGAAGGAAGAATTTTTTTTGAAGTAAAATGCAAAAACTAAACCATTGGGAAAAGGAATACAATATATATTTCCCATGTACAATAGGACTTTCGAAATTTGAATGATGCTTATAAGCATGATTGACACAAGTATCAACGAATGTAAAAGGTCATTTTATATGGATTAGTGTAAAGTGTAATGATACATTTATTTTTTTGCAGATAGCATGCAAAATTGTACCTATATTAATAAATAAAGAACATTCTATTTTTGAAAAAAAAGTTTTGACGGTATATATTTTTTTATAAATGCATCTGTTTTTATATATATATAGATTTCCGTCTGAAGGTTACAACCTTCAAATCAAATTCTATTCCTCTCTTCTTTATTAATCAATATGGTATCACAGCAAGAAGCAACCGATTGAGTGCCCAAGTATAGAGCCATGACTCAATTGACATGTGAGTTGATGCGAAGTCGCCAAATACTTGATGAGTTTGGATTTGGTAGCTCAACACCTATGCCATTATGGTGTGATAGTATTAGTGTATACTTCTTTCATTTCGTGTAAAAAGTTTTTTTGTTTGAAAGTTAATTTTTTTAAGAAAATAAAACTTTTAGTAGTTTATTAGTAGTAATAAAATTACACTTTTATGTTTTAATTTTTAAAAGTGGATTTTTTAAATGAAACATTTCAAAATGAAATAGTGGATTTTGTACCCGGATTGGAGGAAGTATTTGGGAGATACTATTTTTATTATATTTTTTGTTTATCCACTACATTATTGCTTATTGCATTAAATAATTACATGTTTGGACATAATTGCCTTTTTTATATACTTGTCATTTAAATTAAAGTACTTCATTTTTTTATAGGTAAGTGTGACCTCTTGTTAATACGAGGATTGGAACCAACTGCTTTTTAATTCCAAATTAATTTTAATTCTCAACAAAAAAGATAGTTATTCTTTTTCTATTTTTATTTTTTCAAAAATACTTTTAATTCTCAACAAACAAGTTAATTATTCTTTTTATTTTTATTTTTTCAATAAATATGTTTAATCAATTTCGTTTATGACTCGTGTCTCATACTCCATTATTGTTAAAATAATATTATTAATGCATTTGTTTACTAAAATTTAAGAAATATTAGATATTTTATCATGAAAATAAAATAATTTAATTTAATTCAAAAAATATTATTCTGAAAAATCAATTCAATAATAGCAATATGGTACGTATTTCACACTGATATTACTATTGGAATTTTTTTCTTACTATTATACCCTTTAAATCTTACTTAATAACAAAAAAAATACACATTTTCTCAAAGTTTGGTAAACAAAAAAATGTCTTTAAGATATTAATTTTTGTTTATGCAGGATAACTATATTCATAAGCTTAATTGATTAAGAATTAAGAATTTAATAAAAAGTGAAAATAAAAATATTCTAGTTATGTTATTCATTTTGATGTTTTGAATTTGAAACTAAAAATAATGTTATAAAGTAATTAGAAAAATAACTTTTTAAGTCAATTTAACATGAGCAATAAATTAGGGGTAGATATGTTCAAACTGTCATTAATTAATGCTATAGTTAATTATGTAGTAGATAAGCAAAAAAAAAAAAAAAAAAGTAAATATGTATATATGTGTGGTGTGTGTGAGAGTTGCAAATTGTCGTACTAACTCGGTAACTCTTGGCTCTCACTGGAAATTTTTTTTTTCTTTTCTTTTAAATCAATGTAGGAATTTTCTTTTTCTGCTCTCACTGGATTGATTGTATGTTGATCTGACTGAAATACTCCTACAGCCTGAAGTGAAATGATAAGAACATAACACGATTCCTGGCAAATATATACAGTAAAATAGGAGAATTACAGGAAGCAGTGTGTAAATTTCTCATTGTCGTCTACAACTATAATTGGAAAAACAGAATTATTATACAATGTGCTATCATCTTCAATGGCATCTCTGACTCTGAGCCCTGGTAATTTGTTGTGAAAGAGCCTCGCTGGGCCTGGGTTTATCAAGTTCCTCTAAGGGACCGGACACGATCCTGAATCAGTTTCCTCTCCCAATCCGCCAAACCCTCAAAAGCATGCTCCGGAAGTTTCTCAAAGGGCTCCTTCCAGGGATCATTTTTAGCCAAGTCATAAGTAGCTCCCTGTATCGCTCTTTTATTGGGTCCGCAGGGTCTCTTTGAAGTTAGCGTTTTGTATGCCGTGTTCAGCTGCACCATATGAATTACATCATCATGAACAAACATATAAAAATTAAATAATTCCAAGATTCAAACTTCTCAATAGTTGGTTGCATAACATATATATAAATGCTAAGTTAAAGGACTTGCATCCATGTCGCAGAACCAGAACATGTAAGCAATCGCAACAGCAGGAGCCCTCCCTAATCCTGCTGTACAATGCACATAAACTCTTCCTTTTCCCTCAAAAATGGCCCATTCCAATGAAGAAACAGCTTTCGGTAGTCCATTTCTCAAGGAATCTGGATCAAAATCTCTTGCCTGTCGATGCATAAGCATAAACATGGTTATGAAAATATGTATAAGTAACCGTATTCATAACGTTATTGACAATTACAAAAGATTTGCTTACAGGCCTTCTCATGTGGCGTATTCCAAGTTGTTTGCATCTTTTGATGATGGAATCCAGGTCTATTCCCCAGTACTCGATGTCACTGTCCTGCTGCAAGTTAAGAATGTAGGCGACATTTTCTTCCTGTTTTAGATGATCTATATCTTCAGCTTTCTGAGGCTGGGAACCCACAATCAGCTTTTCAGTAATCAATGCATAATTCATGCCTGAAATCACAAAACTCTTGTTAGATCCCCTCCAAAAATGGCTCAGTTTCAATTTCTTTTTGGTATATTAGAAATTTCATACTAGCTACACTCACCAGGTCACCAACGTACATATATATAGATAACTTGCAAACTCAAATCAAGCTTCTTCTAATCAAACAACACAAATGGTTTCAGGCACATTTTACAGTCATGATGTGATACACGTTAAGCTGCCAATCACTTAATAACCATAATTTTTCTCATGACATGGTCGAGATGAAGCTATTTCTCCAAGATTAAAAACTTAGGCTACTACTTCCTATGCCATAAAAACCAGCTACGTCAAAACACTATTCATTGTTCACACATAGACACACAAACTCACGTGTAACATACGCGTACCGACGTTATACATTTGTCTATTTATTATTCCTTTTGTTTTGAATGGTAAAGAAAGAAGGAAAATTTATCATGTATTTTTCAGGTTTAGCCATGTGACCTTACTCTTTTCAATGTAGAAAGCTCGGCAACCAAACTCAGATCTAATCTACAGTCTAACAGCAATTTCCAATAAGTTACTAAAAATCTAAAAAGCAAGATGTAAGTCAGCTGCTGGCTAGTAAGAACTTCAAAGTAACACAGTAAAATATAATTTCTCCTTCCGTTCCAAAAAAAAAAATACTTATTTGACAAGTCAATTATTTTAAGGCTTTACCTTTGCATGCTTGTACCTTCACAAAATATACAAAAGAATTATTCTTTTTTTTAAGGACAAATCAAATAGGGAGGAGGGACTATTTATTTATTACTCCCTCTGTTTCGACGTTCTTAGCAAAGAGTCCTGTTTGAAGGTCAATTTATAAAAAAAAAAAAATTTAAAAAAATTGACACTTTTAGTAGCCTATTAGTAATAAAATAACATTTTTATGTCTTAAAATTTGAAACTGAACTATTTAATGGAAAGATCCCAAAATGGAATAGCATACTATTTGTCCGGAATGGTGGGAGTAATTTCGTTTATGACGGAGGGAGTATAACTATAATAAGAGAGGGAGTAATCATAATAAACCTTAGTGATATCCAAAGATACATAAAAGTACAATTTAAAAAGGAAAAAGAAGCAACTTTACAATAACTTTACCGGATAGGAATAGGAATAGGATATCATCATCATAATAAGAAATTAAGAATGATACAATTTATTTATGATGTTGCATCGGATCAAACCAAAATTGAATGATGAAAAACCTGCAGCCTAGTGTATTGTATTAATTGGCACAAAAACTTGTACCAAAATAAACACCCCACTGGAATAAACAGAACCCAAAAAAAAAAAATAAGTAACAATTTTGCATAGACATGACGGAAGAATATGGTCAGTTATAGAAGTAAAATTTGAAATACCAAGAGCGAATTAGGTGTAGAGCTGAGAAACTGACCAAGATCGTGATGATATTCGTAAGGGCTTCTCATCATTCTCTTCATGGCAGTGTTATAGTCTTGGAGTTTGTTCTTGGAATTGCTGTTTTTGGGATTTTCTTGAATCCCACTATCGCTTAGTTTACAATAAACTTTGCTCATTTTGGGTCTAGTAGAAATTGGGATAAAATTGAATGGTGACTTGTACCTCAGGGTTTTGTTGTTGGGTAACGTTAAGGAGGAGACGGAGACGGAGACGCCATTTTCAAGTGGAGGTGCGAGCTGCAGCGAAGTAGAAGCGCAGAAGATGCCCTTACCTCCCATTCCCTCTTTCTTTCAGCCTTTTCTCATGTTACTCTTTGGATTCATTGATTTTTGTTGAGAACGGGTCAAGTTTTATCAGTCAAATCACACAAATGGGCCACCCAAATTTACCTCTTTTTGTAATTCGGTCATTAAAAGTTTAAAATATCTATTTTAGCCACTTAATTTTTGTTTTGTTGCAAAGCATGCTTATTTTTTGGATGATGTTAGCTAATGATGTTAAATTTTTATCAATTTCATATTTTACCTCTGTAAATATTAAAACTTTGTGTGGTTTTAGAACCCCAAAGAGGTCCAAATAGAAAATACAAATAAAAGGGATGAATAATTATAATAAAAAGGGGTCCAAATGTAAAAAAATGAACTTTAATTACAGATCTGGGTTCATTTTCATCTTCCCACAACATTTGCCATGAACACCATCCATTAAAGCATCCATTTACTCAGTCCCACTTAAATCTTTGTAAAAAAAATTCTGAAATACCAAAAAAAAAAAATCATCTAGCAGATCTGTCGATTCCAGAAAATGGAAAACAAAATAAAACCCAGAAAATTCCATGTAACGCCCCAAACTCGGTACCGACACAACGGTCCCACAATTTGACCACGTCACCAATTCTAAATACTAATTCACAAAATATCCAAAACAAAACATTCAAATTTTCCTAACCAAAATATATAACGGTCTAATACATATTCCAAAATATAACAACTACCATAAATCCCAAACAAATGTTTAATCCTAAAAAACTGTCAAATCTAAGAAAATTAATTTTGTCCGTGCCATCCTTTAAATGATCTACCTGATCCCAAAAAGATTTCAAGTTTTACTTACGACCTGAAGAAAATAGAAAAAATGATGGGCGAACAATGCCCAGCAAGTTCATATACAACCCCTTCGGTTCCTAAGAGAAGTTGACCACAAAAATAAATTTCGCCAGAGTCAAATAATTATATCAAGATCAAAAATTTCATTTATCAAATAAAGAGTAATAAAATCAAATACAGTGCTAATTAGGAGTTTCAAATGAAAGATAAAGCTCAAAACAAATACGAGACATTCAGTTGTCGCCAACCGTCCCACTCCAATTGGAAACAAAGAACATCTCGCAGATTTCATGATCATTTAAGTGGTCAATTCGACCTGACTAACTGCCCTAATGGGTCTGAGCCCAATGGGCCTAAAGGTGTATTCGGATAACCTCACCACATGTCCAGTGGTGTCAAATAATTCAAAGTTCACAAATGTCACGTATTTCACGTAACAACTTATTTTACTTAGTGATCACGGAGGAGTTCCAAATAAAGTCAAATGTCCAAAAATATGCAATTCATTTTTCCAACGGATTTATATTTCAAGGATTGGTCAAACATGGGTTACAAAAGTTTCAAAATTCGGATTATGAACAAAATAGGTTCGACGGAGTTTAAAGCAAATATCGGCGAATGCCGAACATGGGTTTACAAAGAAAGCGTTATGCCAATAAAGTTATAATGGAAGCCTACCGAATAAAATATGATGATCAAATAACTTTAAAGAAGTATAATCCCTTACCAAAAAAAATGATGGACAAAAACTTGTACGTGTTAGGCACCGATGCTCGTACTGGCCAAAATCTAACAACAACTATAAAATACACTAAATTATTTTAAACGACATATTACCCGCATTAAACAAATTTTATTTTACTTTTTTTTTAATAACTTAGTTTTAGTTATTATTATTATTTCTTTTTGTTTATCATTTAGGTACCAAATTGATAAAAGATAAAAACAATACCCAACCTTATTTCAATACCAAAATAACTAACCCCAAATTCCCTTTTCCTCAAATTTTTTTTCCTTCTTGCCGTCTCCCCCCCCTCCTTTTTTTTATTGAATTGACAGGTTATTAGTACATCCTTTTTTATTGAATTGACAGGTTATCAAATTTTTAAGTACACTTTTAATAGTTCATTAGTAATAAAATGACTTATGCCTTAACCCCTACCTAGCCTACCTCCTGCCACCCTCACAAAGAGTCATTATTCAATTTTGAAATGTTTTAGTTAAAAAGTTCACTTTAAAAAATGAAGGCATAAAAATATCATTTTATTACTAATAGACTCATGCATTTTATTTAAAAAATTGACCAAACGGGAACTTTTTTAGAATGAATGACTTTTTTTTAATAAAATAGATTTTAACTTGAAATTTAATTGGAAAATACTAGTAACTTGTTTGTTTTTGGAATAAAACTAGAAGAGTTATTTAGATTTTAGAGATGGAGGTTGGTTTGGACCATTGTAGATTTAATTGAGCTCTCTCTTGTTGTGGTTGCTTTTCTACCTCCTTCATTATCCTTTCTTCCCTTTATTTCCTTTTCCCACAACACCACACGCGCATACTCCTCGTTCCTCTACAACCTCTGCAACCTGCGCATTCTTTTTTTATTTATTTTTTTCCGTTTGTTCTTCACGGCAACAACCCACCGACGTCCCTTCTAAAATTAACCCAAGTTCTAAACAGACTTATTTCCACCAAAAGACTGCACAATCAAGATTACAATCAAGAAAAGAAATCTCTTACCTCAACCAAAGACTCGCGACCTCGCCTTCCGGTGATCTGATGTGCGTCGATTTCCCTTAACTTCAAGAATTTAGAAAATTCTCTCATCTCTCTCTCTCTTTCTCTGCTTAATTTAAGCTTGGTGCCTGAACCCAATAGAAGTACCACTCTTTTATACCTTGCCATAAACCAACGTTTGGGCTTCCCCTTCAATGCGGCTTGAAGAAGCGTCCACCGTTTCTTCTGATCGGTAGCCAACCGCCCCCCCACTATTCCCTAATTAACATGCCTTAAATGTAATTACTAATGGTAATAACTTGATTTAATTATTATTATTATTATTATTATTATTATTATTATTATTATTATTATTATTATTATTATTATTATTATTATTATTATTATTATTATTATTATTATTATTATTATTATTATTATTATTGTTATTGTTATTATTATTATTATTATTATTATTATTCCTTTATTATTATTGTTATGATGATTATTGTTATTGTTTTATTATTTATGATTATTGTTATACATTTATCAAATGGCCCATCAATTTGGGTTCAAGCCCAATCACAAATAAATAACTCAATTGTGTACTAAAATTAAATGGGCTCACTGCTGATTCACTAATGGCCCACATATTAATTTCTTTTAAATTTGGTCAAACTATAAATGTCGGCCCAAGATGACTAAACTAACATAGTCCCAATTACACTAAAAATAAAAACTATAATATTATCAAAATTAGGGATATTACATTCCACCTTGAAGCTGTCAATTCCATGAAAACCAAATGCGGAGAAACAAAATCATTTATCATAGAGCACAAAATCATTGTTGGTGAGAAATTTATATTCAAAAAAAAAAAAAAAAAGAACACCACAACCATCTAGGTTCATCTAACAGAAACTTCAGCCCACTTTCAATTCAAAGCTTACATGTTTGACAAGGTTAACTCTGTCAACAAAGCCTTAGATGAATTGATCTCCATCAAAGACTCATCCATTCTCTACATCGCTACCTACGACTCCATTCAAGGGCTAATCAGATCAACATCTCATACTTAGCCTCTCCAACACATATCAAAATTGCAGACAATTGGATTGAAAATTAAAAAACCACACACCGCTTTAGATCGGCACATATCTCTTCAAAACCTGCTTTCCAGTCACATCCAAACCAACCAAGACCCTACCAATAGCTCCGGCCGCCGCTGCCAACCTAGGGCCGGATGTCGCCTTGAAAAACGCACTGGTACCCAACACAGAGACCACGTTGTTCATCACATCATCCGTATCCCTGACTACCACCCCTCAGACGCCTTGACATCCTCTATCAAACCCTTACCAGCACTAACGACGGCGCCGCCAAGATAACCGATGCATGTGTAGTGGAAGAGGCGTGGCCGGATCTGGGACTTTGATTTGAGGGGGAGCGAACTGGGAGATAAGAAAGAGCAATCCAGATCTTGGTCGAATAGCGGACTCAGTTCACCTTTGATCCTAACCTTCATTGTGCCTAGGACACCACATCTTCATCAAGTTTGCTTATCTCCCCCCAAAAGCAAAAAAAAAAAAAAAATCAGTAAGAAGTATGGCTTCAACCAAAGACACAACTCAAATTACGGGCCAAAGATGATGGTTTACTGAGAGATGAGAGATGAGACACAACAAGTCCAGTTTCCTAGAATGCTGAGACAGAACAAGTAAATCTGGTGGATTTTCGGCTAAAAGGAAGACGAAGATAGGGGGAGGGGGCCGACTGGCATGAGTTGATTTTTTTTTGAATTATACTTTGACCCCTTTCTCTTTATACAAATGTCATATGTAATTTATTTTTTTAAGTTAGACCATTTTGTATTTAGAAGGGTAAAATAGATATTTGACTTAACTTAACGATTGAATCTAACGTCTATCCAAAAAATGGGCATGCCTGCAACAGAACAAAAGTTGGGTGGCCAAAATAGATATTTCAAACTTTCGATGACCGAATTGCAAAAAGGGGTAAAGTTGGGTGGCCCAATTATGTGTTTTGCCTGTGTTATTTATACCCCCAAGGCCCCAACCCACCGTCAACTTATGTTTTTGGCTTAAATCACGATTTCGTCACCCTACTTTAACGAATCTACAGTACTCCGTAGTATATATCACAACTATTTTAGGAAGTTTTCCATCTAAAACCACTTTCCAAAAATAGCTGATCATTTAATAGATCTCATTTAATGCAATATTCAATTACATATTAAATATATATGGAAATTGAGTTAAAATATATCAATATTAATTAAATCATTCAAGAATCTGATAACATCTATTTATTGTTGTTATTGATCAATCTTCCACAAATGTCCAAATTCTAAAACCCTTTGAGTTCTATCTCTTTGAATTTCCTGCCTCTTGTATAAATATCAGATTTTCTTCAAACATCAACTCTTGAAGGAAACATCAAATTCACCAAAAAACATGACTTTCGTACCATCACTACTACATGATATCTACAAGCGTAGATCAGATTGGATTCTAAAGGTTCGAGTTGCTAGAAAATGGTTCGTTCTATCCGGCAATGATTAGAACTTGCCACCATCCATGGAATTAGTCATTGTTGATGCCGAGATGAAATATTTTTTAATGACTGATTTTTCATAGTTAATTCATTGTCTTCATAAAATAATCAATGGATATTCCTTTTCTCTACCCAAAAGCCTTATGCAAATATTAACTATTAGCTATCTAAAACTTATATCTCATTTTTTTTCTTAAAAATCTTTAAAAAATAGGCCTGAAAATAAATATTTACACTCAAGTATACATATCTATAGTTTACTTTTAAAAAATTAAAAAATTTCATCGAAACACATAGATCTATATTTTAAATGCTTAAATACATATAAAACTTTTAAATTTGTACTTTTAAGGCTATGGATCTACACATTACATATTAAAATCAATGTCTATATTTAAAAAAGAAATTTATATTTTGACCTTAAAAATACAAATCCGATAAGTAAATTTAAAGAAAGGACAAATCCAAAATTAAAAACGTGTTTGTTTTGAAAAAAATACTGATAAAGGTTTATGGTTAATTTTTGAACCAGGTCTGATAAATAAAGTTAAGATCTTCAACAACTTAGATCAAATATTAAAAAAAAACCCATCGAAATTCAAAATACTTCCAAAATGAAGGATCTGAAATTTTATTTTGCAGATCTAATATGTTTTACTATACAGAAAAACTATGAATATTAGAACATATCTAAAATTGAAGGATCATTATTTTAAATTTACAGATCTAATACATTTTACTAAAAAAATAAAAAAACACCACAAAAAAATAATAATCACAGTGTACTTAAAATAAACGTTTAGAGAGAAAAAAGTTATTTTTTCTTACCGTGGAAGCCAACATAAAACGAGCATTGTAACGAAACAGAACGTACAAAGATTACAATTCATAAAGAAAAATCCTATGTAATTACAAATAGGTTATACATCAAGGGTGAGGTAACAGTTGGCCTAAACTTCGGGGTTTAAAGCACAATAAAACAAAAGGTTAAATCATGCAAAACACAACATGCTACATGAACGATAGGGGAAAAAAATAGAGATCTGGAAAAGAGGGAAATCAGAAGCTACTGGACAGAAATAAAGGAACGGGAAAGAGGGAAATAAAACGTTGTGGTCAAAACACAACTCGCCATCATCGACCACAAAGGCCTAGGCTTCGAGCTACTCGGCTTAAACACTCTTTCTCAACCGTGTACATCAGAAAGTTCATCGTTTGAACACCGACAAATCTAGGAGAGGCAGAGCTCAAAATATCAATCCACAAAGCCAACGACTTCGGCGATACAAAACACGGTCGTAGTCTTCACACACCTACCCACCACCAAACCAAACCAAACAAAAAAAAGATGGAGAGAGGAAGAGAACCCGCTACCAAACCCAAACCAAACAAAGAGAGGGCGAGCTATCATTGTGAGTATTCTGTAAAACAAAACAACAACAACAAAAAAACGAGAGACTGAGAGTATAGGCGGCGGCTTTGTTATCCTCACCTCTCTCTATTAGGACACAATTAATAGAGAGAGTTGCTATAAATATGTAGGTCAACAAAATTGGGATGATTCACAAAGAACTCACATTTACCCGATTTGCACAAGCTTTCAGTTGTGCCACCAAGGAGTGGGTCTAATATTGGGTTGGGCTAATAGGCTAGAGTCTAATCATTGTCACTTAAAATGAAAACAAAATTAAACATAAGTTTTGCTACATTCAAAATAAATGATAATATAATATGTTAATTACAAATTAGTACACGTGGTTAGCACTATGCATTTACTTAGATTATTATTTAATATTTATAACATCAAGATTACGTGCAACAATTATTTTACAAAAATTTTACATTATAATTTTAATTAATTGTAAGACTTATTAATGATTGAAATAATTAATCTATACTACTTCCTCCGTTCAGGACAAAAAGTATATAATTCTATTTTGGAATGTTTCACTTAAAGAGTCTATTTTAAAAATTAAGTCATAATAGTGTCATTTTATTATTAATGAGCTACTAAAAATATGATTTTTCTTTTAATGTTTGACTTTCAAACGATAGCTCTTTGCCCAGAACAGAAGGAGTATCAAATATGGCACGTCACCCACTTTAAATTATAAAATAAAAAATATGTCTTTGTGAATGCAGTTAGTCACCATTGGTTTTTTTGGGTAGGATTAAATACCCATCAAATTTGGTCATTTGAGTTATGGGTCATTTTTGTAATTTGTCACGGCCAATTTTTTCAGAATGTATAATAATTAATCTTACAATGATATATTTCTACTTATGGTGTTTTTCTTAATTTATTCTTTTAATTTTGGTCATTTGAGTTATGGGTCATTTTTGTAATTTGTCACGGCCAATTTTTTCAGAATGTATAATAATTAATCTTACAATGATATATTTCTACTTATGGTGTTTTTCTTAATTTATTCTTTTAATTTTGTTTTTTCTTAGTTTTTTTTAATTTAATTTAGTTGAAAAAATGTTATGTCGTGTGTTTAACGCACGGATGCAAACACTAGTTATTCATTGAGTTCACTCTACTTATTTTTTTTTCTCATTTTAGTCACTACTAAAATAAAATATTACATTCATCACCCTGTTAAGATATTTGGACAATAAGTTTAAAATTTTTACAAAAACCCAAGTATACCCTCATTTGCACGTGCTCTGGCAACCGTCAACATATGAAGTCCTACTTTGCTAAAGCTCCTTGTCCTCAGAAAAATCCATTAATGGAAGTACCATCTCTTATGACAAACCATTCTATTTCTTTTGGAATCGAATCCAACAACTAAAAACACACCCCATCCATTCTTGAATAACCGTCCATCAAAATAAAATAAAATAAAATGCTTTAATTCAATACCCAGATGGAATATCAACACTCCTTTCAATTTCCAGATCAAAAATCATCAAGAAGTTCAAAAAAAAAAAAGTCTACTGCAAAGTCAATATACGCACAAAAGAAAGGGCATAAAAGGTAACATTACATTATCAAAATTGAGTTGTGTTTGCTCGACGATCAAGAAACACGAGACTTAGTTATACCATGAAAGACAAAGCAGAGACAAAGACTAAAACTGAAGATCACCACAAAAGCAAAAAAGGAATGACAATAGAACCGCAGATCACCAAAATCAATCCCCTCCTGAAGCCAACAAGACCCGAAATTTTGATTTCCCCCAAATCGCCTATCAATAGCAGCATCTCTCTACTAATTAGAATATATTTCTCTATATCTCTCCAATTCATCTCTAATGGCGTCGTTTGACATGCTGAGATCTGTAATTTTCGCGGTCATATGGCGTCGGCACTGGCTCCGATGGATCCACAGAAGACGACGGGAGACTTTTGGAGATAGGCGGCAAAAGACGAATTGGTCGAGTTTATGTTGAGGGCGACTTTAGGATAGTTGATTTGTTAAGGCTTTGGAGAAACGACAATGGCGGCGAGGGGGTGATGTCGATGAGTTGGCGTGGATTTGGAGATTGATCTATTTACTTGAATTTTATTATAGGGGCTTTTCTTTTCAATTGAAGATGACAACAAGTCTCTCTATTTTATTTTTTATTAAAAAAATGAGAGATAATGGAATTTGAGTTTGTATATTTTTCTCTCAAGTGAGGGTGTTTTAGTCTTTTTGATAATTTCCGCCCAACATAATGGATGGAAATTGTTTGAGTAGGCTTATTGATTATAAAATCCAAGTGTACTAACTAAAATGAGAAAAAAAAAAGTAAAGTGAGCTTAATGAATAATTCGTCAAAGTAGGGTGATGAAATTTCGATTTAAGCCTTTGTTTTTCAATCAAATTTTCCTAGAACAAGAGTCATATATCAATTTTTAAGGGTTAATATAACTTTTGGTACTTTAACTTTACTTGTATTTTGCTTTTGGTTCCATTTATATTGACTTCATTATATTTAATCATAAATATTTTTAATTATCATCAGATTACATACTTTCTGTCTAAATATATGTAATCTCATGACAATTGCGTACAATATGTAATGATGACAATTGGACGCAGGGGCATCTCTACCTATATTGGGGCCTAAAGAAAGAGCATATGAAGAGAAAATTTAAGGCAAATTAAAGTGTACTTTTCTAGCACTTTGAGATGTCAAGTTATTGATTAAGTCTTTATATTTTAATTTTTCTACTATTCATTTTTTCAATTTATAACATCTGATGAGCGCAAAATTTTCACTAATTTTTTCTGGGAATTTTCTTTTATTTTGTGCTATTTTTGAATTAATTATGCGTTGGAAATATTATTATTTGTGTTTTTGTGCTTAATGTAGGTTTCATACATAATCGAGCTTTTATACGGTGTTTAGCACGAAGTTCGAGACAATTCCGGGCTTAAAAGTTGAATTGAAATTTATTTGGTGAAATTCCGTTAAGTCCGTTAAGTAATTCAAAGCATAATCAGCTTAATAGAGGCTAATGGAGGCTGAAATCACTAACGGAGGATGAATTTGCAAGGCCTGGGAAGGGCTGGCCGGCGGCGCTAAATTCAGAAGGCCCAGGGATACCGGAGGAAATTCTATAAATGTAGGGGAGCCGGCGCAAATCTGAAAAGAGCTTTGTGTGTTGTCGCCCTTTGGGTGGTTCCACGTGGCGCAATCTGCTGCCTCATGCCCACTAGTGCCGACCCGTTTGCAGCTCCCGGATCCGGGTCTGACCTGTGTCTTCCTCCAGCCCACCTGCTCCATCAGCCCGATTCCCAACCCACTCCACCTCACACCTTCTCACCCATTTCACCTGGGTTGGACCCGCGAACCCTCTGCTGGGTTGACCCTTGCCCAGCCGTGCCCAACTCCCTTTTCTTTCCCTATTTTGCCCCTAATTCTCCCCTGTTCTGCCAATAATGCCCCTGCCTTCTTAATGTTGTTGCTCCCTTCTCCGTACATTCCAGTAACCTTCATCTAAAAGAAAAGAAGACCCCATTTACGGGCATTAGCCCTAAATGGGGCACCAACCCCCATTTCACCAAAAATCACACAAAATCTTCAATGCTTGATCACCATTGAAGGTTTGGAGTTTCAAATCAAGGGCCATTAGGACGTATTTGTAAAAGATTTCAACCCCGAAATGCGATTTCTTCGGTTTAATTCTTTCAACCTTTATTTTTAATAGTTGTATAATTTCTTGGGTTGATTTATTTTGTAAATATTGAATTGGTTTGTACTTAAAATATTTATGGAATGCAATTATTTTTCTATCTCAAATGTAGTATTTTAATTTAATTTATTTCTTTATTTAGTACACATTTATGTTGATTATTATTTTGTGAAATTAATGCTTTTAATTATCTGACCAATAATTAAATGATTTTAGAAATATTTAGGATCCGCGAGAGCTACCTTTATATTTCAGACCAATCAATTTAATAGTTAGTGTTTTGTGACTCACACCGATAGCTATTATGAGACTAGGTTTGACACGCGATCGAACCACCTTAGCCATTCGCGAGGTCGGGGAGGTTAGGGTTGACTATAAGATGCGAGAGCCCGTAGTTAACTAATTTTAGTTGTCTCGGCTACCATCATGAATTGTAGAAAAATATAGAGAGTTTCTTTTTGCAAAGTATTACTCATGCGCTTTGTTATTATTGTGTGTTCTTAATGCTTTTAATGACATAGCGAACCATTAGATGATCACTAGAATGATAAGATACGAAGCGAAAACCCTTCATGTTATTCTGAAAATCAAAATAGTAGTTTGTGTAGCGTGAGACCGAAAGAAGATCGTGCGTAGATAGTCTTTGGATGCTTGTTTACACATGCAATTATTTTCTCCCCGATGTTATGTGTTGCGATGATATGAGCCCGTAGCAAAGGTTGAGAGATAGCTAGATTTGCTATACGTAGCGAAAGCTCATAGCGAATAAAATAGCGCGTCCGACTACCAAGACTTGGGTTAAAGAAAAGCAAAAAGAGAATTAAATTAAACACCGACTAGACTAGAAATTATACGTTCCTATATTTTTATCTTGATTTGTTGTTGCCAAACCACCTCCGCAGTAGATTAGATTTAATTGCTTTCTAAGTTGTTTATATTTTTAAATTTTAATTCAATTTATTTTCGCTCAAATATAATTAGTTAGCATAATTTCGGTACTTAGTTGGAGTGAGAATTACGCGCATTCATCGTGGGATCGACTCGTACTTACGAACTTTATTACTTGATACGGCCGGATAATCTTACCCGAGATGCGTTTTTGCGCACGTCAACATCGCTAATTCATTTAATCTTTCATATTTGAGAATTGAAATTTCTCTATTTGCTTGGTGGAAGGAGAATGAAGATTGAAGAACCAAGAATTATCGGGTATGTGGAAGGAACAGAAGAAGAGAAGATGGAAGTCACGGAAGAGCCGAAGAGGTCGACAAATTGTAAGAGTCGTGGATTTGGTAGAGGTCTACCTTAAATACGTGAACAATTTTAATCAAAAGTTAATTTGTTTTGAAATTGATTTTTTTTTCCTAATTTCCAAATCCCAAAATATGGAAACTTTTCAATTTTACTAGTTGTTATACTTAATGAAGGAACAAATAGTTTCCCTTTTTTAAGGCATAATTAATGGAGTGAATATATAGTTAACAAAAAAAATTATAAAACTACTATATACACAATCCCTAAAATTATGGGGCCTAAGATAGGGGTGTAAATCGGAACCACGGAACCAAACCATTCGGTTTTGGTCGAAAACGATTCGGTTTCGATTTCACTGTAGAACCACCCGGTTCGGTTCGGTTCACGATTTTTTGTCTCAAACCAAACCAACCTATATATTTTTATTTATTTATTATATAATATATATTATATTACATTTATTAACTATTTTGAACATTTGAATCATCTTATATACATAATCTAATCCTTTGATTTATTTATAATATATATATACACACACACATACTAAACCAAACAAAATCTTGATTGTTGGAGAACTATTATTTCTTCAATTGTTTGTGTTTATTTTAGAATTTTTATTGTTTTCTTTATGATAATTTGTTGTTAGTAGGTTATTTCCTAATTTTTATGTTAATTCCAAATTAAAATCTTATTTTTATTGTTATTTTTAATGTTTTTAATTTCATTAAAAATAATTTATATAAACTACAAAACCGAACCAAACCGAGTGGTTCGGTTCGAAGTCTTACTCGGTTCGGTTTGAGATTTTTGGAACCAATAGGGGCAGTTCGGTTTGTGGTTTTGACATAAATCAAACCAAACCGAACTACTTACACATCTAGCATAAGATAATGGGAGGCCTAAGGCGGTTGCCTAAGTGGCCTTGCATTGAAACCGCCCTTGATTGGACGTTAGAAACAAGTCAACCGTTAGCTTTGACAAAAATTTAACAAAGGCAAATACTAGTAAAATAGTCTTACGGATATTTTTTGTAAGAAAAATCTTCTTTACCCGACTCACCATGTGTTGATGGGTTGAGCTGTGAGAGAGTAGAACTTCGTCTCACGAATTAAGATCCGTAAGACGGTCTTATATGAGAACTTACTCTTTAACGAAAGGTTTATAATCTGATGACAATTGAAAATATTTATGATGAAATTTGTTAAAGTACAAAGGGTACTTAAAGCAAAAAAAATAAGTAAAATTAGGGTACCAAAAGTGATATTAACCCCATTTTTAACGATTCTGACATCGATAAATACTCCCTCATCGTTTGACCTAAATATTACATATTTGAAAATTTTAGGTCCATCTTCGAAAAGTTTAATTATTATAAAATATATCTAGTATTAAAGTTAATCATAATTATAAAAATAATCAATCATAATCAATATGTTAATATCAAATGTAGATGTGATCACGCCAAATAATGGGGTGACTATATTTGGAAATACACGTGGAGCTGGAAATGGGGTGACTAGTAACTGTTATGGAAGCTGGTAAATGGATATCTGGTTGGTTTGCTCGTGAATGCCCTGATTCTTATGATTTCTTGGACCTGTGACCTGAGAAACAAGGAGAGACACCGTTAAGGGAGCTGTGAGGTTATCCCAGCTAAAGCCCTCCGGTGTTAGAGTCAGTGATGGGATAACAAAGGTGAGCCCAGGCGTTCCCTGAGATTACTGTGAGTATATCAGTGTATTTGTGTGGGATAGTAGCTTAATGTGAACAGTGTCATACCTTAGGAAGGTGGCCATGCTCTCTATTTATATTCCTCTCCAGGCTTGGTTTGCAAGACAGTGTAGGACAACACGATGGAGACCAAACCTGTTGGTCGGCCGAGTTGGCTAATTCTCATTGGTTCTTATTTTGCCAGGTATGTCAGAGTATCAGAAAAGAAGTCAACAGTAAGTGGTGCGGCTAGCGCAGAGCACGTTGATGTCTTTCCAATTAGGCAGCGCCACCTGGTGTATCTCGTACTGTGATGACGTCTCCTCGTTCAGGTTGGTCGGAGCATAGGGTCGACCATAGGCTTTCATAGTCGCTTGGTCGGCCGGGTTCTCATCCTCGTCTGTTATGATGGTCGGTCTTAATCAGAGTCGGGCCAGTCCTAGTCGGCCTAGTAATGCTCGGCTTGTTCGGAATAATCTTGGTCGGCCTTGGTCGGCGATCATGATCGATTTGCTCGGACTAAGGGTAGTCCTTGGCTTGACCAGGTCGTTCTGGCTGCCACGTGTCATCCTCGTGGGAAGCGACCAATCATGTCCTTTCAAGATGAAATGTTGAAATGTTAAGAAAATTATAAACACGATTTTTTAAAATAAACTTTTGATGTTGAAACATCTCAAAATAGTATAAATATAATGTACATTTTGCCTCGAACAGTGAGAATATAATTTTTTTTGTGTAAAATATCCATGTTAAATTGTTAAAAAAATATATAGGGCATCGTCAATTGCTGGTAATATTGTTTTGATTAATGAGATGAAGAATATAGTTAATGATAATATGGTTGATAAGTCAAAAACTTTAAAACATATATGAGTAAAATTAGATGGGAACAAAGTAATGTTAGATGGTTAAGAAATAGTATCAATTTATGACCGGGATAGGCTAACCACACACCACTATATACTCTCTACACTCCAATTCTATTTATACATCACCCATTTAATCAAATTTCCCACATTTCTCACTACACCCCCACCTAAATTACCTATTTCACCCTTAACCCCTATAACCCTTCTTCCTCACCACCTCCGTCTCTCCCTCGCTCCCCCATACTTCGCCTCTGCTTTTGCGTTCCTTCTCTTGCTTCCCCAAGCTTTCAGTCTCACTTCAAACACTGATAATAACTCTGAAAATCATGAAAACCTCGCTCTTCACATGCAAAAATTATGATACATATACGACAAAACTAGAAAAGATAAATTCAGTAAACAGATACGGAACTCAGCAACTATAAACAAGATAGTTTAACTGCTGAGATGTAATATTCATATTTCAATTAATGTCAAACTGACTCGATATCTGATTGGAAGTAAGCATTTTGTATGAAGTATGCTTACCCAGGCAGGCTTGACAATCTTGGAAAAATGATTGGAGAGAAAAGTATACAAGAAGGCCAAACGCTTACAAGCACAAAACCTGTAACATAAATTATAAATATTCGTCTTTCTTGTAAGTTTAATAAGAAAATCTGTTTAGGTACTAAAACTAGACAAGTTACCCTATGGCCTATCCCCAATGTTAACAATGGTGGGTTTTTAGTTTTTACAAACAATCCAAGGCATAAAATACCAGTGCAACATTATCAGCAACCTGAATAAGATTACTCTTCCATACGATTATCCTCTGACTTCTGTTGTGAAACCTTAACCTTGGTCTTCGGTAGTGTAAGAGATGACTCCTGTTGGAGGGCAATGGGAGCTTTGACCATGTGGATACTCTGCTCCAGTTCTTTAACACCCTCCTTTTGATCCTTGGCTTTAACTCGAACCATCCTGCCCAATTCAGCAACCAGTTAGTATTTAGTCTGCAGAAACACCATATAACCCCCTCTCTAACTGAGATAATAATATGAGATGGAAAAACGAACCTCTTTTTATGGTGCCTGATCTCTCTATCAACTCTCACTTTGTCAATCTTCTTAATGGCTTTCAGGGTATTCTCCGCAAGATTTCTATCGTATCTCTCTGGCCTATTACGCTTCCTCTCAAACTCAAATGTGGAGTCCTGAAAGGTTTAATTTACAACAGCGATGGAAAGTATGAAGCAAACACACCAGGCAACAATATATTGTAGTATCTTCTAAAAGAAAAGACAAAGGAGGATTAATACCTGAGTCATGTCTTTCCCATGTAACCGGCGGTAAGCCTTGGTCCATTTAACCTTGCGAGGGTTCCTCTTCATTTTAAAGTTCTTGTGGCATTTCGACCGACAAAATCGGAAGATCTGTCATGTAATGAAATGAGTCAACTAATAACATTGTGAATATTAATGTAATACTGTAATCATAGCAATATTTATAAGCAGCCATTCTCAGATAAGACAACCTGCAATTCACTTAAACAGCTTTCTATATTTTTGCGCTTGCATTGAGATGACTGGTTTAAGCCAAGTTCAAGGCTGAGACGCTACGACAACGGAGTTCGGAGTTCCAATATCCAACCTTTACATGTAGATGGTTGTTTAGTTAATTGAGCCAGCTTGCTTGAAGATTAACTCCATGACTCAGGTGGGGTTCAACACAAGCTCAAACATGATTAAGGCTCAGGGTATAAAAGAGTCCGGCTAGGCTGGAACAGGGTCAGTAATCCCAGCATATATGCAATTTATTCAAATCGAGTATGCTTTTGATTTCGGCTACAGTAAAGCTAGAGCTTGGCCCATTTATTGGTTGTTTCATGAAGTAATCAAGTCTCATTTCATGAAGTAGCTGGATATAGCACAAATATAGGTTAACTCCAGCTCGATTAAACATGAAGGAGCTGAGATCGAACACTTAAAGCAATCGCTACAGCTCTACATGTAGGGATGTGATACATAGTTCCAAACCACTGACCAAAGTTCACCAGTCTCCCACTGGTGGCAAGGTATAGGATGAGTAACATGAGAAAACTGGCTCCATAGCTCTAACCCATGCAACTAGAGATGTTAAAAGGGCCGAGGACCGCAAGGCCAACCCTGTTAAATCGAAACCAGAAAGGGTTATGGTCGAAAAAAGGCAACCCGTTTAAATTTCGGGCTGGCTGTTTTTTTTCCCTCGCTTGCGAGTAATGTGCGTGAGACAATGTGACCTTACTTTACTAGCATTCTAACAACGCAAAGAGAGCTCAGAGAAGATAGAGAGACACCCAAAAGGTCCCAAACGGGAACAGCAGAGGGATTAGGGAAGGGGAGAGCTCAAAGCAAATACCGTCGCCACTCGTCGTCTTCAACTATGTTGCACGGACACGGATACGAGGACACGGGACACGGGGATACACAATTTTCAAAAAATATAGGACACAAGTACATGGGGGTAATGTGTAAATATTTAAAATATAAATATTCAACATATAAGGACCAAATTATAAATATCTAAAACTGTAACTACAAAATAAATATTTTCAACATACCAAAATGTTAATATGCAAATTTTATAAAATTCAGAACATAGTATAATTTTTTTTATAATAATTATTACTACTGGTTGACCCGGCACACAGTTTAAGAAAAAACAATTGACTTGATTATTTATATTGGTTTAATGTGTAGTTTCCTTTAAAGCCCATGTGTATGTGGCTCATAATTAAAGTATGGTGAAAAAGTAAGGGTAAAGTGGTAAAAGTGATGTTCTAAAAAGGTAAGTTTCAAACTGGACAATTATTTTGGGACGGACGAAAAAGGAAAGGAAGACAATAATTTAGGGACGGAGGGAGTATAAAATTTCTTAAAGAACCCTTCCTTCCAGTCTTGTTGACACAAAGTACAAACAAGTCAACAGTCAACAGACTACAAAGTATAAAATAAATTATAATAACTTAATAAGAAACCCTTTCAGTAAACTTGTATTACCTCAAGCTTCTCAACAGTGGTAGAACTTCATTCCCGTGGAGAGCGGTCTGGAAATCCAATGCCCCTAAGAGAGTGGCTTTTTTTATGTGGGAAGCGACTCTTGAAGCTATCCTAACCATGGACAATTTGCGGAAACGTAACATGGTTCTTGTCAATAGGTGTTATTTGTGCAAGGATAGTGAGGAGAGTGTTAATCATTTGCTTCTGCATTGCCAAGTGGCTTTAGAGCTTTGGAATTTTGTGTTGGGAATGTTCAGGATGTCTTGGGTCATGTCGAGATCGATGATTGATCACGTCAGAAGCTGGTATGCGGGGAGAAGTCATACTTGGGGGACAGCTCTTTTGGGTGTGTGTTGGATTCTTTGGAAGGAAAGAAATCGTAGGGCTTTCGAGAATGTGGAAATGTCAGTCCCGGAATTGAAGAATTTGCTGATTCGCACCCTTTATTTTTGGTGTTACGAGACTGATCAATCTCTTCCTAGGTCCAACACTGATTTTGTAGATCTTGTAAATAGCATAGACACTGGTTAATGTTTGGATTGGTATACTTCTAGTGTACAAAGGACGCATCACCTCTTTTGATGTTTTTTATATATTATTTACTTATCAAAAAAAAATAAGAAACCCTTTCCCTGTAAATTCAGTACTTCACAAGTCAGTGTCACAACACAAGAGAGATTTAAATCGAAGAGAGAGAAGAGAGAACAGATAATTGAAATCGAAGGAAAAGGAAGAATACCTGGCTGATTCGGAGAGATTCGACTCAGATGGTTCGAACTTCAAAGTTCGAATCGAAGGGAGAGCTGGAGAGAAGAGTCGAAGACTGAAGAGGCATGTAGACACAGCCACTACGCAGGGAGAGAAGGTTGAAGGGGCCGGCGGCACGGTGCCTCGATGGTCGGTGACGAGGGGTTTTGAGGGGATAGGGCTTGGTTGTGTCGCCGCCTATTTGAGGGGATTTGAGGGACTGGACTAACGAAGTGACGAATACGATTAGTCAGCGACTCAGCGCAATATATGCCCCCAACCATGTCTGACTTAAAGTACGAATCCTGACTGTCGTAACCCCATACCCGTGTTCATGTCCTATAATTTCGAAAATTCAAATTCGGCCCCAAAAACGTTTTGGGGCCGTGTTTGGCATGTCTGTGACATGTCCGTGTCGGGCACGGAAAACGCCTGCCTCCGGCCATGTCCGTGCAACATAGGTCTTCAATCACCATCATCGGCTCCAGCTCGTGCGCTTCTTGCTGTTGCCACTCGCTCTCGCCGGTAACTGGTAAGTTGTTTATTAAACCCTAAATTGAGTTGTTTATCAATCACAATTCAAAGTTTTGCTGAACTGGGGGCTGGATTGTGGAATTGCTGAATGCTGACAAATAAATCTTTTGGAGGAGATTGATCAGATGCTTTAATTTGTTGAGATTTGTCATTTGTACTTTACACTGAATTTCAATTGTAGCCTGCGTACTGCAAACTCTGATTCCATGTTTCCTTTCCTTTAATTCAGATTACATCTGACTTCATTAAACTAGTGTCTAGGACGAGTGTGAGCTCGCAGTGTGTCTCCTGGAGAGAGGGGGGATTGGGACCATGAGTTGTGTAGTTGAGATGCTTAATTAAGTGGTTAGGATCAAGTATTGTATTGTATTGTTAAAGAGTAATTTTATGACCACATATTTTACAATGCAGTAGTTGCTCTTATGCTGCATGTAATTGCATCAATTGCTGAGTGAGTTGTATACAAAAAAAATTGATAACTCACATTCTCTTAATGTGAGCAGACAATTTTAATTTTTACATTACCTGCTTCTTGGGATTTAAACTGTGTGCTCTTCTATTCTGTTCTGGAAGCCGAAAGAGTTTAGTCGTGTGCTACACTGCTAGTTAGTGTACATTCTCAAATGAATTTGACAATTCAGCACACCTATGTTTTGAATTTCTTCACTTAAGTGACATTTTTGACTTGTTGTATGACTTTATATTTATTTTGGATTGTGCTATTGATCGTTGCCTATCACTCCATTCATTACTTAATTTAGAATGTTATATTTAAATAAAGGCATCATTATTTTTTAGGTGCGACCCGTTAAGGACCTGTTTTAAGCGAGAACAGTAGGGGCATCGCCAGTGTTGCAACATTTGCGGCCGTTTAACCCGCAGCCTATAGGGCTAGGGCCGACCCAATTTACATCTCTACATGCAACTGCACTATGCGGCAAGACCTCGCCGACACTCGGGTAATAACGTCATCAGAGGACGTTACATGTTTTTGAAATTTTGATTTACACAGTTAGATCCTTACATGTATCTGATGATGTCAAGATATAACTGAGAGGCCTTTCAACATCCTTATCACTTATTTATGTTACTCTAGGAAGGTTGAAAACAACAAATAATCAAGGTAGAGCCAGTAAAAGGGAAAAAAAGATCTACCTTTGCATCATTCCGGACAACTTGAATACCATGCCCGGGATATACTGTTGAGGAACAGAACCAGCATTTCTCCAACCTCATTGCTACTTTATCTTAAAAAAGATCCCTATTTACTGCAAGATGATAAATGTGGCGTGAATGGACAAAAAAATACCCAAAATAGAAAACAAGAATAGTGGGGAAAAAAAGAATAAAAAAGAAACAGACACACATGCACTTAACAGTTTTCTCTCTTAGATCTGTGTGTATGTCCAAATAACAAAATATTCCGACTAAAACAAACAATTGATGCCCCCATAAAAAACACTGGCTTTCTGGCAATTGCTGATGGAAAGTAAATGCAAAACCAAAGTGCAAGGTATCTTCAAGATCAATTCCCATGCGGAATGCTATAATCCCCCCTACACACGTGTGACGAGTCATCCTCCCACATGACATAACTACACAATCTATGAACTATTGAACAACAGAAGCAAAAAAGTATCAATCCTATTATGCAATATGCACACACATACCATGTGAATACCCGACCATTGTCCCATTTACTTGGATTAGCTACATAAATACTTTTATTCCAATACACTGTTTCCAAAAAGTGATAAATGAATAAATGATTAAACCACACTCACTAATATCCATTGCCCATTCAAGTTAGTTTTGGTCTTCCCCTTCTGGTAGCCCTGTTGGCGATATTGATATACTTGTTCTTTAGAGGCTTTTTTGGCCAATGTATATACGTTCAAACCGTCTCAAGTAATTTTTTCTGAGTGTATCTCCAATTAGGGCTGTTTCTACTATCTTCCACTGCAGCACCTAGTGCATGCCCAAGGTGATTGCATCCTGTTATTGACCTCTAAGGGTCAATGAGCAAATGACACCAAGTCCACTTTTCTAAGTGCAATAATTACCAGGATATTTTCTTGTGTTTAGAGATGTTAATATGGCTGACCCATTAAAACCGAAACCGCAAGGGTTAGAGATCGCAGTCCGTATAAATCTCGGGCTAAGCGGGTATTGTCCGTTGACGGGTTGGCCCGCGAGGGGTGTTTTTTAAAAATATAAACAAAAAAACAGCCGATCTCTTCACATATTTCTCTCTCCCTCTCTCTTGTGCCAACCATCATCCATTGTCTGGGTTCATGTTTCCTTGCAGTTAAAGATTTTTTGTTGTGGGTCTTGGAAATTTTACTCTTTCTGGTGGGTCTTTCAGTTTGTTGCCAGCCAGATCAGGTGAAATCGAGTTCCTATAATAAAAATAACAAGGGATTGATGATATTTCTTGATCTCAGCTTGATTAGGAGGCTAAGACCCCCTGCTTCTGCTCTGCTGCTGCTTCTGTCACTTTCTTCGATTCCTTTTAAAAGCTCCCATCATTAGGTAAGACCAACTCTCTCTGTCTCTCTCTCTCTCTCTTGATATAGAGATGAGGTGGTGTTTAGGACTTGGGACCACCTTATATTAGTCATGGAATAGGCTAACCATAATTTTTAATGGAATTGCTGGTCTTCCTAAATTGGTCAGGTAACTTGTTCATATTTATCATTTAATTTGTGTTAGTATTGGGATCATATTGTCTGTTTCTATCTATAAATTGATCCGTGTCTTCAATTTATCGTATGCATTTTGTTTGAAGTTTCATATAAGAAATGTGAGGGTGCAGTAATGTGGGATTATATTTCTAGCATCAAAGATTTACAATTGAATTGAGGCCAAAAGTCTCATCTTTACCATTTAATCCCAGTCCGATCTCAAATGTGGTTGAAGAATGAAGATGATGTTTATTGACTCATTTCATGTTTTTTGATTAGTACTTTTTAATTACTTTTATATACTTTATAATTAGTACTTTTTAATTAGTAGTACCTAAAGTTGATTTGTGTTTTGAATTTTATCACTGAAGCAATGTTGTTGACTCGTTGTATGACTCAATTTTTTTTGGATTGAGTTGTTGATTGTTGTCCATCACTCCGTTGATGACTTAATTTCAAATTTTAGATTTAAATTTATATGTTATTAACGAGACCTGCAGGGCAGGGTTAGGTTTGCAACCTAAGTGGTCCGTTTAAATCGGCCCGTCTGCATAACCCACTAGGGCCCGATTAACATCTCTACTTATGTTTCATGTACTCCATAGATAATAACTTGAGGAAAATGATTTCTGGAAAGCATTTGCATTGAGAAAATTTTCAAGTAAAACTGAAAGTTGGCCTAAAAATGTCTTATGTGAAACAAATGGAGGAGAATAGCTTCCAATAGACTTAACTAGAGATAAAAGTGGGAGAAAGAGGATGTTCATTTTTTGGGAAAATGACTTCAGAAGCTCAAATCAGTAAGCCCTTCCTTAGGGAGAGAATTGGTGATTTTCCTTTGACTTGTAGAATATCGGTGACTCATTTTTCTAAAACTACCAACCAAAGGAGAATTCCCAAAATGTTATCGGGGAATTCATTTTCAAAACAAAACCTAATTACAAATGAACCACTTATCATTACAAGCTAGGGTATCTTTTGTCTTATTGTGGCATTAGCATCTTTAATTCTTTTGATATTTAACTCCTTAATTCACCACTCTTTCGGTACTAATAGCTCTTAGAGAGATAGTGAGAGAGCTATGAGCCCATATATACAAGGGTACAACGGTCTGGGTTAGTTTAGGCCAAAACCACGAACACATCAATTCCATTTTTAAAAACCGAACTGAACTGAATGAGGCTTGGAACCAAACCAATCCGTTCAGCAGCCCTAAGCCCCAGGTTCGCAAACGCCAACTATTCATCAATTCCCACCCGTGCCGTCGCACGGGTGACTTCAACGAATGAACGAAGTGTCGGAATCAGCAGGAAAGAAAGGAGGGGCTTACCCATAATCTTACCCTCAAACAAAAATTTAAGGTGTGTGAGCGTGTTTTTGTGAGATGGAGAGGGATAAGCGCATAAAATATAAAAAGATACGAGAAGGGGAGAGAGAGAGAGCGCGTACCTGTGACCAAGCCCGCTGAGGCGGCCAGGAGGGCGGGAGAGGGGTGCGGATAGGTGTTGGGGAGGCGAGGAAGAGCTCTGTGGCCAGCGGTGGAGAGCTTCAGCGAAAGAGAAGACGGATTCAATCATTCACCAGCAAAACTAACTAAACCCTTCCAATCCAACTCCTATAGTCCTTGGTCCTAATTAGACCCAAGTTGGAAATGGGCCTAATTTCATTGGGCTTCGTCTTATCCCCAAGATTAAAGGAATAATTGCGGGCGGTCTCCTTTCCTAAAGTTGTAACCGCTCCATTATCGTCTTTTTTTTTTATGTGATGATTGGGCCGGTCCCCTATCATGATTTTATAGCCGGAAAAGTTCTCTATATTTGTTTTCAACCGCTAAAATACATTTTTTTGGGAGGAATTACATAGATACCCTTAATGAAGGAAAGACGCACACACAAAGCCAATGTCTCAATTTGTGTGTCGGTAAATTTTTTTGGGCGTCGTTCAAAAATTTTAGACGTCGGTAAAAAATTTGAGCGTCAATCAAAAAATTTTGGTCGTCGCTCAAAGTCACTGTCCAAATTTGGGCTTCGCAATTATAAAATTAGGCATCGATTACCAAATTTTGGCAGAATTCAAGAATTTTTGCAATGCTAATTTTAGACATAATTGAATTATGCTTTGCAATGGGCAAAGTTTAAATTGCGCGGCCCAATTTCTAGATGATCTTATGATGCATAAAGATTATATTGAGATTCGAAAATTTTGACATAATTTAATTGGTTATAAATTTAGACATACTTCAACTCAATTCAACACATGACCTTTGATTTACTATGCCTAATTTGGGTGGGACTTCAGTATTCCATTGCGTCGCGCCAATTTTGAGAATTATGTGGTAGTATTCAATTTATTCATTCTGATGCCAAAAGTATCTCATTCTGATGCCCAACTATGTAAAAATTTGGTGGTAGAGTTCAATTTATATATTGTGGTATATAAGTCATTGAAACTAAATAAAAAAAACTATACTCATTGATGCTATAAGTATATTTTTTGTGTCACGGTATATAAATCATTATCAAATGAGTGATAATGCATTGTTTTAAAAGTTTCGCATTGTGATTTTGTTCAAGAATTTTTGTAATGCTAATTTTAGATAGACTTGAATTCTGCTTTGCGATGCTCTAAGTTTAAATTGTGCTGCCCAATTTGGATAGTCTTTAATTGGTTATATTGAGATTCGAAAATTTGGATAGGCTTTAATTTGTTATAAGTTTGAACATATTTCAACCCATTGCGATGCACAACCTTTGATTTACGAGGCCTAATTTGGGTGGGACTTCAGCATTCCATTGCGACGCGCCGATTTTGAGAATCTCGTGGTAGAGTTCAATTTATTTGGTGACAGAGTTCAATTTATTTTTTATATTGCGGTATATAAATCATTCATTTATAAAAAAAAGTGCATGATAAAATATAGGGTTAATTGTATAAAAGACCTTGATGTGAGTGCCCTGGATTTTTATAACCTTTCCCCCACTGCGTGAAAAGTGGGTGGTTTCAAAACCTTTCAGGCGTGTGGAATACATCTAGCCTCAATTATGGACTCAAAATGTGATAAACAAAGTCGACATCTTTATTTTAAGGAAAAACAAAGAAAAACAAAATGAAACCAGATTTATAAAGGGTTCGGAGGCTAAGTTACGAGGTGGGAAGGGGTTAGGCACCCAACTCGCCCTTTCGGTCTCAAAATATTTTTTGGCTAAAATATATTTTTTATTTAGCAGATGAAATAAAACATTATAAAATTTTGGCCATAATAATGGTTCTTTTAAGTGCTATTTTTCTATTGAAATTCAGACAGCATAATTGTTTATTTTCTTTACATCGGGTTAATCTAAATAGCACTTTTATATATTAAAAACTTTAAATAGTCTATCTCTTAAAGTGTGGGGGTTTTATCCTGTACCAATTAGCTTCCGGCAGGTTCTAGGGTGCGTTCGCTCCGTCCTTCAGGGAGAGAGAGTCTTTTTTTTCTGCTTTGCTGTTGTGGGGATTCGGGCAGAGTAACTATTTTCGAAAGTTGCTTTTTGGCCTCGGGATCCGGACGGAGCAACTGTTTGTTTTTTGCTATTGTTTGCTTGCTGACGGCGGAAATCGGGTAGAGTAACTGCTTGTTTTTGGCTGATTTGGTGTTTGGATTCGAATAGGGCAACTGCTCTTTTTAGAATTTTTTAGATTGGTAGAATAGGGCGGAATCCTAGCAGGGTAACTAGGTTCCACTTTGGTCGGTTGGTTTTAGTGTTTGGGGGAGATTTGGCAGAGCTTTGGAGCTAGAGGAAAATTCTCTCGGCGTTCTTTCGGAAGAGTTTCACAAACTACGCGGTGAAAAATGTGTTTTTTCACTGCATGAACTGTGATTTTTCACAAGCCGTGGACCTCTATTTATAGGTTGGGAGAAGCCTTTCTTCGCTGTTAAGTTTTCTCTTTCTAAGCTTCATCGGCTTGTACCGCGCGTTTGAGAGATTGCACCAAAACAAACTGCTACAGGGAATTTGGAACTATTGGGCGCCACCCATAGTCATACTGGGCGCGGTGCCAGGAGTGACCATGGGCGGCGCCTGTGGTCATTTCTGGTGTCCATTTTGGCACGTAGGCCCCCTGCATTTCACTGTTTACGCATCCTGCTTTTTGTTTTTTGCATTTTCGACCCTGTAACTTGACATTCGTTAGTTTTTTAACAGGTCTTGATATTTCATATCATGTTACATACCAGGGGTACGAAATTGGGGTGTCTACAGATCCCCTCAACGATGGAGTTTACGGGTAAACCGAAACTTACCAAGTAAATGAACATCATTGATAAGAAATAGACTCTCAAATTTCGTGGAAATTATAATGGGGAGGAATGTAATATGCGGCAATTTATAGATTCGACAGTTTAGGATGCATTTCAAATCTCACATACCTTAAACATTTTAAGTTGGTTATAGCAGGTTATCGTAGTTTTTAAGCAGATATGCAATAAAATGCTCTGATGGTCGTGCCTAGTAAGTAGGCTGCCTACGTATCTTTTTTAGGAATCAGACCAAACGTAGTTCGACCTCATGCAAACAAACAACAACTAGCATTGGGTGGGATGGATGGTGCGTTTCGCCCAGCATAGGCAAAACAGGTGGGACCTTTAAAACGCGTTTCCCTCAACATAGGGAAAACGATGCAACCTTTAAAAAGACGTTTTTCCCAGCATAGGAAAAACGATGCAACCTTTTAAAACATGCTTTCCCAGCATAGGGAAAGCGATGCAACCTTTTAAAACGCGTTTTCCCCAACATAGGGAAAGCGATGCCACTTTTTAAAACGCGTTTTTCCCAGCATAGGGAAAGTGATGTCACTTTTTAAAACACATTTTCCCCAACATAGGGAAAGCGATGCCACTTTTTAAAACGCGCTTTCCCAGCATAAGGAAAGCAATGCCATTTTTTAAAACGCGTTTTCCCCAGTATAGGGAAAGCGATGCGACCTTTTAAAACGCGCTTTCCCCAACATAGGAAAAGCGATGCCACTATTTAAAACGTGTTTTCCCCAGCATAGGGAAAGCGATGCCACTTTTTAAAATGTGCTTTCCCCAGCATAGGGAAAGCGACAACTTTTAAAACGCGTTTTCCCCAACATAGGGAAAGCGATGCCACTTTTTAAAATGTGTTTTCCCCAGTATAGGGAAAACGATGCAACCTTTTAGAACGTGCTTTCCCCAGCATAGGGAAATCAATATCACTTTTTAAAACGCGCTTTCCCCAACATAGGGAAAGCGATGCCACTTTTTAAAACGCATTTTTCCCGGCATAGGGAAAGCGATGCCACTTTTTAAAACGCACTTTCCCCCGCATAGGGAAAACGATTCAACCTTTTAAAACATCATTTCCCCAGCATAGGGAAAGTGATGCTGCCAATGTTTCTAAAATGCAAGGATGACGATAAGGTCAACAATATGTGGGGAAAGTTTCGAGATCAAATATAGTGGTGCGAAACAACGTCGTTGTATTACTTGCTCCACTACTTTGTAATTTAGTCTACATGAAAACACTAGTTAATAGTACCTACACATGATTGACTGTTTAAACATATATATTTTTATATTTTTATAAACACATTGTACTTCTTGGCTAGTGAGCGAAAAGGCTCAGGCTATTTCTGTTAGAGTTCACTTGAAGCTTTGGCCACAATCGTAGGAGGTGTGACATATATATGTTTATTTGGTTCTTGGTATCTGGTGGGGTTTCTGAATGAAGAAATTTAATGGAGGGCTTCCGTTTCTTTCTTTTGACTTGATAAAAAAATATCATGGTTTTTGGAAGAAAAAAAGTAAGGAAGGGTTTCAAAAACCGGGCCCATGGGACGAGATAACACAACGGTCAAGTAGCAAGATTTGATAGAATTTAGAGAAACCGGCGCGACGCCAAAGCGAAACAAATAGTCTAACCTTGTAAGTGAGGTTTCCAACCTTTGGTATTCTTGGACAAAAAAACTGGTAGATAACCAATTTGGCATCAACAGGAAGGTAGGGGCAAAGTGTATCATGGGGGACCCTATAATAGTGTATCAATTCTGCAACAGATTATCTGTGACATTCTTGGTTTCAGATGTAGGCATAATATGTGATCCTGTCATCTAATCATAAGAAGTCCTTGCCCAATAAGGCTGAGGTAGAACTTTCTCGGTTGATATGTGTCTCCAAAATGTTTCTCTTTATACTAAGTTCCAGAATAACTTTTCTTATCTTGCTTGTAGCGAGACTCGGATTTTCAAAGATTTCTCAACCGGAGCATCTTCCGTTATGACCAACAATTCGTGGCCCAGGGAACATGGGATAGGGGACTGCATGGACAAGACTCATAAGTTTGGTGGAAAAAGCCCCAGGGTGACTCAATCAACAAAATTTTCAAGATGGGACAGAAAGCCCCTAGTATACTTAATCGATGCGTTTTTTATGGATATGAATGATCCCAAAAGGAAGTGGATGGAGGGAAAGCCCCTTGTTTTTCTCTTCTCCTTTTTTTTTTTTTTCTTTTGAGAAAATCAAGGGCACAGGTTATGAGGATGACTCTACAAAACAAGAAAGAGAGCCGGAATTCAGAGTTCACTTTATTGTCGAGTATCACCAGGTTGGTGGTTTATGGACCCTATTTGGTAATTATATTGATATTTTTATGTGTTTTAGCAAGGAGTTTCATCTTCGACTCAGATCACGTTATAACGGATTGAAGCAAAGCTGTTGATCGTGACTGATTTGGGGTGTACTTATTTTGAAGATGGATTGGTTTTAAAGGTCTAAGGTCTCTTCATGGAATTGGTTTCTGTTTTTTTAAGAGATCAATAATTTGATCGTTGGTTGGCTTTTCAGGTTGTGGGTTCTAGATGGATAATTGACTTTTGGTTTTGAGTATGGTAGGCTTTCTGGCTTTGAGTTTGGGTATGACTTGGGCTTTGGGTATGGTGGGCCTCTTTTCGATCCGAATCTAAAAAGTGTATGTGTTGATTTTCCCTAAGAAGCCCCAAATTAGTCTGTGTAATGGAGAGAGATATTTTTTCAGCATGATCTTTGCTATAGAGATATCTCTTCTTTTGGGATAAAGGGATAATCATTCTTAGTAGGTATAGAAAGGCGATACAACCCCGATTTTGGAAAGATGGATCATGGGGATAGTTGTTTGGTTGGGGATAATGGAAGGTCTTAGTTTCGGTAGGGATTTTGGCATATGGTGGGCTAAAAAAGGTTTCAGGTTTTTGGAGGGGTTTTGGTGTTTATGGTAGGTAGCCCCAGTACGCTACTAACAGCTCGGCCGCAATGGGTCGAAGGTGATTCTGGTCAAGACGACTTGCCTGTTTTGAATTTCATGTGTTCTTAAAAGTTTGCTGGTCCACATCTTCTGGATGAATCATTATCAACTCGTGTAGATTTAGGCGTTTTTAAGCGAGTCGATTTATCATCCTTTAGAAGAAAACCTCTCCAGGGATACTCGAAAATAGGTGACCTGAAAAAGAAAAAAGATATATATGGAAATTTTACGAAAACCGACGTTGAGTTGAAAAAAGTTGCTTCCTGAAGATTTGATTTGGAGGTTCAAAGGAAAAAGGGTTTCTGGAGGTGTATACAAAAGGGTATTCCAGGGTTCTATGAGTCTCAAAGTCTTCCTTTGTCCTTCCCTGAGTGGCCAACAATTTCTTGTACTAACGTCCTGCCCTATCCAAATTCTTTCTCAATGTTGCTCCTTGGGCGATACTTGATCATTTTTTTATTAGAATCAATCATGGGTGCGGTTTTTCAATGATTTCATCATCGATAAGGTCTTGGATATCATTCCTAAATGAGAAGCATTTGTCGGTGATATGACCACTGGATTGGTGGTATTCACAATACTTGTTGTGGCTCCATCTGGCGGGTAATGGGTTTGGAGGTTTGTAGTTTTCAAGGAGCTTAAGGACTTCTTGTGCTATTAACCCTTGTAATATCAGTGACATTGGAGCATGTAATTCATCGTAATGCCTTCTGTTTCCTTTGTAAGGTCCTATGCAGCTTTTATTAGTACCACTACTTTCCTCAACAGAATTGACACACTTATCTGTCTCATATGACCATGGCACATTACTGTACTTTTCAGTCGGGATTCTTTCAACAACGTTGACTTCTTCCGTAGATGCTTCCTCCGATTCAGAGTAGCAGAATGAACTTGGAGGTGTATCAATTTTTAGGAACCATGTACGTATTTCTTTATCGACACGATTTCTTATTTCAACAATGGCATTAAAATCACCGTAGGGAAGATACCTCATGCGTTCAAGATAAATTGGCTGGAGGTTCTTTATAAACAACCGGGTTGATTCAGATGGATCAGATCTGTCTAAAGTCTAGGAGACTTTCTTCTTCCACTTGGCTACAAGTCTGCAAAGGTTTCTTTTTCCTTTTGGGTGCATGCCTCAAGTTCTCTTTTATTTTCAAAGCTACTATTGTCCTTGTATCTCTTTTGGAATTCTTCGGCCATTTGATCCCAAGTAGCAACCGTACTGTTATCTGCTAACATAAGCCATTGCTTAACAGCCCCTACCAAGGTGAGATGGAAATTGGAGGCCATAACCTTGAAGCTAGCTTCCCTTGACTGCATGCCGGTAGAGTAAGATTTCAAGTGGGAGATAGGGCATCCAATCCCATCAAATTTCTCTATGTCAGACATTTTAAATTTTGAGGGCAATACAGCTGAGGGTTGTAGCGTTAATGACTGCGTAGAAAGTTCCCATTTGTTCAAGACTTTGAACATCATACTTTTTAGGTTCTACATATATGTCTCTAATCTTGTGGGAGGTGGTGTTGGGTTTTGGTATATATTAGAGGGATTGGGGGCAACTGGGTTTATTCTTGGGATTTCTGGGGTATTTGGTAAGGATTTTGAGGAGATAGATTATTGGTGGTTTCTGCCTAACGACTAGAATCATTGATTGGTAGATAAGTCGTAACTTGTCCTGGCTGGATATAGCTTCTGGGATCCATATATGAGTTATTTTGGAGTGGCTTAGTGATGGAAAATGGGAGGCCACTTGGATTTTGGGGTATATGGGTGTTTGGGAAAGGATATGGTGGGTTTGGCAAGAAATGATTGAAATTTTGGTAATAAGTATTTGATGAGAAATTGGTGATTGGGGCGCTGGCGGTTGGTGGTAGGTTAGTGTCTGGCTTAGGGTTTGGGTTTAGAGGAGTATGAGAAGTAAATGCTTCTTGATGGGTTGCAGGGAAAGTGGTTCCTTCACCACTGGGCCTTGGACCTTGCATGAGGTCTGCTATCTGGTTTAATATGCGATCAGTCCGTTCATCCAAATTTTGATCTAGCCACTGCTGCATAGCCGGAGTTGGAGCGTACCCTGGAGCCCCTGTATCAGTACCCACTGCAGACTGTACATTTTCGGCGGCCATTCTGCTCAAATCTGTATTCTTTGGACTGATTCTAATATTCTCTGATCTGACCCATGTGCATGTATCCCGTATCAACCGATCGGTGCTATCTCTTCCTTTCCAAACTTGGGTCCAGGTTTCTGAGGAAAAGGGGTTGAAGGTATCAGGAGGGAAGGTTCTAGGCTTTTGGGTTCAAATACAATGTGCCTTTATTATTATTATTATTTTATTCAGTTTCTCCTAAGATTGATCGGACAAGCACCTGCTTTGTTTTGACAGTCTCGGGACTATTCCTGAAATAGTAGATTTTTTCTCCAGAGTATAGGACATTCGTAGTCCACCTGCCTTTCGTCTCCCCAAGATTGGACTGATCTCAGGCGAAGGGTCTATACTCTTTCCGGGACCCACCATTCAAATGGTCTAGGTCGAATATTATAAAAATCATTGGTCAGCCCCTGTTCATATCTTTATTCATTTTTTTTGTTGTTTTTTTTTTTTTTTTTGCAACAGGGATTGGTCAATAATTTAGAAATATAAAAATTGATCGGTCCATTAAGTGTCCTGAAAATCTACATGCATTTAACGTTGACTGATGCAGGGGGTAGGCTGGCCATGGTGTAGGGTAGCAGTTCAGAATATTTCTAGGTGCGTGCACGTGTGTGAGGTATCTTAAAAGCAGTAAAGTCTTTTTTTGTCTTTTCAGATATAAAGCAGTAAATGGTTCGTCTTTCTGTTTTTTGTGAATTTTATCGGCTAATTAGTTTGAATCCTCAAAAGTACGGCGCGAGCGAGCGTGACAGCCATTCAGATCAATAAATAGAAAGAAAAGTGGGGAATCTATCTGTTCCTATTAATTACAAATTGGTCCTAATCCCTAAAATAAAATGACATAATAAAATAATATTTATATATTTTGCGCGGAATAAATAAACAAAGCAGAATAAAAATAAAATAAAGTGATAATAAGCTTCTGATCTTTTTTTTTTTTGTTATCCTGCCCAAAATTATATATATTTTCTTTATATTCGCAACGGTACCTAGAACGAAGATGATGTAAGTTTCACGATTATTTGCACAAATATATATACAGATATATAAATATACAATATTTAAACTGTTAAATAAATATAATAAGCATATTTAGCCAAAACAAAAGAAAACTTGTTTTTTTTATTTATGAAAAATGAGTCTAGCCCTCAATTTTTATTTTATTTTTAAAAATAAAAAACAACTTCCCCAGCAGAGTCTCCATTGTAAGTGCCCCTGTGAGTGCCCTAGTTTTTGACCTTTCCCCCGCTAATGAAAGTAGGTGGTTTCAAAATAAACTCTTAGGCGCGTGGAATACGCCCGGCTTCATTGTAGACTCAAAATATTAAAACAGAGTGTCATCTTTATTTTAAGGAAAAATAAAGAAAAACCAAATGTAACCAGATTTGCAAAGGGTTCGGAGGCTAAGTTACGAGGTGGGAAGGTGTTAGGCATCCAACTCGCCATTTCGGTTTCAAAATAGTTTTTTTTTTGCTAAAATATGTTTTTAATATATTTATTTAACAGATGAAATAAATCATTTAAATATACATGTATCTGTACATATACTATTACAACACTTGCCACAGCCTCCTTTCGGGAGTTACAAATATATTATAAAATTTTGGCCATAATAATGGCTCTTTTTAGTACTATTTCCTTATAGAGATTCAGGCAGCACAACTGCTTATATTGCTTACATTTTGCCAATCTAAATAGCACTTTTATATAATAAAACTTTTAAATGACATACCTCTTGAAACGTGAGGGTTTTATCCCATACCAACTAGCTTCTGATAGGCTTAAGGTGCGCTCACTCTGTCCTTCAGGGAGAGAGTCTTTTTTTGCTATTGTGTTGTTGTGGGGATTTAGGCAGAGTGACTGCTTCCGAAAGTTATTTTCATGCCTCGAGAACCGGGCGGAGCAACTGCTTGCTTTTTTGCTGTTGTTTGTTTGCTGCTGGCGAAATTTGGGCAGAGCAACTGCTTGTTTTTCGCTGATTTGGTGTCTAGATTTGGGCAGAGCAACTGCTTGCTTTTGGATTTTTGGATCGGAGGAATATGGTGGAGTCCTAGCAGGGCAGCTAGGTTTCATTTTGACCGGCTGGTTTTAGTGTTTGGGGGAGATTTGGCTGAGCTTCGGAACTAGAGGAGGAAATCTCACAACGCTCTCGGGAGAATTCACAAACTGCGTAGTGTGTGAACTGTGTTAATGGTGTGTGAATTCTTGAAGCTGGGCACCTCTATTTATAGTTGAGAGTGAGGCTTCATTTGCAGTTAAGATTTCTCATTATTGTGCTTCATCAGCTTGTACTGTGCACTTGAGAGATTGTACCGACGGTAAACTGTTACAGTGTAGAAGGCACTGTTGGGCGCCACCCATGGTGGGGGCTGGCGCAACGCCTGGGCTCTTTTGGGGTCCTTTTTGGCATTTAGGCTCCCTGCATTTCACTGTTTATGCATCCTCCTTTTTCTTTTACATTTTTAACCCTGTAACTTGACATCTGTTAGCTTTTTAACAGGTCTTGATATCTCATGTCATGTCACATACCAGGGGTACAAAATTAGGTGTCTACAGCCCCGGATTTTTACGACCCTTCCCCCACTGCGTGAAAAGCGGGTGGTTTCAAAACATTTAAGGCGCGTGGAATACTTATGACCTTAATTGTGGACTCAAAATGTGATAAATAGAGTCGCCATCTTTATTTTAAGGAAAAACAAAGAAAAACCAAATGTAACCAGATTTGTAAAGGGTTCAGAGGCTAAGTTACGAGGTGAGAAGGGGTTAGGCACACAACTCGCTCTTTCGGTCTCAAAATAGTTTTTGGCTAAAATATGTCTTTTTTATATTTATTTAACAGATGAAATAAAGTATTATATATATATTATTACAAATTTGCAACAGCCTCCTTCCTGAGTTACAAATACATTTATAAAATTTTGGTCATAATAATGGCTCTTTTAAGTGCTATTTTTCTATAGAAATTTGGGCAACATAACTTCTTATTTTCTTTATATCGGCCTAATCTAAATAGTACTTTTATATATTAAAAACTTTAAGTAGCCTACCTCTTGAAGCGTGGGGGTTTTATCCCGTACTAACTAGCTTCCAGTAGGTTCTAGGGTGCGTTCGCTATGTCCTTTAGGGAGAATGAGTCTTTTTTTGTTGCTTTACTGCTGCGGGGATTCAGACAGAGTAATTGCTTCCGAAAGTTGCTTTTCGGCCTCGGGATCCGGGCAGAGTAATTGCTTGTTTTTTTGCTGTTGTTTGCTTGCTGACGGCGAAAATCGGGTAGAGCAACTGCTTGCTTTTGGCTGATTTGGTGTCTGGATTCGGGTAGAGCAACTGCTCTTTTTGAAATTTTTTGGACCAGTAGAATAGGCGGAATCCTAACAAGGTAACTAGGCTTCACTTTGGTCAGTTGGATTTAGTGTTTGGGGGAGATTTGACAGAGCTTCAAAGCTAGAGGAAAATTCTCTCGGCGTTCTCTCAGGAGAGTTTCACAAACTGCGCGGTGAAAAGTGTGTTTTTTCACTGCGTGAACTGTGATTTTTCACAAGCTGTGGGCCTCTATTTATAGGTTGGGAGAGACCTTCCTTCGCTGTTAAATTTTCTCTTTCTGAGCTTCATCGACTTGTACCTTGCGCCTGAGAGATTGCACAAAGCAAATTGCTACAGGGAATTTGAAACTATTGGGCGTCACCCATAGCCATACTGGGTGCGGCGCCAGGAGTGACCATGGGCGATGCCTGTGGTAATTTTTGGTGTCGTTTTTGGCACTTAGGCCCTCTGCATTTCACTGTTTACGCATCCTGTTTTTGCTTTTTTGCATTTTCGACCCTTTAACTTGACATTCGTTAGCTTTTTAACAGGTCTTGATATTTCATGTCATGTTACATACCAGGGGTACGAAATTGGGGTGTCTACACCTCACCTATTGTAGATTTTTCGTTTTGAACCATGTGTTGTTTTTTTACATGTAAAACCTCAACCCAACTTTTTTTTTTTCAATTAAAATCTTCCGTTAAAATCTGGTTAGTTTTTGTAACAGGAAGGTGACTGGACATCCTAGTGCCTGCCGACGTGGACTGGGCGGGAGAGCTCATGTCCACGTCATTCTTCCTGCCAAAAATAATTTTGTTATAAACCTTGTCATATTTTAAAATTTCAAAAACAACTCAATCTTTGACCAGATTTTTACAAATTTGAATGCAATACAAACCTCATACAATAATTTAAATTTCAAAATTAATCATGACAGTTGATATATATATATATATATATATATATATATATATATATATATATATATATACTAATTCATCCAACAATTCACAATTTTCATTGGATCATATTTTATTTCTTAGTTTTAACAGAATGAATAGAGGAATTTGTTGTCATTGTGGAATGATGATTGGCATGCCGACATCATGGACATATCAAAATCCATGAAGAAGGCTCTTAGGTTGCGAATGATATAGAGTAAGTAATTTATTTTCTTTAATTAATTAAGTAATTAACTTTACTTGAAAATAAATTATGTTCTAATTATTATGTTTTGACTTTTCAAAATCATTTTTTTTGTTTTTCAAATAAAAATTTTGACGTACATTTTCAAAGTTTTTCAAAATACACATAATTTGCAATATATAAAAAATATTTGATCAAATCCGCCTAGATTCCCAAGGTCGGGATCCATAAAATGATAAAATGCAATAAAATTGTGTTTTTCTAATAAAAAGGGTACTACGATTTCATACTACATATATATGTTTTGAAAATATATGCATGTATGCTGAAGTACCGTATAGAGGAGTTGACAACTCTACATTAGTTAAAAAAAAATTAAATGCTTTAAATAGTAAGAAGAACACTTCTTAAGACACAAAAATGTTTGCTCACAAAAGTAAAGGAAAAAAAAGGCACAAAAAAGTCACAATGGAGCCGATCAATCGATAGTACTTCACGTTTTCAAATAATTGTCGTGTTTTGATATTTTTTGGTCAAACAAAATGAATATTAGTTGTGTATTAATTTTGTTTTTTTTTTCAAAACCATATAATAAGTAATTTTTTATATATTGCAAATTATGTGTATTTTGAAAAAAATTAGAAAATGTATGTCAAAAAAATTATTTGAAAAACAAAAACAACTGATTTTGAGAAGTCAAAACATAATAATTAGAACATATTTTATTCTCATGCAAAATTAATTATTTAATTAATTACAAAAAATAAATTACTTACTCTATATCTTTCACAACCTAAGAACCTTCTTCCTGGATTTTGATCTGTCCATGATGTCCGCATGATAGTCATCCTTAGTTCATCTATTCATTCTGTTAAAACTAAGAAATAAAAGATGATCTAATGAAAATTGTGAATTGTTTGATGAATAAGTATATATATAAAGTGAGCTTCTTCTATTTACTTGGGAATTATCTTGAACCAGCCTCTACATACAAAAGAAAGAAAACTAGTCCTTTAGGGGCCAATAACTATATCTATTTTAAATAACACAAACACAATGATGAAAAAGAAGAAGTAAAAGAGTGGGAAGTTAGGGTGACGAATAAGTAGTAGCCTCCGTTCTTCTTCACCACCCAACTCTCCACTATCTTTCATTTTCATAATTTTTTTACGTGTTCGAACTAACAAAGTCAACGACGATGGAGAAGAAAAAACAAAAGGGAGAAGAAGAAGAAATGTACAACGTTTTTTGAATTTGGGTATTATAGGAACATTTATTTCGAAAATGACATCTTACTGTTGAAAAAAAGAACGAGGGAGTGGAGGGGTTACAAACTTTGCAAAATGGACTGACATGAATTTCACCCTATATATTATGGCCTAAAATAATCTAAAGGGAGATGATACTGAAAGGAATTGATCAATCTTATTATTTGCATGAGAAGTTACACTATATATAATACATGATTAGGAAATAGAGACAACCTAGGACTAGGAAATAGAGACAACCTAGGACTATACAAAGCAGTATTAGGAAACTATGATATCTACTGTAACTAAAATAATTAGGTGTTAGTATTACAGTATGTTTCCAACATGCCCCCGCAAGACGAATAGTCGATCAGAGAGGCCAATCTTGGACATCATAAGATTAAGTCGAGGAAGTGACATGGGCTTTGTAAAGAAGTCAGTTAGCTGATCACCTGTGGGAACATGAATAACCCGAAGAGTGCCACTTTAGAGTTGTTTGCGAATGAAATAATAAGCAAGAGCCAGATGCTTCATCTTTGAATGGAACATCGGGTTGGCACTGAGGTGCGTGGCACTAAGGTTGTCACATTAAATGACTAGAGCATGTAGTAGATTAACCCCCAGTTCAGTTAGAAGATTACGAGTCACATGAGTTTAGTGGTAATAGTAACAAATGTCCGATATTCTGCTTCGGTTGATGAACGTGCCAGAGACTTTTACTTTTTGGAACTCCAAGTCAGAGGATTACGACCAAGGAAAACAACGTGACCCATAGTGGAGGTGTAATCATCGTTGTTACCGACCCAATCTACATCGGCAAAAACATGGAGATGAATAGGAGAGTTTTTGTAGATGTTGATGCCCTTGTATAAAGTACCACTTAAGTAGCGTAAGAGACGTTTCAGGACTGCCCAATGCTCACTCCGAGGCTTATGCATGAATTTGCGAAAGTTTATTGCTAGCAAAAGAAACATCGAGTCTTATTAAGGTAAGGTACTGAAGACCGCCAATTACAGCTCTATAATCAGTTGGAGAATCAAGAAGCTCACCAGAGGTGGAAGATAATGTATGTGGAACTATCATTGGAGTTGGGGTAGGCTTGGCATGAAGCATACCCATTCGATCCAGTAGATTAGTGATGTATTTCGTTTGACTAAAGAACAAACCCGAGCTTGTAGGTGTGACTTCAACACCTAGAAAGTAAGATAAGTTACCAAGATCTTTCAAAGAACATTTGTTAGCCAAATGATGAACGAAATGGTCAAGAGAACTAACAACAGGACCAATGATAATTATATCATCCACGTAGACAATTAAGTAAATATGTGTACAGACATGATTCAGGATAAAGAGTGAAGTGTCTGGCATAGAGCGCTTGAAACCCAAACTGAGAAGAAAATTTGTCAGTTTAGTGTACCATGCCCGAGGTGTTTGTTTGAGTCCATATATTGCCTTGCGTAGTTTACACACATGAGTCGGTAATGCCATATCAATAAAACCTGGAGGTTGGGACATGTAAACATCTTCTTGTAGCGTTCCATGAAGAAACACATTGTTGATATCTTGCTGCCGAAGATGCCAGTTATTTGTGACTGCAAGACTGAGAAATGTTCGAATTATGGCAGGTTTGACAACTGGACTGAATGTTTATGTGTAATCAATGTCGGGTCTCTGTTGAAAACCTTTGGCAACAAGATGAGAACAATAACGATCAATAGTGCCATCGGGGTGATATTTAATACGGAAAACCCACTTGCATTTGACAAGATTCTGATTGTTGTCGGGAGACACTAAGTCCCAAGTTCCAAGCTGACATAACGTTGTAATTTCATCATTTCCATTGCTTTTCGCCATAGAGGATCTTTTAATGCCTAAGCCACAGTAGTAGGTTCGATTGGTTTATCATGAACCGTGGTGTGGTGTATGTATTTTAGGTTACGCTTGTGAATATTATTTTTCGATTGAGTGACAATCCCAGGGGCTGGATCGTTTGGAAGTGGAGGGACTGGTTTGTTTTGTACAGGAGGGGATGGAATGGGCAGAGTTGGTGGGTTGGATAGAATGGGGGGAGAGAGCTGTCTGTTGGTCGGGTTGGTGAAAGGGGGACGGTGGAGGATTGGTTGGCTGCGAAGAGGGTGCAGGTGGGGATGTGGGCAGTTGTTGAGTGTGTTGGACATGACTAGAAGCTGTGTTGGAGTTGGTAGTTTGGGGTGACGATGTGGAAAAGTTTGGTTGGACTAAAGAAGGAATTAAGGGACACCGTGAATCTGTATTTGGGTTAGAGAAAGGAACTGCATGACATGTCAATCGAGGATAAGGAAATTCGTCTTCAACAAAACAAACATGTCTTGAAGTGTATACTTTGTGTGTGTTGGGATCCAAGAAATGATAGGAACTTTGAGTTTTGAAGTCGCCAAAAAAGATGCAAGGTATGGATTTGGGTTCAAGTTTGTGAGTCGTATAAGGATGAAGCCACAGATAGCATGGACAACCAAAACTTCACAGTTTAGAGTAGTTGAGAGACATCCTAAAAAGACATTGAAAGGGAGATTTATGAGATAGGGTCAAAGTAGGAAGCTGATTAATTAAATAAGCAGCGGTGGTGCGAGCATATGACCAAAAAGTTAAGGGAAGTTTGGTATAGGTAAGAAGGGATAATCCTGTTTCAATTATATGACGATGGCGTCGTTCAGCATAACCATTGTGTTCTGGGGTGTGAGGTGGGGAGGTAAGATGTGAGATGCCATCAATAGTTAAAAAAATTGTAAGGCTTGAAATTCACCCCCATTGTTAGAATATAGGATTTTAATATACATCTCAAAATATTTTTCAACTAAGGTATCATATTTGTGTTTGAGAGGATAGAACCAAATGTATTTGGTGAAGTGATCAACAAAAATGACATAGTATTTATAGTTATCAAGGGAATAAACAGGAAAAGTCCATAGATCAGTGTGTATGATATCAAGAGGAGCATGCGAAAGCAATGCCAATATATTAAAGGGAGCTTGTGACACTTATTACATTGACAAGAGTTACAATGAAATGAAAGAAAACGAGAAACATCTAGTTTGAAATCAGAAACTAATTTCTTAAAGATGGGAAATGAAGGGTGGCTTAGACGATATGATGCCAGTCTAAGACAAAAGTTTTGACACTAGAACAAGTAAGAATGGCGGGAGATGGTGGCAGCTCATAGACTTCATTCCTAATTGGTCCTGTGGTAAGATGTGCCCTCGTGAGAAGATCCTTCACAACAAAATAATCAGAAGAAAACTTAATTAGGAGATTGTTTTATGAACATAAGTTGAGAGATAGGCAAGAGATTACGAGACATAATAAGAGCACATATAACATTAGACATTAATTTTTAAAGACTTTGAGGAAATATGGAGAGAGAAAGAACCAATGTGAGTGATGGGATTGCCAATGCCATTACCGATAAGAATTTCCTCTGAACCATCATACGGATGATGAAGAGAGAGGTTTGAAAGATCATAGGTGACATGATGGGTAGCTCCCATGTCAAGAAGCCATATATAAAAATACAATTTTTAGGCGAATAATTTTTTTGACTTTTTATCGTTTATAGTAAAAATGTATAACACCTATAAATGGAAAAATAAGCTTAAAATTTTATTGAAAACTACTATTTTGCATCGATTTAAACAATTTATGATTATACTCCATCAATCTTTTTCTTTTTGACTTTCGATAGATATTGTCTTGATAACATGTTTGTACAAAAATTCAAGTGAAAAAAAGCACAATACTAATAAAGGTGAGCTTTGGTCAAATAGCAACAACAAAAAACTTGTGGTTGTGAGGGGTTGTTGGTAGGTCGAGGAGGAGGTTGGGTATTAGGAAACTTGTTCTAGAAAGTATAGCAGAAGGATAGGGAGTTTCCAATGGCATGACACCATTGGCACTTGCATTGGTAGCCATTGCCTTTTGGTTGGGTGGGCGTTTGCTTTGATTGTTATTTGGGTGAGTTGTATTAGTTTTTGGAGAGGTGTTGTGGCAATAGTTGGTGTGGGGAAGGGATGTTTGAGTGGGATTATGGTATCGGGTAGTAGTAGCATGTACGGAAGCGGGTAAGGATGGTGAAGCAAGTTGGGAGCGAATTGTTAACTCTCGGTTCAGAAACTTCTCATGAAGTTCATCGAAAGAGATTGACATGTCACGAGCATGGACATAGTCTATTATTGCTTGATAGGTAGTATCGAGTCCTTCAAGAACACGATCAGTTAGGTCCTTGGCTCATAGGGCTGCCTAGAGTAGCCAATTGGTCGGAGCATACCTTGAGAGCATTCATATACTCCGTGACAATTTGTGTTCCTTTGGAGATAGCTTGAAGATTGGCTTTGATGAGTTTGATGTGACCTCAAGATTGCTTAGCAAAGGTATTGGCTAGAACATCTCATGCTTGTTTGGACGTGTTGGCACAAGAGACAAGCGGGACAATGGTTGGGTCGAAGGTGCCAATAAGAGCATCAAAGAGGAGTTTGTCCTAATGAACCCAAGTGAGATAAGGCAGGATTGGGCTCGGAGGTCGACTCCTTTGGGGTTGTGGGGGATGGCGCAGGAAGGGTACCGTCCAAGAATTTAAAAAGGTCATACCTAATGAGGGTTGCCTGAATTTGAAGTTTCCATGACATACAATTTGTGGTGGTGAGTTTGAGAGTATGAGTGAGTGTAACAACAAGGAGAGGCGGTTTTGGGTCAACATTATGGGGGATGGTAACGGAGGCCATGGAAAAACAAGCAGATTTCGAGAAGAGAGAAAAAAAATCAGGTTGAGGATACAACGTGCTTTGATACCATGAAAGGAATTGATCAATTTTATTATTTGCATGAGAGGTTACGATATATATAATACTCAATTAGGAAATGGAGACAACTTAGGACTAGGAAATAGAGACAATCTATGACTATACAAAGCAGTATTATGAAACTAGGATATCTACTGTAACTAAAATAATTAGGTGTTAGTATTACAGTATGTTTACAACACGTACTTTCACTATAAATTCTATTTATCCACTACATCATTTATTATAATATTCAAGTAAGTTATAATGGGACAAACCACTTTTAACTAGTTACTCATTAAAATGATAATGTTCAATAATTAAAAGTTAATATGTGCACAATGTTTTTTTGTCTATAAAACTCATAAAAATTACATTATACTTGTAGCTTTTATTTTGAAATAAAAAGTATAGATTAGATTTAAATGATATTATTTTTAAAATATTAATTAATAATACAATAAGATATTACATAGTTCTTATAAGTTTTTTTTGGTTCATATCCAATAAAAATATAATTTATGACACTAAGATCTTAAAAGATAAGGATTAATATTGTCTACATCACATTATCTTATATAAATATAGTAGAGAAAATATAGTCCCTCAAAAATAAAATAAATATAATTTTAAATGGATTTAAGGAAAAGTGAAGTAAAATAAATTCGGTAAAAAAATAGCACATAATTCAAGTAAGTGATTATTTAAAACGTATTTATGTCCTAATATAAACTAATTTGAAAGATTATTAATGAATGTATAATAGATAATTAATGAATATAGTGAAAATATCATTACTCTCTCTAATCGAAATTGGGTGGATGTAATTACTTGCAATCTAAATTATAAAAGCTTTGGGTTAATATCGAGTAAAATGAGATATCTTTAAATTTTGAAATTTCTCTCGCTTTAGTCTCCTACTTCCAAACAAAATTTAAAAAAAAAAAAGTCAAACACAAGCTTTGTTAGTCTTGTTGGAGGTTAACCAAAAGTCTATGCTATGAAATATGAAATTTCAAAAGCAAAATAAAAGAAGGCACGGCACTGCACTGCATCTTTTTCAAGTGAAAATTAACATTCACGGTCACGAAGAAAACTAGTGATCAAGCCAATCACTATCAGCCCCCACTTTCTGATATTTCCTAACTTGTCCTTCACGTCAGCCACTCAACTTGAGACGGACCATATATATACTCCAATGCCTTCATTTTAAAATAGTAAAACCCTACATTTGGCCATCCAATTTTTCAAAAAATTATAATGCGGTCACCAAAAGTTTAAAACTTGCAATGAGGCCACTGAACTAAATTTTTGTTGCACGCGTGCCCATATTTTGGATGTCTGTTAGCTCCATCGTTAAATATGAGTGAAATCTCTATTTTACCCCCTTTAAATAACAATTATTCTCTTTAAGTGATATTAGAAACCCAAAGGGGTCTAACTGAAAAAATGTTATTATGTATTGCTTAAGTCGTGAGTTTAACGAACCTCTCACAGCCTACCCAAGATAACCGACCCAAGAGAAGGAAGCTGTGGGGTTCTATTTCGGGCCCTTCAATTCCAACATTGATACAGACTCTTTCTTGAGATCGGGTAACAGAGGCGGGTCGGATAAGTTCGAGAGCTTTGTCGAAGATTGGTCGACTGTGCCGCAAACCAAGTCTGAGTCGAAGTATAGTGACGAAGGGCGTGAGAAATGTGAATCTTCAAGGGAGAATGGTTCGACTCAGGACAATTCAGACAATGAGTCCAAGGAAGCTAAGGTTTCTTCGCAGAGGTAGAGTTGCGTCTTTCCCTATGCGAATTGGAACGTTTTTCTTGAGTTTATATTACGTCTATCTTTCCTGAATTGGTTAGCGAGGCATGGACGTTGTTTTCTGGTCGAGGCAGGAGGCAGTGGAGGAAGAGGAGCCGGTAGTGTATCCTTGACTCGAAAGGAAAGAAAAAGTCGAAAATTCAAGAAGGCGTTACGGATCCTCTTCGCAACTGTATCTAGAGGCGGTCTCGAGTCTCCAAGTTCTTTGCAAAAAGGGGCTCGACTAGGGATGCTATCAGGAGTGGATTCTTTTCTCTGCGAACAAAGCTGGGAGGAGTCAAGTCTGTTCCAATTGTTTGCACCCCTCTCGCAATGATACATCCGGAGGAATTGGAAGAACTAGAACTTATCTCTCTGAACAAATAGAGGTGGGCTTGCTTTGCCGGATTTCTAGATGGAGAAAAGAGGTTGCTTGTCCAACAATGGAGTCTCGCCGGCCAGATCTAGAATGGATCTGGGGCCGTGATGCAGAGTGGGGGAGGTTTGGCCGGATGCGGGTGAAGGGAGAGGCAGATCTGACGTTGGCGATGGAGATTCGTCGGAGAAGATGAAGGAGGTCGGCGATATATAATAACTTTTTTTCAGTTAGACCCCTTTGGGTTTCTAATATCACATAAAGAGAATAATTTTTTTTAAAGGGGGCAAAATAGAGATTTCATTCATATTTAACGATTGAGCTAACGGACATCCAAAATATGGGCACGCGTGCAACAAAAATTTAGTTCAGTGGCCTCATTGCAAGTTTTAAACTTTCGGTGGCCGCATTGCAATTTTTTGAAAAGTTGGGTGACCAAATGTAGGGTTTTGCCTTTTAAAATCGTAAACAAGTCTCATTTTCTGTCATCTTAACAAACTCATCTTTACCGGTCCTCGTTCATCTTTCTTTATTTTTTAATCGTATTTTAATTATAGATCACATATACATATATTTTTTTAAAAAATTACACATTAAACCAATATAAATAATCAAGTTAATTATTTTTTCTTAATTCGAGCGCCGAATCAACTAGTACGATAATTTAGGGACGGAGGGAGTATCTAGTTTGAAATGTACCTTTTTAGAACATCAATTTTACCATTTTACTCTTATTTTTTCACCTTACTTTAATTATGGGTCGCATACACATTAAACAAATATAAATAATCAAGTCAATTGATTTTTCTTAATCCGTGCACCAGATCAACTAGTACAATAATTTAGAAACAAAATGAGTATTTCTTGTCTGCTTGGGGGATACTTATTTTAGGATGAAGTCGATCAATACTAAATAGCCTACAACTTAAAACTTACTTTCCCATTCCGAATAAATAGCTTACTATTTTATTTTTGCATGTTTCATTCAATAAATAAATACAATTTATAGGTTGTAATGTTTATAGGTTAAACCCAGTACCTAGCACGTCCTCATGAGAAATAATTTTTGGGAAAAATACTAAAAAGCCCCACCAAAAAATTCTCATAACAAAAAAATCTCAAAAATAATTTTTATATCCAAAAAGTCTTAAAATCATAATTTTAATACCAAAAAGTCCAAACTTAACATATCTACAAACGCCGTTATGTTAAAATCTTTTATTTTGATGAAAATTTATTTTTCTTTTCAATTATGACAATGATGAGAAGAATTGTATTGAATATTATTATTATTATTATTATTATTATTATTATTATTATTATTATTGTTGTTGTTGTTGTTGTTATTATTATTATTATTATTATAACAATAATAGTATTAATAGCAATTTTTTCTAATATTATTGTTATTATTAATAGTAAGTTATTTGTTAGTGTTGTTGCTGTTTTTTTATTATTATTAATTTTATTATTAATATTAATAATAATATTATTTTATCATTGAAACAATAAAATAATTGAAATTAAAACTAAGTTTTCTTTCAAATAAAGCCTCATACTTTAACGATATTAAAAAAAAGCGTTAAGTTTTGAACTTTTTAGTATTAAAAATTTAACTTTGAGACTTTTTAGATAGAATAATAATTTTTGGATATGAATTTTTTTAGTGGGACTTTTTGGTATTTTTCCCATAATTTTTCATGCAAGATACATTTTTATTTTACAGTAAAATTATAAAATTCAGTATAATACAATTTAAATCATCATATAAAATAAAAAATAAATATAGTACTCCGTATTGATTAAAAAATAAAACGTGTTAATTGAAATATACATTTTCCAGTTTAAAGAAAATTCAAGATACATGGATCATGGATGTGACACAAACACATGCACAAATTAGAAAATTGGAAAGACTCACACGTGTCACTTAATTATCATAGACAAGTCATCATGGAATCATGTTTAATTGTCTGCAAAAAAGCTCTAAAGTGTCTTTTATGATGACACAAAACCATATCAAAAAAAACCAAATGAAGAATTAATTCCTCAATCCACACCTACTACTCTCATTAATATCTTTAAGAATAACTAATTGAACAAACGTAAGCAAGAAGGCACGGGAGTTAGGTGATTTAACTTATCCACACAAATATTCCTATCAAGGTGAGAGAATATTCTGTCCTTATATCCCATTGAAAAAGTTCATAAACTATCGATGATATTTCTACGGCACAACTAGTTCATGTTTAGTCGATGTACCACGTCAATGGATCATGGATTAGAGGAATTGAGTTGTACAAATTGAAAGTTTAAGGTATTGATTGAACTTTTTTTCATTTCTTTTAATGTGGAAAATATTAAAACTCTTGCTTTAACAAACAATCTCGTGTTTTCAATCTGTTTCGGTGTCGAATACTGTCGTGATAACTACACATGTTTCTTTCGTCCTTTTTGTTAGAGATCCTATTTTGTGGGATATAATTTTTATTTTTTACTAGTACATAGAGAAACGTAAAGAAGACAACTCTTGGAAATAGGTTAGAAATTTTGAAGTGGAATTTTTTGATGTTGAAACAAAATTATGGAAGATTTTGTCATGAAATTGTAATTGGTTGACGGTTGTTGAAATCCGATTTTTTTATTTTTTTTATTTTTATGGATTCCGTCGTTGGATTTTCAGAATTTCTAGTCCATATTTGTGAATAGTTTTGTTATTGGATTTTCTTTACATAAAATTTTCATCATTAAGGTTTTGACTATAAAAGCATAAAAAAGATATGTTCAATAACACTATGGCCTTTCATATTTGAGTTACCTCTCTAGCGTGTAAAAAAAGCTAACTTTGGTCAATGACGCATTTGAGTTGTATAAGAACTAATTAATACTAGAAAATCCAAAATTGCAGAGTTTGGTGGTGCACTTTCTCCTTTCTTCTAATCAATTGCATGTTCTCGATCATTTATTGTCAAGTGACAATACTTGGAACATATTTAAATAGTGTTTTAAAATATATACATTATATTTGGGATACTTTCCACAGTTTCGCAAAACCTTTGCTTATTATTTAGCTAATTAAATATCAAGAAACGAGAGAGGTTTTTGAGAAAAAAAACCAAATATGCTTTATTCGAGAGGAAACTAAAATACAATGGTAATTTGTATGAAATTTTATCATAGTCATTCAAAAAAATCACTACCAACACATCAAAAATTATCTGTAGCACTTCATGATATAGAATTAATATAAACGTATTTAATTCAAAGGAAATAAAATATTACTACTTTCGTCCTAAAATAAATGATGCTATAGAAAAAAAAATCAAAATAAATGATGTTTTAGGATTTTAAGAAACATTTATCTATATTTTGTCAAAATTACCCTTATTTACTATACTCAAATTAAATGTTGTTAAAAAATGGGTTGTTGAGTGGAAAGAATAAAAAATACAACTTAACTACAATAAATTATCTTAAATTAAGATAAATCAATTTTTAAAATATTACTCTTCAATATGTGTGCAAATTACTAAATACTCCCTCCGTCCTAAATTATCGTCCTCCTTTCCTTTTTCGTCCGTCCCAAAATAATTGTCCACTTTGAAACTTGCTTTTTTAGAATATTATTTTTACCACTTTACTCTTACTTTTTCACTCTACTTTAATTATGAGCCACATACACATGGGCTTTAAAGGAAACTACACATTAAACCAATATTAATAATCCAGTCAAATATGTTTTCTTAAACGGTGCGCCGAGTCAATCAGGATAATAAATTAGAGACGGAGGGAGTATAATTTATTTTGGAACTAATAAAGTAGAACAATTAAAATTTTGAGTGTTAATACTCATTCACCATTTTAAATGGTGTACTTCTATAGTTCTATCCATCATTCTTCGCCTTTCTCTATCCAAAATTGATTGCATGTTAGAAACCCACTAATAGGACAGGTGTTTGGTCTAAACTCCAAGTATTAGCTGCCAGTAGTAGGAATATACTCATACGCTATTTTTCATGCTTTTTCGATTTTTTTTTTTTAATTCGTGGGTTCTTCCATATGTCCTTTATAGTTCTACTTGTTTAGGTATTTTGCAGGACAGAAGGAATGTTGTTTGTTTTGGAACAATTTTGGCTTCATAATTTTAATTTCAAATTCGTTTTCTCATTTATCTTCAAGTGAAATATATTAATCCGAGTAAAATTTTCATTTTCTGTTGATGTAGAATTTTTTTTTATACAAACGGTTCTTGAAATATGACACATGTCGATCACAATCTTTGTTTTTAATTTTTTTAGATTTTGATTGGTCATGTTTTGTGTTCAAAAGCTGCTTGTATATATATATATTTTTTGAGAACACACTTTTAGTTGGATGATTACTAGCTAGTAGCTAGATTCATGAGTAGATTATTAAACTTATAAGTTACTTATAAAAACAAGAATAAACCATCAAAAAGAAAACCTCCCCCCCCCCCATGTGCTAAACCTCAATTTTCAAGTACCATTATATGCTTCATTTTCCTGTATAAATCCCCAATATGTCACTCATTTAATCGGAAACAGTAATGGAATTAACGGAATATGCACAATGCACTAATCCAATTATGCATCGCACTGCATCACGTTTTTGTATCGTAATACATCAATTTTATTTTTCTATTCCAATTTAGCATTGCGTTGCAAAGATTGATGCACCGCGCTGCAAAATTGTAATGAACTAAACCTTCATGTCATCCGTCTTCTTTTTCATTCTCATTCGTCGTAAGCCCGTCTTCTTTTTCTTTCTCCACCTTTTCTACTTTCGTTCCTACTGAAAAATCTCTAAACACAACACATGTCCATTATAGCTTCAGATTTAATGAGTCGGAAACATTGCTTACTTTTCAGGGGCATTGCCTCCGAACCCCCTCGACCCCTGCAACCTAATTGGGCAGGTCGATCCCTATTTCGTTGCGCAACAATCGTGATTTTCGAACTTTAAAATATTGGTCGGAGCTGTGGAATAAGACGATCTAAGCATTTTATGAATAATATTTCAAAAATACATAAACTTTAGCAATTAAAAAAAGAACAAAGACTGTAACGAAAAAATATTTGAAAAAAAACACCAATCAATAATTTCTCCCTTCGTTTTTTAGCCAAAGCCCCAACCCAATCGTTCTATTTCTCCCTTAGTTATCTAGCATCATCAATGTTTCATAATAACACTAAGATAAGTTATAGTACATAATGGTGATGTCTCCAAAATTGATACACTTAGGTTGCTGGGCTTTCAATACAATAGGATATTTGAGGTTTATAAGATCTAAGACACAAGCTTGTTGAGCTGTTAAAATTGAGTCTGATTCATAGGTCTGGTTCAATCAACCCGACTTTTCAAGGATCTGGACCTCAATTTAGAAGGTCCGAAAAAGACGTGCCTCTTTGGCCCGGTCCGTGGGCCATGTTTGGCCCATCCTTAAAAAGCCTGAAAAGTTCGACCCAACCCGATCATAAAGTTAAACACTAAAACTTAATTATAAAATTAAAAATTAAAACATAAATCTAAAAAGAAAAAAAACTATTAGACATTCATTTAGACTATTTTTTCTTTTGGTTAGATAAATTTATGACACAATATGATCTATTTCCAAATCATTGTTCTCTTTTTGGTTGAAACGTATATTCTAAATTGATGGAAGTGACACTTACAAAGAGGAAATGAAGTTGATCTTCTAAGTTCCAATCTAGTTTAGTATAATTGTGGTTAGTAATTTTATCGAAACTGGTCTATTTAATTGAGTATATCTATCTGATGTTAGTTAATAAAAAGCCTCAATAGTATAAACTTGATAAAATAAAATAAAATTTAAATGCTAGATTGTGTCAGGTGAATCAAAAAATGAACATTTGCTAGTTAGTATGGTTTTGCAAACTAGAACCCGAAAAACTTTGTTTATCCTCAGAAAACACATATTAAAAAATTAATTTGGTTATAACTTTTTTGAAAAAAATATTATTCAAGTATCACATGTATTTTTTCTTTGGTCTATAATATTATAGTTTTTCTAGTTTCTGTTTCGTTTAATTGTTGAAGTTACTATCTTTGTTTACATTTGCTTTGGTTGCACTTTTGCTTTGTAATTGTGTAAGTTAAACTAGTAAGTATATGTGTTTTGAACTTTTGATGTGTTATATAACTTTTATTAGCTAATTTGTAAGTTTTTTTAATAAAAAATAGTTATTTTTTGCCCATAGGCCCGAACTGCGCATGGGTTGGGCTTGAGTTCTATGAGGTCCGCCACTATTTCGGCCGATGTTAAGCGAGGTTCGGTGGGCTTAGGTCAAACCGACCCATTTGACAGCTCTACAAGCTTGTCAAAACAACTTGAAAGACTATGGATTAAGGCATGAACTTTTCCTACAAAGACACTCCGCTGTGAGAATTAATAGAACACACTCTATAGTAAATAATTTGACAGAGTTTAGGCTACGTGTTTTAGAATGTACCTTAATTACAAGTGTGAAAGGAGTTTATATACCCCTCGGCTCTTACTACCGAGTGAATGGCATTAACTGCACCACTATAACTTTAGGGCATTAACTAGACGACCGTTACAAATCTTGCCAAGGAGATTCAACGAGCTCGTTAAGACCATCTCCAACCATTGCTTTAAAACTTCAAAATGAAATCTTTTACCACTATTCCGGTCTCCAACCATTTGCTTTTAAAAGCTGCTTCATTTCGAAGTTTGGCTCATGACACTTTATCTTCGGCGCACACTATTCCCCTACTTCATCTTTCCTCTTTTTTTTTGGTTTAAATAATTATTTTGTATTTTAGTTTTATTATTATTGTTATTTTTGTTTAGTTTAAATACTACTTTGATGTTTTGGTTTAAATAACACAAAAATTAATTCAATTTTTTTATTTTTATTATTAGTTATTATTAGTTATTAGTTATAAATAATATTAAAATTATTTATAATAAAGTTTATAAATATTGTACATTAATAAAAAACGAAAATTACATTACATTAAATTAAACTCACACAACATACATTTTAATAATATTAATACTAATACAAATTATGCAATGACTACTATTTTTAATAATAATCTGATAGATCAGTTTCGAATGTTCCAATATTTTGGAAGTACTGTCTAAAAGTATCCGGATTGGGTTGCATGAGCTGTAGTTCAGCCCCTTTTTTGCAAAATTCTTGTCATTTCACTTTGAATATATGCTCCTGCATCCGGATCAGTAACAAAGTTTATATCTTTTATCATTATTTTGAACTCAGGTCATTGTTCTTGTAGATCATTTTTCTTTTGTACCACATCATTTTTTGTGTGTAGTGCTTCCACAAGTTCGTTTGTTTTTTGTTGTACTTGATTTCTTGAATGGTATAAAAAATAAAGGATAAAGTCGCTCATATTGTATTTCGGGATGCGCTAATTGATTATTTATGGGATGAATTTGTGAATTTGGAAGATTAAATGTTTGATTTTAGTTGCATTTTTATATGCCTATTTACTTGTTTATTTCAGTTATTTTAATGTTTGTATTTTAGTCATTTTTTAGGGCCTTGCATTTAATTATTAATTTTAATATGTTTGTATTTTAGTCTCAATTAAATTCGTGCATTTAATTATTTTGTAATGCATAGTATTTAATTTAATATAATATTAATTCAATAAATAATAATTTTTTTTTGCTAAAATACATTAATACAAATTAAATGAAATAATGAAATAATGAAAAATATATTTGAAATATTTCTTTTAAAGTAAACTTTAAAGTAAAATTATTTGAGATGATGGAAGAAATTTGATTCAAAAATTAAACTAATTTAAATATTTAGTGCAACTTTTAAACAAAACTGTTGGAGATAGTTAAGGAGAAACTTCATTATGCTCACGTGCAATCCCAAGAACACATCTCTGCTCTATATCCATATGGTCGTTCATGTGCCTCTCAGGTGACATTGGGCTCACACTAGTAGCACATGACGGTTATTTGAGACCTTTGAGCCTGACAGCTCATAAGGAGTCATTAATATAGTCATCAAAATAATAATGTAAGACTCTTAAGGTCTTAAGGGGCTTCGGCAATCGCATGAAACCAATAATTATTCTTTCAAATTATGATTGGGTGGTAACAGGTAACCCATTATTATTAGGCAATAAACTAGACAACAAAATGTTTCGCACGGGACCCCATTTTATCGTTGAGCTTATCCACCGGAATTACATTTAGGCAACACAAATAACACACGGGATCGTTCCATCAACCAATTACTTGCCAAAAATCATATGAAGGACTCTAATCTTCCCTTCCACGATATGCAATTTATAAAGAATAAATAAATGAAATAAATGATGAAATAAAAGTGGCACAATAAAAATTATGAGCAGAAATGAACTTGTGATCCACCACACACAATAATAAATCTTTGCCAACTTAGCTACACAAAAATTATGACTATATGTATAGCAATAAATAAATTATTATACGCTAATAATGATATTAATTGTTATATATTGTAAAAGGAAAATCAAATAAAATAAAGTTCAACAATAGATATGAATTTGGGCCTTGATCAATGCGAGTGAAGCACTGCCATATGTGCTGCCAACATTTAAGTTTATACTTTCTTCATTTAGAATAAAAAAGTTTACTACCAATATTTAAGTTTATACTCTATTCATTTTGAATAAAAAATTTACTATTTTATTTTAAAATGCTTCACTTAAAAAGTTTATTTTAAAAATTAAGGTATAAAATGTCATTTATTACTAATAGACTACTAAAAGTGTCATTTTCTTAAAAAGTTTGACTTTCAAACAAAGACTATTTGCCCAAAACGGATTAAATATTTTATCTTTGTATTTATACATTTATTTATTTATTTCTAAATTGGAAGAACACCTAGTTTTCCATAAAATTTGATTGGAAGAATTAAACAAATAACCATCGTAGTATTTGCATGTAACTAATTTGACCAACTACATTACAATCTCAAACGTGACTAATGTACTCAGTAATTAGGTGCGATACGGTTCTTACCGTCAACGTCTCATCTAATTTTGTAACTAATCGATTGATGTGGATTAATGAAAGAATTGTACAAAAGATATTTTTATCTTTTAATGGTATCCCTTTCTTTCCCAATCATTTTTCCACTTTTTTAGGTTTTTTGAAAGATAAAAATACCTTCATATAGCTCTTTCGTTAATTTACGTTAATATGTTTGTTACAAAATTAGATGACCCAACAAGAATCACATCACATATAATTATTGAAAATATTAGTCATATTTAAAACATTATAATATAATTGATCAAATAGATTAGCAACTAATAGTAGAATGATTATTTGAATAATTATGGAATTGCAATATTGCATATACGTGGTTATGTATATCCGCCCCTGTACTGAATACGACACGCCTCAGAGTAAGATGGTCTGCAATAGCATTAACAAGCTTAAAGCTAAAGCTTTTCTATCCATCATATCTTGTAGACCCTGCCCAACATTAAATAGTTAGTTCAATGCACCTTATTTTTGTTCTCATTCATTAATAATCTATCTACTTTTAGACCCACAAAGTAAAAGGAAATTAAATTATGCAATAAAAAAACAAAATATAAACGTAGTGCTAGTATTTAACTTTAGTTCATTACTCTTCCCCAAAAAGAACTCGCCTACTCGTCTCGTTGTGTAACCATAAACCGCTTTTTATAGCTCCACAGAGTAATATAAATAAAACAAATTTTTTGGTAGGGGACGCGTTATTCGGTCCATCCTTTTCTTCGAATTGACCCTTTATTTCATTTGTTTGCTTAATAACTAAAATATTCTTAATTATAAAAACTTTTATACCTTCTATTCAATAAGTATATCCTCTTGTTCCTAATTCTTATTTCCAACAAATAAACCTCATTTCTTCTTAACTATCTTCTTCTTCTTCATCTTCTTCATTGTTAAGTATATTCTTCTTCCTCCAATAAATATATCCTCTTATACTAAGATATCTTCTTCCCTTTCATTTTTCAATTTTTTCTTCTAAAAACCTTCCAAAAACTCCCAAATCTTTAAAAAAAAACATAGGGATTAAACATTAGTCTTGAAGAAATCAAACATGAAGTCAAAAAACGACCAATGTCACACAAGTGATAAACTTTAAAATCCTTTTTTTACTTTAAATTTTGTTTAGAAAGTGTTTTTTTTCTTGAAAAAATAGTTTTTCGTCGTAAATTTTTTGGACCTGAGTAACTGAAAAAATTGAACTTGTTCATACCCACGTGGCCGAAATTCATCTAGCTGTTGAGCCCCCTCTAACCGAAAATAATAATTTTATTTTCGATTTGAGGGGGCCGAACATCTAGATGAATTTCAGCCACATAGGTCCGAACAAGTCCAATTTTTTCATTGATATTTGTGTTTTTTCATGTGTTATTGTTTTTGTTAATAGAATTCAAAAACGTTGTCTACAGATCCTAGTATTGTTGGTCCAGTCGATAATGAGATATATCATATTCATAATGATGCGATTGTTGAACATGATCAAATAGTTTCGTTTGTAACAGAGGATTAAACACATGTATTTGTGACCGATGAAATGTTTTTGTCTTGCCAAATGTTAATTGATTGAGTACGTGCTTGGAGGAATGAGCATGCCATGATCATAATAGTTAGAAGGTCAGACAGTGGTGCAAGTAAGAAAAAACCTAAGGTATTATTGACTTGTGAACGTGTTTGACAATACAATGGATGCAAGAAACATGAAACATTATCACAAGTAAATGTTGCTGATGAAATTGGGAAGAAAGATGACGATGTAACAAAACCAAAAGATAGAAAAGAAACTGGATCTAAGAAGTTTGGTTGTTCATTTAGTTTGAGGGGTAGAGAAGTATCAGTTGAATAATGGTCATTGGTTGTGAAGTGTGGTGTCCACAATCATCAACTTGGACCGTACAAAGAAGATCATTCATATATCGGTCGATTATCAAGGGGTTGAAGAGGAATATGTGGTTGATATGACACACACCAATAGTAAACAAAATGACATTTTGACGCGATTGCAAGAGAAATTTAAAGAAAATAGATCAACAGTGAGGACTATCTAAAATGCACACTTGAAGAATAGAGTTATTGAGCGTAAAAATCGTACACAAATACATCAACTTATGTTTATGTTGGAGAAGCATGAATATGTTCATCATCATCGGTGGTGCGAGAAGACCAACACTGTGAAGGATTTATCCTTCGCTCACCCGGGAAGTGTTGATTTATTGCGTGCCTTTTCGAAATTCATATTAATGGATTGCACGTACAAGACAAATAGGTACAAGTTACATTTGTTGGAGATTGTTGGTGTGACGTCTACAAATATGACATTTTTAATTCCAGCTGCTTATTTAGAGAATGAGAAAACAAACAGCTATACGTGGGCATGCACATATTTGAAATCATTGATGGAGCAATGGTGCATGCTTAATGTGATTGTTACTGGTAGAGAAATTGCTTTAATGAATGCAATTGAGATAACGTTTCCTAGCTCGAGACATTTCCTTTGTCGATGACACATCAGTAAGAACGTTTTGGGAAACTGTAGGAATATCTTAACGAAAAAGGAAAAGTGAGATTCATTTATTATGTTTTGAAATTTGTTGGTGATCTCTAATATTGAGTTGAAGTATAATGAATATCTTGAAAGACTCAAGTTTGATTTTAAAGAATTTTCAAGTGTCATTAAATATGCCTTTGAGCAATGGATTGAGCCCTACAAAGAAAGATTTGTGTCATGTGGACAAATACTATCATGCATTATGACAATACCACGACAAACATGTATTAATTGTTTTCTTTTTTTGCGTTACATATGTATTTCAAATTGTTGGATGATGATTATATATACTTTCAGGGCGGAGAGTCAACATGCAACATTGAAAATGAAACTTGGATCGAGCCAAGGTAATTTTAAGACTTGTTGGCGATAAATCCACACTTTCATTGAGACTTCTCACAACGCAATCAAGCAGTCATTTGAGAAGAGCAGAAATATAGTTATACATAAATTCAAATCAATTATATACATGGTGTTGTGAGACATGGTATCTATACAGGCATTGAATAAGATTTATGAAGTAGAATCTTTGGTTAGCAAAAATACTGTTGTAGACTGTTTGTTGTGTGGCTGTGTACCAAGAAAAATTTGTGGTTTGCCTTGTGCGCATGAAATTGTTGAGATTATCAAAATGGGCAAGCCAATTGCCCTGGATCAAGTTGATGCTTTTTGAAGAAAGTTGGATAAGTTACCGGTTAAGGGAGAATGTAATGAGCTTCGGGTTGAAATGGATAGTGCATGGAAAGATTTGTTTGAAGAAATTCATTCGATATACAACAATGCCTCAACTGACTTAGATAGGTTGACATTGTTGAAGAGAGTCAGAGAGTTTGTCAAGTCATCAACTACATCACTGATTGAGCTACATGTTTTGTAAGTTATTCGTGGTCGGCGAAAGACAAAAAAGGCTAAACATGACAAATCAACGAAACGTGATTCGAGTAGGTTTGAGTATGTCGAGTCGATATAAGATAGTTGTTCGCCGCAACAACAAGTGACTAAATCCGTTGGCCCATTGAATGCTAGGCGAAAGATACGGGTAATTTCAATTAGTATATTTTTGTTGTTTAATAGATCTTTTTACAATTATAAAAATGATAAATGTTTAATTCATCTTACAATATGTTACGCGAAAACGAATGAAACTCCCAACCGCGATTCATTTTGTTGATCTACTCCCATTACAATTTGCCAATTTTATTACGGAGACTAAGGATGTTAAAATTGATGGACATTGCGGTTTTCGTGTGGTTGCCGCCGCACTTGGCTTAACTCAAGATGGATGACCTACAGTGTGACGAGATCTCCAACACGAGTTGATAGATAATCTAGAGTTATACAAAAATGTTTTCCTGGGAAATGATTGTGTTGATAAGGTCCAACACGTGCTCGACTACTACAAAGACAATACACCGTGAAATCATTGGTTTTATTTGCCACAAATGGGTCATTTGGTTGCATCAATATATAATGTAGCTTTGGATGTTTAGATACATGAATGTCCGTAACTTATCTACCGTTAAAGACTGCAGCCATGTCTACTCCTAAGCTTATTTGTATCAGATTGATAAATGAAGACCATTTTATAGAGGTAAATTATATGAGTTGGGATAGGCAAGTTTTTTTTACCATTATATTATATAGTTTGTCGATATAGATTCTACATTATATATACATTGGGGTTCGTTTCACCACCAGTTTGCATCAGGGTGGAAAGATTTGTTTCACACTCGACTTGATTTGTATCCGGATAGTGTAGAATACAGTCGTGTTGGTCGCAGTACTGAGACTATAATTTTATAATATAATAGTTGTAATTATGAATATTTATTTGCATCTTTATAGTTATTTTTGTCATGTTCTATTTTGGAAGTTACATACATCAAAATCTAACAAATTCAAACTTGTCAAAATGTCCAACTTGTCCAACAAATTCAAGTGCACATTAAAATCTAAATACAACCTTAAGTTATACATTAAACTTGTCCAACAAATTCAATCACACATTCAAATCTAAAATGATCAAGTGTTTTCCTACGACGACGACTAAATGGTTCTTCCGATACTAGGGAACTTGTAGATGGTCCTGCCAGTTGTTGACCTCCCAGTGCTACGTATGCACCTTGTATCGCTAAACCCAACTCATCATACGACATATCTCGGTCTCCCGAACAATACCACACCGCCATCGGTTCCAATAACCCGCGTGCTAATGATACCATACTCCATTTCATGATATTAGGTGCAATAACATTTCCAGAAATGGTATGAACATATCCAAACTTTCGGAGGACGCGATCAGAGTGGTATGGCTCGACATGATCAACCGACCCTATGCATCCTTGATATAAGGATATCCGGTGAAACAGGAAACATTCTCACACCTGTTGTGTATAGGACATCTAAATAACTTACAAAATGGAATAAAATACGATAAGTAAAAACACAACTTGCGTGCCGTAACAATGCAGGCATGCAACAACACCATCGGCAACCAAGGTACCGAAAAGAACAAAACAATAACTACCTCAACAGCTAAATCATACCGGAAACCATACAAAATATTTAGATACACATTAAAAACTCACATCATCTTCTCGAAGGACATCAAGTTGTTCTCGCATCCCTTGTAATAGGTCCATGGGCATTCCCGAACCAGTTGTGTGCTCCCACCTCCTTGCAAGTGGTTCGTCTTGGTGACAGTACACGTTAGAAAGAGGGCTACACGTCGTGAATCGTTCATATATCCACGCATGTATTGAACAAAATACATACATTTTATTATAACTTAACTATTATATAAAAATACCTATTCAAGATATATACACGAAATAGCCTCTAATAACGTGGAATGTCCAGCCATCTACTTCGTCTTAACCTGTGAAACACTCCCTAGATATTTATATAGAAAGGTTAGGGCTGCTGATCCCCATGAGTATGTATGTACGTCATTCAAATCAATTAGAAGCCTCAAGTAAGCCGTGCTAACTTGAGTTTCACTCTTATTAGCAAAAAATGTACAACCCAACATGTACAACAAATAAGCCCGAACATAGCAAACAATTCTTTCCAAACCCTCAGATGTCTAATCCATTGCAAATCGCTAGCGTAGCCATGCTAACTTCACAGACCCCATAGCACCATCCATTGCCTTCCAATGCCTCGGCAGGAGACATTCCTAGATACGTAGAAACCTCATGACGGGTAGATTCAAATGTTAGAGTCGCCGAGGGACCTTCCAAAATGACTGATTTCCAGCGATTGGAAGACCAGTAAGGCAAAAGACATCATCAAGTGTTATCGTCATCTCACAAAAGGGCATGTGGAAGGTATTTGTCTCTCGGTGCCACCGCTCTATAAAAGCATTGATCAACACTTTATCGCTGTTGGGATATGATACTTGCTCTAACTGTGAGAATAGGGTGGATCGCAGTAAGTCAGCCCATTGTTGAAAACATGTGCTTCTTATTGTTTTCTAATCTAAAAGCTTTTGCTTGTGATTGTTGACCTTAAACAACATCCGCTCTTGCCCTTTCCATATCCTTGCAGCTACGTGTTCCGGATACAAAGGCAGAACACTTGCCTCTAATGGACCGCCAGGACATGGAAAAATAAATGGTTTCATCTCCATCTCTTCATCATCATCATTGTCATCCCCGTAGTCTACATGTGCCTTAACCTGCACCCGTGCCTCAGCCTCTGTCTATTCTTATGCCTCGGCCTCCACCCGTGCCTGGGCCTCTGCGCCGACCCTCGCTTTCCTACTCGATGCAGTAAGTCTTTTCTTCTTCTTGAAAACCTACTTACTTGTACATGACATGACATTCATCACATGTGAAGTTCATTGACATTTGTAATTTAAAAAAATGACAAAATAGCACTGTTTGACCCCTTCTTGCCGAAATTCCATTATATTTTCGGCCATTGTGAGCCGAAATTTATAGATTTGATTAATTGATGCAGTCCGAACAGCCAAGATGTTTTCGGTTGTTTAAGGCCGAAAATATGTTGGATTTTCGGTAGGAGGGGGCCGAACAACCAAAAAAAATTCGACAGGCCAAGTCCGAACAATATGCCATAATTCCATTATTCAGGCCTGGTTTACCCGACTCATAGTGGGCTGGTAGGTTGAGTTGTGAGGGTGAGAGTTTTATCTTACGAATTAAGATCCGTAAGATCATCTTATTGAAGACCTACTCTATAAATAATTTTATACAAAATATAATTAGTTTTTAAACAAAGCATTTTACCTAGGGATGTTACACATATTGAAAATTCTCTAAAAGGGATATACGAAAAGTGAATATGAACCAATACGTATGGGGATTAAGAACATTAATTTTTTATATTTTACTTCATTTACATCCCTTGGACAAAAATAAATTCAATTGGAATTTTAAACACAAAAAAGAGATACTCTATTTTCATTTACTTTATATATGTAATCACGATATTACGAACAAAAAGAAAAAAAGATTCTAACTACCTAAGCACCTAAACTTCAAGAGGTTTTACATTTTGATCCCCACTATTATGCCTATCCGCTCCATTTACCCCAAGTTCTTGAGTACCAACACTTCTAACCCCCTTAAGAATTCCGTATTTTCTCAAATACCCCTCACCCCAATCCCCCAAATTCAAAATAATGTAAGTCCCAATCCCTCCAATTAATCCATACGCAATTGAATAAGTCAACGGCATCAAGATCAACGTCATGAAAGCTGGAATCGCCTGCCTCATATCGTCCCATTTAATCTCCACCACTGATCTCATCATCAATACCCCTACCAATATTAAAGGGGGCCCCACAGCCCAAGCCGGTATCGACGCCAATAACGGCGTAAAGAAAAAGGCCAACAGAAAGTACCCAGCCACCGTTAATGCCGTTAGCCCCGTCCGCCCACCCTCTCTTATTCCCGTTGAAGATTCAATAAACGCCGTCACTGGAGACGTTCCCAATAACGAACCCACAATGATTGCGGATGCGTCTGACATGAAAGCAAAATATTGTCCTTCAAAATCGCCGTTATCATTAGTGAAGCCGGCAAATCGAGCCATCGAGAATAACGTCCCCGTTGTGTCTAAAATGTCTACGTAGAGAAATGTAACTAAAGCTTCCCAAAAATACCCCTTGTTAATGTTTTTGAAGCTCAGCGCGCCAGCCGTGCTTTCGATTTTGTGCACGTCGACTACTTGTTTGAAGTACTCGAAGGCGGAGTCGCCCGCTGGAGTTTTGGGGAATGCCGTTACTTGAGTGTTACGGAACCATGACACGGCCGTGACGAATACGATTCCGTAAATCATTGCCCCCTTTATGTTTTTAACCATACAGTACGCGATAATTACAAAGCCGACCACGCCGAGCCAGAATGTCGGGCTCTCCATTCTGTCGTGGAGACACATTATGTCGCCGGAGACCGTGCCGCCGGGGAGTAGCGATATTGTGCCGTTGGGGTAGGTAATGACTGGAGCTAGCGACGCACGTGCGGAGTCTGGACAGGCCCCGAGTGTGACTAGAGTTGATGAGCTGTAGCCGATTAAGCCGATGCCTTGATTGTTTTGTAAGCCTATGAAGGAAAGAAATAGGCCTATGCCGGCGGAGGAGGAGATTCTGACTGGCTTCGGAATGAGTTTAGCTAGCTTAGCGCGCAATCCGACGGCAGAGATTAATAGAAAAATGAGACCTTCTATGAAAACGGCGGCTAGCGCGCTTTGGTAAGAAATGTTGCCGGAGCCGTGGAAGCCGACGACTGTATAAGCGAAGTAGGCGTTAGTCCCCATCCCCGGAGCCAAGGCCAATGGAAGGTTTGCGAATGTTCCCATTATTACACACCCGATTAACGACGAGGCCACGGTGGCAACAATCAGGTCTTTCCGGACTCTGTCGACGCAGGCGGTGTAGCCTGGATTAACTGGTGCGAACTTACAGGAAGAGTCAGGTTGGATAAGAAGATTAGGCGCGGTACAATTGGAGGCGGGGAAGGTGGGATCAGAGCAGAGGGGAATACAATCGGAGACGGAGCAGGTTCCGCCGGAGTCGGAGAGGATGCTGGCGTTGACGGCGAGGATGTAGGCCATGGTGAGGAAGGTGGCGGTACCGGCGCGGAGTTCAGTGGTGAAGGTGGTGCTGCGTTCGGAGAGTTTGAAGCGCTTGCCGAGTCGGGTGGAGGCGGCGTAGGTGTTGAGGCGGGTGAGGGGGGACGGGTTCGGATCCGGTAAGGATCCGGTCTCCATGACGGTTACTTAATAAATATTGAATGTGATCCGGGAATTGGGGTTTTAATACATGGGTGTTTGTTTTTGTCTTTCTTTTTTTTTTTTCTTTCAAATTTGTTGGGTTGGTGGTTAATGAGTATAGAGATAGACGGAGATATATATGTATATATACACGTAGATGAGAGAGAGAGAGATAGTGTTAAGAATTAGGCAGAAAGTATGGGGGACGGGGGAGAAGTGGTGAGGGAAGAGGTCATTTTTTGGAACTCTTTTTGGTTGAATGATTGTAGAAGCAGACTACAACTGTGACTGTGTGAGGTAGAGGAGAGGGAGAGGGAGAGGGAGAGGGAGTGGGATGGGCAGAGATTCCATGTGGAAGGGATCTATTTTATACAGTGGTGACGGTAGTATAGTATCTAAAAGTCAACGATTTGGTGGGGGGTAATTTGGGGAAAGTAATATAAATGGAGAATTAGTTGTTGATTCATACTTAGTAATGCAATTCCAATACTAGTGTGAGTGTGAATGAATGAGATTACGAAAATCCATCGAAAGGAGATTACTATCAAATATTCAAATTCAACTTCCTCAACTGGCAAGTTTGAATTGTCAATTATAAAATAGTTTTCAAAATTCAAGTGTTTCGGAATATAAACCAATCCCCATTCCCCATTCCCCATTCCCCATTCCCCGCCATGGACGCAGCTTAGGTTAGGTTTGGCCGTTTGAGAATAACAACAATTTTTATATTTTGGTTCACCTAAAACAAACAATTGCATGCTTTAGTTTAGGATGATATAAACTAGCTATTTCAAGCTTTTCTTAGGATATACTTTACTTTATTTAACTCACTCTAGTCTCTCATCTAATTTAATACTCCATAAAATATTCTAATCTCTATGATTTTCACTTCTCATTAACTAATTTATTTTGGCACCATAAATTTGACTTCAACACTCACATATTTCAATTTTTTTGACAAAACAAGTGCTATAGTCAAATTCCATTATTCCTACTTCCTCATTTTACGTAAAGGTGTAAGTAGTTCAGTTTAATTTGGTTTAGTTCAAAATTACAAAACGAATTGTCTCTTATCGGTCTTAAAAATCTCAAATCGAACCGAATTGAGTAAGGCTTGAACCGAATCGAAACGAACCATTTGGTTTGGTTTTGTTTTGTGGTTTATATAACTTATTTTTAATCAAATTAACCAACATTAAAAATAAGATTTTAATTTGAAATTAACATCAAAATTAGGAAATAACCTACTAACAATAAATTATCATAAAGAAAACAATATAAATTTCAAAATAAACACAAACAATGGAAGAAATAATAGTTTTACAATAATCAAGATTTTGTTTGGTTTAGTATATATATATATATATATATATATTATATGACTAAATCAAATGTCCAGATTATGCATATAAGATCCAAAGGTTCAAAATAGTTAATAAATGTAATATAATATATATTACATAATAAAGAAATAAAAATATATAGGTTGGTTTGGTTCGGTTCGATTTGGTTCGATATCAAAAACCATGAACCAAACCGGGTGGTTTTACAATTTTTGAAATCGAAACCGAACCGTTTTCAACCAAAACTGAACCAAACCGACTGATTTGATTTGGTTCGATGGTTCCGATTTTCGTCCCCAATTTTACATGTACAATTCTTTTTTAAGTGCAAACTATTACATTTGAGTGTACAACTACCACTAAAATATTACTTCATCGGTTCCTAAAAAAGAGTCTCCATCGTTACACTAATTAAGAAAAATAATTCACTCTATTATAAAATATTACTCTATTTTTAAATAAACATCATCTTTAACTTAGCACACTGTTTAAGAAGAAGTAATTGATTGTATTATAAATTTTGGTGTAATATGTAGTTTTTTTAAATGGCCTTGATTATGTTGCTATATGATGCGTCCAAAATAATCCACGGATGCACTGGGCTTGATAACTCGGATATCTGGCTTTCAATTCTATCCTTACTCTTCAAGGCCCAAACTTGTAAAGCAAACAGTAACCGTGAACTAGGCAGGGGCTTACCCTGCAAAAGCACTCCGGTGTGATAATCAGAAAACCAGCAAGTGCGTATATATTTTGACAGAATTTCAGCCTATAAAAATGAGCCTACCTCTTCCTTCTGAAGAAGAAAGGTTTTTATAGCTTGTGCCGGAGAGTAACTGCCCATTAACATCATAGCATGCATGCGCGGGCACATTAATTGTCATATTAACTGCCCTCTTAACTGTCATATTAACTGCCGCATTTATCACCACGGTTTAATCATGGAGGTAGTGGCGAGTCTCATGGCATTAACTCCCCATATTCAAGACGACTGTTACCATGTAACTGAAAGAGATGAGCGTGCTTGCTCAGTAGGCTGCATGCTCGCTATACACTGCCCCCGCACTTGAGAGAGCTGCATGCTTGTTATGTCAGGCGACTGAGATCCTTCCCTCGCTAGCTTCGGTTGAACTCGCTCAAGATGCTTCATGCTCGCTATACACTTGGCCCCCAGACTTCAGACAGGAGGCTACTTGCTCGTTATGACTAAGCGACCGAAGATCGTCCCCTCACTACCACTTGGCCTTTGAGGCGGCGGACAGAGGCTGCTTGCTCGTTATGACTGAGCGGCCAGAGATCTGCCCTTCGCATTACCTCGGCCCCTGCATGACAGACGAGCGCTTTCGTTATGACCGAAGCGGCGAGAGATCTGCCCGCCGCCGCACACTTGGCCCCTGACGGCGGGAGGCGCTTGCTCGTTATGACTGAGCGGTCAGAGATCCTTCCCTGTTAGCTCATGAGTTGAGCTCAAAACATGATGTTTGCATGTGATTATCTCATGACATTGGTGACGGCGTGCTTGGCATGTGACCGGTGCTTGTGCTTTCTGGGCCAGGCAGCTAAGTGGCCCCCTGCTTCTTGTCTGGGAAGCATTTATGCTCAGAGCGAGAAGCATAACACTTTATTCATGATAGACCAATGATTAAGAGTTTTTCGATCCCTCTCACTAGCTTTGCTCTTTGTGCTTTGATGCCGCTTTTCACAAATCCCCCATCTAGACTTTCTGGGTTCATCTTGATTGCTCTTTCTGACTTTTGTACCAAACCCGAGCATACACATAGGTAGGAATCTATGAAATTGAGAGCTGGTGCCTTGCTCACTGGTTCGAGATGTAAGACTGACCGTGAGTTCTACCTACTATTTCATGCACTCTTTACTGCAGAGAATTAATGTTTGTTCCTCGATTCTTGTAGGATATCTTCTTATGAAGAGAGTGGTTCAGAGATCGAAGGACGCCGTTACGATTATGGAGCTTCAAGCAAGCACGAGGAGAGCTTTGAAATTGGATCAAGTAGTTCTGAAGGAACCGAACAAGATGAGACCCACGCTAATGTTGAGGGTGAGCGGGCGTCAATCGAGGAAAATAGACGTTCTAGCGAGTAGCTCAGTGGCCCCCTGCTTCTTGTCTGGCGAGTACATATGCTCAGAGCAAGAAGCATAACGCTTTATTCGTGAAGGATGTATACAATGGTGCCTTACACTGAAGATGAGCTTGCTCTGCTCGCTCACTCTAATGTTTAGAAAGGGCTACCCACTTGGAATCCTCCTGAGGCTGCGACCATGGTGACTCATGCTACTGGGGATGCCGATGGTGAAGTGGTCATCACTGAGAACGGGCAAGGACAAACCGAGGAGAGAGCAGACGCCATAGCGCCTGCCATCGAGAAAGTAGAAGCTCTAAGCTCGCTAACCGCTTGGATCTTAGGTACAAGCTAAGATCCAAGGTCACATTACACTTGTTTTTCAATTGAACTTTTCATAACCCTTGCTTGCCTCCGCGAGCAAGGACACCAGTTCAACTGGCTCAACACACCACTTGGTCTTAGATACAAACTAAGATCCAAACTCGAACACCAACCCTTTTCAACGAGCAGAAACCTATCGTGGTCGTGAAAAATGGTATAATTGAGATAAAAGCTCACTGACCGCTTGGGAACTTAGGTATAAGCCAAGATTCAAGGTTGCGTTTCACTTGTTCTTCATTCGAACTTTTCATAACCTCTGCTCGCCTCGCGGTAAAGAACCAGATTCAAGCGGCTCACCACATCACTTGGTCTTAGATACAAACTAAGATCCAAACTCGAACACCAACCCTTTTTAACGAGCAGAAACATATCGTGCTCGTGAAAAACGGTATAATCGAGATAAAAGTTGAGCTTTCAATGACGATCAAACAAGCTCTTTCATTTTGTAGAATAATCATCACACAACCGATCATAAACATAAGAAACAAATTACATCATCTGCCTGTTTCTCTGCTTGATTAATCCGGTACACGACCATACTTTCGCCTCTAGCTAATCGTCCCAGGCTTCGTCTCCGACTCGGCAAAGGACAATTGTCGCCAATTATTGGTTTATAACCACTGCTCGCCATTATGCCCGTTGCTTTTACCAGTGTTGCCATTCCCACTAGCCTCTGTAGTTTCCTTCTTCTTTTCATTTTGGCGGTCTCCTCAAGATGCAGTATTTTCGAGCCCGCATCAACATTTCGCCTTTGTGTTTTTGGGCTCCTCATACTCGCCTACGATCTCGAGGCCACCTTTCTCCGTCGAGCAAGCTAGTTTCAAAACACAAAGTGACCTCCTCGCTTGACAAAGCCATGTACTTTGCTTTCAAGCATCTTTGTGAACCTCTCAAAGTAGCTGGAAGTAGATTCATGGGTCCCCTGCTTGATTTTAGACAAGTCTGCCCTTGTCTTTGCAATTGCTCCCGAAGTCCCGAAATTGGCCAGGAACTTTGCCCGCAAATCCACCCAATTATTGATTGATCTGCGAGGAAGAGCTCCCATCCAGGCCAAAGCCTTTCCTTGCAGCGAACCCACAAAGGCCTGAATCTTCAATGCCTCATTAGAGGTTACCAGACCAATTTGAGACTCGAAGGATATCAGCCAGTCTCTTGCTTTGGTCTTCCCCGTGTATTCCTTGATGTTAGGAAAGATGAGGCCTTGAGCCGGAGGGGCATTCTCTATCCATGAAGCCAGAGGGCTGGCTGCAATTCCCATAAAGTTGTCTTCCAAGGCCTTGCCTTGCTCACATGCTTCCATGCGCAGCTTTAGCTCCTCAAAATCATGTGCATGTATTCGGCGAAGCCGGACCACCGGTGTCAAAGCCTGCAGGGCACAAAGTGGGGGACCCATAACTTAAGCTATGCCCACGGCCTGCGCCATTTGTGCCCGCGAGCCTCCCACGGCCTGATGTGCTTGTTGGTCGTTATTGGGGGGTGGCAGTTCCTGCCTTTCCCTAGATTGGCAGGGGTAAGGTGATCGATGTCGGTGAGCAGGTGATCCCCTTGGTGGTGGGGAACGATGCAGACGGGCATACGATCGACATGGAGACGAAAAACGGTGTCTGCGAGCATGTAACCTCCGCGGGGAGGGTGATCTCTGGTGGCAACGAGATTGAGCTGAATCCTCCCTTACTCGTGGGCCGAGATGAGAATGCACACTGGGGACAACTCTATGGCTAGCTCGTCGTTCATGTTGGTTACGACCCCTGTTCAATTCCCGCTCACGGGGCTGAGATGGAACTTGAACTGGCCTCTAGGGATCCTTTATTGAACTAGATGCACTGACTGCCCGACTCGGCGTGGGCATAGCTGGAAGTGGTTCCAGTTCGATGGGTAATGGAGGCTTACCCATTACGATCAACTGCTGGTTTAGTTGATGCATTTGTCCCAAGTACAACGCCCGTTGACGTAGAGCCTCTTCCCAAAACTCGTTGGCTAAACCAACAGCAGCCACAACACTTCTGGCCAACGATTCCAGACCTCTCCTCTGGTTAATTTGATGACAAGCTTCATGAGAAGGAGGAGGTAAGATGTTGTCTGCATGAACCTCCATATCAGGAGTAGCCATGTGCCCATCCTCAAGCGGGTTGACACCCTTAACGCCGTTTGCAATCATGTCGAAAGTTTGAAGAGTCGTCGGAAAAAAGGATGTTGATCTACAAACATTCGTTTCCCGGCAATGGAACCAACTGATGCGTCCAAAATAATCCACGGACGCACTGGGCTTGATAACTCGAATATCTGGCTTTCAATTCTATCCTTACTCTTCAAGGCCCAAACCTGCAAAGCAAACAGTAACTGTGAACTAGGTAGGGGCTTACCCTGTAAAAGCACTCCGGTGTGATAATCAGAAAACTAGCAAGTGTGTATATATTTTGACAGAGTTTCAGCCTATAAAAATGAGCCTACCTCTTCCTTCTAAAGAAGAAAGGTTTTTATAGCTTGTGCCGGAGAGTAACTGCCCATTAACATCATAGTATGCATACGCGGGCACATTAATTGTCATATTAACTGCCCTCTTAACTGTCATATTAACTGCCACATTTATCACCACGGCTTAATCATGGAGGTAGTGGCGAGTCTCATGGCATTAACTCCCAACATTCAAGACGACTGTTACCATGTAACTGAAAGAGATGAGCGTGCTTGCTCAGTAGGTTGCATGCTCGCTACACACTTGGCCCCCATACTTCAGACAGAGAGCTGCATGCTTGTTATGTCTGGGCGACCAGAGATCCTTCCCTGCTAGCTCGCTTCTGGGTTGAACTCTCGTTCAGTATGCTTCATGCTCGCTACACACTTGGCCCCTGGACTTGAGCAGGGAGGCACGCTGCTTCGTTATGCGACGAGAGATCTGTCCTGCCACACTCGCTACACACTCGCCCCCTGCAGCCTGACGAGGCCGCTTCCTCGTTATGGATCGAAGTGGCGAGATACGCCCGCTGCACCCCAGCCCCAGGCAGCAGCGACGGCGACGCTGTATGGCGCGAGATGCCCCTTTCCCCGCACACTTAGCCCCAGGCGACGGGACGGAGGCGCTTGCTCGTTATGACTGAGCGGCCAGAGATCCTTCCCTGCTAGCTCATGAGTTGAGCTCAGAACATGATGTTTGCACGTGATTATCTCATGACATTGGTGACGGCGTGCTTGGCATGTGACTGGTGCTTGTGTTTTTTGGGCTAGGCAGCTCATTATAATTAAAGTAAGTAGAAAAAGTAAAAATAAAGTGATAAAAATGTTTTACTAAATGAAAATAAAATTGTAAGACCACAATTATTTAAAAACAGATGGAGTAAGATGTTTCTAAAAATGTCTATATGATAATGTAGTCATGAATTAACGTATGAATCTAATAAGGGCAATATGCTGAAAGTGACATATGAAAAAAATAATACTTCGTATTAGAAAGTGAACACCAAAATACATCCTTTTCACTTAGAATTAATTTTATTGGAACATTTGAATAAGTTGTGTTATTAAAATGAACTCTAGTTTCCACCGCTACAAATTGGAGTTTTCTTTTATCTTATTTTTTAAAGAATTGTGTTTTTGAAAATGCTGTAATGAACATGTCGGCTTTAGTTCCTTTTTAGGAACCATAGTTAGTAATATATGGCTGGAAGGGTATAATACGTTGAAAAAACGAATTGAACTAATTTAATTCAGATTTTTTCTCAGTGTTACGATAAAAATTCGGCATAAAAATACGTGGATGGAAAAATATTTCTTTAAGTTTGTACAAATATAATACAAATATGATTGAAATATACGATATATAAATATGTCATATTCTATTATAGATATCCTTATATTTTCTTCACATTTAATTTTAAATATCTTAAAATTTTTACTTCTAAACACTCTTAAAGCTCTTATTTTTATATTACAATTACCAATTTATCCAAAAAATAATTACGGACTAATAGTTAAATGAAAGCATGACTAAGCATATATGTCAAGTGTGTTTTTCAAAAGCATGCGCACTTACAATTATTGTTTCTTAGACCCCATAATTATAATTTTCATGTTAAATATCTCATTTGATCAATTAGTGAAAGATAAGTAATGTTAATCAAATAAATGAAGCAATTGATTTATATCAAAATTGCGTATATATTGGAGTTTTATACGTAACCTAAAAAAAAGTTTAAAGTTCTTTACGTATATTATACGATTCAACTCAAAAGTAGGACCATTTTTAATTAAGTTTGGTTTGAGTACGATAAACAAAAGTATTTTTTTTAATTATTCATGCGTATGTGTTTTATACCCATATATATGCATATTTATTAACTATGTTAGGAACATATGAAGTACTTAAATTTGATGTAGGCGAATCATTACTGAACTATCCGATGAACCTTTTAAAAAGAGAAAAGCTCAACTCCTAGAACAAAGGCTGAGAATATTTTTGAAATGCTGTGATGAAGGTAGGATATGAAAATGTTTTACACAAATCAAGCAACTAAACGTTTGGTTGGAGCTCAGCTCAAGTTCAAGAATATTCATGTAACGACCCGAGCCCAAGAGCCCGGTTCGCTACGTGTAGCCAATACACTGGTTCACTGAGTACGCAACACCTTGGGTCATCAGGTCCACCACAAGTCGATTCAAAAGTCTATGGATGATGTTGGTACCCAGTAATAGCACATAATTATCTTATAAATCAAACACAAATCCTATATTTATCCAATATGAGATTGGGGTATTACAATTCAAGTCATTGATTGAGTCAAATTTTGGCTAGAACGAGATGATAGAGGTTCTGTTTGTTTGTTGAGCGAGTTTTGTTGGGAAGGAAGACTCTAAATCATCTACCACACTTTTTGTCACATTCATGTTAGGAATGAGACAATCGTGTTTGACTTCAAATTACGTAATTAATGCATGGTGATTGTATAGGTCACGAGCCATAATATTTATTCATACCATTCACAAACACGTTTGGATAGAGATTTGTTAATTAGATAACTGACTTCGTGATTATGTCATCCATACGCAAAATTTTCATTTCTCAGCTACAAATTAATAAAATAAACAACTGAGATGAGTAGCAATTGTCAGTTAGATTCTCGGTAAATAATATTACGATCTAGAGCTTGTGTTATTATTATGAGTTTTAGTGTTAATGTCGTTGGATAATTAAGTTGGTGATAATATAGAATGTCTATGTTATTAATTAGAAAATAACATATTTGATCTAACAGTGTAGAGATCTAAATAGATTTGATCTAACGATACTAATACTAAAATTTATAATAATATCACAAGTTCTACTTCGTAATATCATAGATTCTCTTCACTCTTGGGCGTTTCCACATTTGACATTTTCCATATTGATCACGCAATATTTGTGGTGATCTTGTCTTGACGTCCACGTAAGAGCGAGGATGAGGTGGCGGCTTCTTATTCGTCCAGCGGTTAACCTGCACAATAGAAACAATAAACACCGTTAAGGTGTCGGGTTGGCCCGACTATAACCCTCCGGTGTATGAATCAGTTTTCCGGTAGAGTTTTGGTAATAAATGAGCCGTGATAATTGTTTTGATAGAGAGCTGTGATAAGAGAGTTAGAATATCGCTGAATTTACTTACCTTGCCATAAATATGAGCTCTTATATTTATACCTGAAGTTGATGGCGACGTGGCAGTTTGTTATTGGGGAGCATAAAGTGGGCATTATTAAATGCGTTGAGGCGTTAAATCGGGAATGAGGTGAAGCTGCGTGTGTGTCGAGAAGGTTGGTATTGGCGTGCGGCGGTTTCTCTCGGGCCTAGGGAAATGGTTTGTCGGGGTGAATGATTGATCGAGGCCGGGGAGTGGTTTTGCGACGAAGGCTTTTGTTATTCGTCGAGTTTGAGGATTTATGAGGGTGATTTGGTGGCGGGGGAGCCGTGATCTGTCGGTCGTAGGTGGGGCTCGCCGTAGTCTTAGGGTCATGATCTTAGAGGCTAGAGTGATTATCTTGGGGATGAGTGGTCCTATCCCATAGCGTGTTGTCTGCCGGTGGGACCCTCTTTATCTTAGAGGTCGGGTCCTTTTCATCTTGGGGTCAATCCCTCGATTTCAATCCTTTCGGTGGCCCCTACTTTTGGGCGTTCGGCCTTGAGAAGGCAAAAAGTAACCGTTTACGATGGTAGGAGGTGACTTCATGCTTTCGTAGAGGATGACTTACGGGTTTGTTTGAGGCGTTTTACGGGTTTTCGCCGTGACGAGGCTCAAGCCGAGGTTTGGAAGTTTATGGGGCGTTTCTCGTCGATGCATTCGGGGACTTTACGTCTTTTAAATTTGTCGAGTTCATTAAATGCGGGTTTTGGCGGTTTCTTGGTTTTTTCGTTTTGGGCGGCTTTTGAATTTCGAAAAATTATTATTCTTTGCCTTTTGTGTCTCGAAATTTGAAAATGATTACGTGGCACAGTTTTGGGTGCACTCCTTCAAAAATTTCGTGGGCCGACTCGGGTCATTTCCGGGGCCCCAGTTGGAAACGACGTCGTAGCGGGAGGGGTATAAAAACCTTCTTTTTTGTTTCACTGTTTACCTTTCTCATTTTCTCTCTAGCGTATCTTCTCACCGATTCTAGGCGATTTCATTTGCATTAAAACTTGCTCCCCAGTTACATCGTCGTTTATCTGCGACCGTAAGTGTTTTTGTTTTTCTTCCACGTTTTCGTCCTATTTCACGGTGATTTCCGTGTATTTTCCGATTTGTTTGACGGGGTTTGGGGTCTTCGTTTTACGGGTTTTGACTTTTCGGCGTCACTCTTCTTTTTTTTTCGGGCGTATTTTCTACTTTAGCGGTAGATTTCTCGGCGATCTTCGGTTGTCCTCGTTTGAGTACGGTTTCTTTTCCTTTGCTTTTCTTTCTAGTTAGTAGTATGTCTCGTAGGATTCCTTTCCGTTATTTATCCTCTTCGTCTTCCTCTCTAGCGGTTCCTCCATGGGCGATAGATTCTTGAGGCTGAGGGTGATTAGAATACTGTTTCGGTTAGGAGTCCTTCCACTTTTCCTTCCAACGCTGGCGTGAGGCCTACGCCCGGTAGAAACGTTCAGTGAGTCTCAGGTGGCCGAGGATCTTTCTCGTGCCACTGTGCCCCTTTCGAGGGTGTAGTCAGTCCTTTAGCCGAGGATGTCCTTGCGCTTTCGGTCGAGAACAATGCCGGGGATGTAGACCTCGGCGGTTTTGAGGGTGGCGACCGAATGGCAGTGAGTCGTTCCTCGCGGTCCCGCTTGGAGGCGTAGAGGTGAGGGTTTGCTTGGCCGAGAGAGATTGTGGTGGATGCAAGTGATTCATAAGGAGGCGGCCAGTGGGTCCTCTTAGTTCGGAGAGTTACGGGTCTTACTCGATTTCTTCGTTAGACTTCGGATGGCGAGGGCCCCTTCGTTGAGTCGGTCTTTGGGAAGTCTCCTCGCGGTGGTCCCATGTATAGGCGGTGCCGAGGATAGATGGAGTGGCGGTCACTCCTCGTCAAGCGAGGTTTCTCCTTGTGTGAGTTCTGGGGTGAAGGTTAGCCATGCTGGAAGTTCGGTGATGAGGTTTTTACGCCGGACATTCCCTTCGGCCCCTATGAGATTGTTTTCGTCTTAGGAGTTCGTATTGGCTTAAGTCGATTGCTCAATTTTTTACCGGGGCGAGTTACGCACTTTCGGCGGATTGAAAGAAGTTTGCGGCGGCTTGACTCGATAGGATGGCTAGTGGAGGCTGAGGCATGTTTCCGGAAGAGATGGGGATGATTGCGAGAGAGTGTCTCGTTCTTTGAGGCCTTTCGAGAATCGGAAGATAGGATTGGCGGACGTGGAGGCTTGGTCGCGGATGTGCGGTTACGATTTTTTCGAGGTTACGTTCCCGGTCGAGGTTTGGGATTTCAGAGTTCTTGCGGAACCTTCGTAGTCATGTTGCTTTTTATTCCGGCCTCTTGAATTCGGGCTGCGTTTGCCTCTTGATCCATTTATTTGCGAGTTTCTTACTCAAAGAGGCTCGGTCTTGCTTGACCTCTCGCCCAATCGACCCGATCATTGGTGAGCTTTCTTTGTATGCACCCGGCGAAGGGATTCGAGCCTTCATTTGGACCTTTTTGTTACTACTACTAAGGTCGGCGTTTCCATGAACCGGCCGGCCGTTCTTAGGCATCCTCGAGGTTTCCCCTTTTGGCCGGCTCGGGAATAAGGACCATAGGTGGTCGACAAGGTTACTTGTGGAATCGAGTCGCGGATGGAATTTCGAGATTCACGATGGGAAACCCCACGGTGCAGGGAGGGCGAAGGCTTTGAATGATGCAGATGAAGGCTGCGAGGCTTGCAATATGAGGCTCCCTTGCTCGCCGATGATGAGGGGGAGTGCGGAGTTCGATCCTACAATTGGAAAGCCATTGTGGAGAAGCGAGGGCCTCTATCGAAATTTTGGGTCTCGGCGGTTGAGGTTGAAGGAGTGGAGAGGGTGTATTCGGTTTTGAATATGTGAGCTGCAGGGGTGAAATTTGGCCTGCGTCGGGAGTTGGACATTTGGCTCGGCGTGTCAGAGATGTGAGATAGATGGGCTCGAGTGCCCGACATCGGGTTAATTTTGTTTATTCTTGTTTGTTTGTTTCCTTTGGTTTTTGCTAAAATCGTCATTTTTGAGTCTTGATCACGACCTTCCTTATTTTTGTTGCGAGAGATGGTTTCTCTCGAGATCTTTGTGTTGCAGCCAAAGCGAAGGCGGAGGAAATTCAAGAGCCGAAACTTAGCCGAGCTAAGAGCCTCGGCGGTAAGGATGAGTGTAGGCGGCTCTTTGCCTCGTCGGTGTTTTGGAGGATCCTACCAAGATAGCCCCTCTTGCTCCATCCTCGGCTCCTCCCCACCAAAGGCGAAAGGGTAAGCGACTGCGGCGATGCTCAGGGCAGGCGAAGGTTCGAGTTCGCCCCCTCGCAGCTAATGTCGTTCGTTGGCGACTTCGTACCATCTCCCCTCGGCGGCGGCGTGGTGTCGGATGCGAGCATGTTGTCAACCACGTCGTCAGGTGATAAACAATTTTCTGCCACTTGGCGGGCTATGGGCAAAGACTATTTCGGGGGGTGCCGTAGTGGCTTTGACGATGAGGCGGCCCGGTATTTCAAGCGCAAGATTTTTCGGGCTAGGCTTTGAGCGAGGTAAAGCGATTTTATTATTTCTATTTCTCGCATCTTTGCTTCCTTTTATTTGTGTTGCTTATGTTTACTTAAACTTCTGACTTGGGGTCGGTATCGCCGCATATCATGATAGGATGAGCAGAGAGTCGTGCGAGGGGCTGGAAAGGCTCGACAAGCGAAGGGGAGATTTCTTAGCTTTGAGAAGGTGAAGTCCTTGGAAGGGATTTACTTTTGAAGAATGGAGAGGTCTCAACTTCTAGAAACGGCTTGGGGCGAGGCAGAATCTTTGAAGGATAAGGCTAGCGGCGGGAGGCGTAAGGTGAAGCGAGCTCGAGGCCAAGCTTAAGGGAGTGGTGGATGAGGTTGGTAATTTGAAGGCCGAGCTTTCGGCGAAGCCTAGCGAGGAACAAGTTTTGGCGAGATATAAGAGCTCGCTTGCTTATGAGATAGAGGCTACGGACTATATGGAGGCAGGGAGTTCGGGGGCTTTCGGTGGCGGCGAAGGGTGTCTTGGGTGTCGGAGGTGGTGGAGATGGCGGACCTTGCCTCTTTTGGCCGGAATGCAGGAGTCTCTTCGTTGATACTGTTTGATGAGGTGAGCTTCGGTCGGATAAAGATGCCCGATCTTGGGGATTCAAGCTCTGAGTGGTGCCTCCTCTGTAGAGGCGAACAACCTTTGCCTTGGCTCGGAGAAAACGCCTACATAAAGAGAGCTATCGTGGCTTTGTGGTGCTTAGAGGCGAGCTACCCCTCAGCATGGCACAATATGTGGGTGATCGGAGTTGATGGCCGAGTAGAAGGCCGAGAAAGCGAGGGAGGAGCTTTCGAAAGCCAATATATTTCCGAGCAAGCGGCGGCTCGCTTGAGGAGGAGGAGGCTGGTGAGGGGGTTTAGCCTAGGGTTTTTATCATCTTTTTTTAATGACAATAGTTTCGAACAATGGTTTATATGTAATCTTTTACCCTTGGTGTAAGTTGTAAATATGTTTTTTGTTGTTAGTTTAGTTTTTGCAAGTATTTTCTTCTGTATGGTGCAAGTGTTTACTGCCTATATATACAAGTGTTTTCGTGTTTTTGCGAGATAATGCGATCTCGTTTGGCGAGGCAATGCGACCTCGTTTTTGCGAGATAGTGCGATCTCGTTTTAGCGAGGCAATGCGACCTCGTTTTGGCGAGGCAATGCGACCTCTTTTTTAGCGAGGCCTCGTTTTTTGCGAGGCATGCGACCTCGTTTTGGCGAGGCAATGCGACCTCGTTTTGGCGAGGCAATGCGACCTCGTTTTAGCGAGGCAATGCGACCTCGTTTTGGCGGGCAATGCGACCTCGTTTTGGCGAGGCACCTCGTTTTGATGCGACCTCGTTTTTGGCGAGGCAATGCGACCTCGTTTTTGGCGAGATAGTGCGATCTCGAATACATGGTTTGAACAAGTTTTTTAAGCTTGAAAATTTCCCTTTCATATATATAAGAAGATTCTGAGATCAGCGATAATATTTTTTCAAGTGGTGCGAATGCCAGGTTTTTCGGAGGAGTTAAAGATGCGGTTTCGCGAGCACATTTGTAGGTTCTGCTTTCGAATCTTTGTCGGTGACCTTATACGGTCCTTCCCAATTGGGAGAAAGCTTGTTTCTTCCGGCTTTACTGTCACCTCGACTTTTCTTAGCACCATATCGCCGGCCAGAAGCGTGCGGGGGTTCACCCTTTTGTCATGATGGGCCTTGGCGAGCTTTTTGTAGTTGATTGCCTTCATCGGGTTTCGAGCCTTCTTTCTTCAGGTAGTCGAGTCGAGTCCTTGATTACGTGTTCGCCTCTTCATTGAAATGGATGACTCTTGCGATGGGGAGAGCCATTTCGGCCAGGGGCCATGGCCTCGGTTCCATATGTCAAAGAAAGCGTTTCCTCGGTTGAACCTCGGCGAGGCGTTCGGATTGCCATGCAAGGCGGCCGGAAGCTGCTCGAGCCAAGCACCTTTTTGTCATCTAACCTTCGTTTCAAGGCATGAAGTATTTGCTTGTTTAGGCCTCAGCTTGGCCATTCCGGGGGTGTGCTACAGAGGACTTCCAATGTCAATTCCTCTTTCCTCGCGGTGGCCGTGAATACGTTCGGCGTGTGCGTGGTAATTACGTCTGATGGCTCTCGGCAATCCGTATCTGCGAGGACATTGTCTCGAATAAAGTCGATGGCCCTTTGTTCGGTGATGCTTGCTAAGGGCTTGGCCTCGATCCATTCGTGAAGTAGTCCACCTTATCACAAATTTGTTCTTTCCTTTGGCGAGGGGAATGGGCGATTAGGTCAGTCCCCACATTCAAAGGCCATCTTTGCGATTCTAGGTGTTTGAGGTCGAGAAGGTAATCTTGGGATATTAGCGAACCTTTGACACTTGCCGCAGCACTTTCGGCGTATGCCTCGGCATCCTTTCTCCGGCGTCGGCCAATAGTATCGTGAAAAATGACCACGTCGGCCAAAGTTCGAGCCCACGGATGGCTACCACACACCTCCATGTACCTCGGCAAGTAATCACTGTGTGGTTTACGGTCGGTAACACACCTTAAGAGAACCATTCGTGTAGGATCGCTTTGTATAGTACATCCCCGATTAAAGGCGTATCTGGCCCGAATATGCGCCATTGCCCATCCCTTGCTCTCGTCATTTGAAGGCCTCCACGGCGCCCGATGTCTTTTTGATATCATCGATCAACACTCCGTCGCTTGTTCTAGCATCA
>CM028379.1:138063801-138159096 GCA_013146195.2 Codonopsis lanceolata | reverse complement strand
GGGGACGGGGAGAAGTGGTGAGGGAAGAGGTCATTTTTGGAACTCTTTTTGGTTGAATGATTGTAGAAGCAGACTACAACTGTGACTGTGTGAGGTAGGGGAGAGGGAGAGGGAGAGGGAGAGGGAGAGGGAGTGGGATGGGCAGAGATTCCATGTGGAAGGGATCTATTTTATACAGTGGTGACGGTAGTATAGTATCTAAAAGTCAACGATTTGGTGGGGGGTAATTTGGGGAAAGTAATATAAATGGAGAATTAGTTGTTGATTCATACTTAGTAATGCAATTCCAATACTAGTGTGAGTGTGAATGAATGAGATTACGAAAATCCATCGAAAGGAGATTACTATCAAATATTCAAATTCAACTTCCTCAACTGGCAAGTTTGAATTGTCAATTATAAAATAGTTTTCAAAATTCAAGTGTTTCGGAATATAAACCAATCCCCATTCCCCATTCCCCATTCCCCATTCCCCGCCATGGACGCAGCTTAGGTTAGGTTTGTCCGTTTGAGAATAACAACAATTTTTATATTTTGGTTCACCTAAAGGCTAAAACAAACAATTGCATACTTTAGTTTAGGATGATATAAACTACTGATAGCTATTTCAAGCTTTTCTTAGGATATACTTTACTTTATTTAACTCACTCTAGTCTCTCATCTAATTTAATACTCCATAAAATATTCTAATCTCTATGATTTTCACTTCTCATTAACTAATTTATTTTGGCACCATAAATTTGACTTCAACACTCACATATTTCAATTTTTTTGACAAAACAAGTGCTCTAGTCAAATTCCATTATTCCTACTTCCTCATTTTACATAAAGGTGTAAGTAGTTCAGTTTAATTTGGTTTAGTTCAAAACTACAAAACGAATTATCTCTTATCGGTCTCAAAAATCTCAAATCGAACCGAATTGAGTAAGGCTTGAACCGAATCGAAACGAACCATTTGGTTTGGTTTGGTTTAGTGGTTTATATAACTTATTTTTAATCAAATTAACCAACATTAAAAATAACAATAAAAATAAGATTTTAATTTGAAATTAACATCAAAATTAGGAAATAACCTACTAACAACAAATTATCATAAAGAAAACAATATAAATTTCAAAATAAACACAAACAATGGAAGAAATAATAGTTTTACAATAATCAAGATTTTGTTTGGTTTAGTATATGTATATATATATATATATATATATATATATATATATTATATGACTAAATCAAAGGTCCAGATTATGCATATAAGATCCAAAGGTTCAAAATAGTTAATAAATGTAATATAATATATATTACATAATAAATAAATAAAAATATATAGGTTGGTTTGGTTCGGTTCGATTTGGTTCGATATCAAAAACCATGAACCAAACCGGGTGGTTTAACAATTTTTGAAATCGAAACTGAACCGTTTTCAATCAAAACTGAACCAAACAGACTGATTTGATTTGGTTTGATGGTTCCGATTTTCGTCCCCAATTTTACATGTACAATTCTTTTTTAAGTGCAAACTATTACATTTGAGTGTACAACTACCACTAAAATATTACTTCATCGGTTCCTAAAAAAGAGTCTCCATCGTTACACTAATTAAGAAAAATAATTCACTCTATTATAAAATATTACTCTATTTTTAAATAAACATCATCTTTAACTCAGCACACTGTTTAAGAAGAAGTAATTGATTGCATTATAAATTTTGGTGTAATATAAAGTTTTTTTAAATGGCCTTGATTATGTTGCTATAATTAAAGTAAGTAGAAAAAGTAAAAAATAAAGTGATAAAAGTATTTTACTAAATGAAAATAAAATTGTAAGACCACAATTATTTAAAATCAGATGGAGTAAGATGTTTCTAAAAATGTCCGTATGATAATGTAGTCATGATGAAAGTGACATATGAAAAAATAATACTTCGTATTAGAAAGTGAACACCAAAATACATCCTTTTCACTTAGAATTAGTTTTATTGGAACATTTGAATAAGTTGTGTTATTAAAATGAACTCTAGTTTCCACCGCTACAAATTGGAGTTTTCTTTTATCTTAATTTTAAAAAAATTGTGTTTTTGAAAATGCTGTAATGAACATGTTGGCTTTAGTTCCTTTTTAGGAACCATAGTTAGTAATATATGGCTGGAAGGGTATAATACGTTGAAAAAACGAATTGAACTAATTTAATTCAGATTTTTTCTCAGTGTTACGATAAAAATTCGGCATAAAAAATACGTGGATGGAAAAATACTTCTTTAAGTTTGTACAAATATAATACAAATATGATTGAAATATACGATATATAAATATGTCATATTCTATTATAGATATCCTTATATTTTCTTCACATTTAATTTTAAATATCTTAAAATTTTTACTTCTAAACACTCTTAAAGCTCTTATTTTTATATTACAATTACCAATTTATCCAAAAAATAATTACGGACTAATAGTTAAATGAAAGCATGACTAAGCATATATGTCAAGTGTGTTTTTCAAAAGCATGCGCACTTACAATTATTGTTTCTTAGACCCCATAATTATAATTTTCATGTTAAATATCTCATTTGATCAATTAGTGAAAGATAAGTAATGTTAATCAAATAAATGAAGTAATTGATTTATATCAAAATTGCGTATATATTGGAGTTTTATACGTAACCTAAAAAAAAGTTTAAAGTTCTTTACGTATATTATACGATTCAACTCAAAAGTAGGACCATTTTTAATTAAGTTTGGTTTGAGTACGATAAACAAAAGTATTTTTTTTAATTATTCATGCGTATGTGTTTTATACCCATATATATGCATATTTATTAACTATGTTAGGAGCATATGAAGTATTTAAATTTGATGTAGGCGAATCATTACTGAACTATCCGATGAACCTTTTAAAAAGAGAAAAGCTCAACTCCTAGAACAAAGGCTGAGAATATTTTTGAAATGCTGTGATGAAGGTAGGATATGAAAATGTTTTACACAAATCAAGCAACTAAACGTTTGGTTGGAGCTCAGCTCAAGTTCAAGAATATTCATGTAACGACCCGAGCCCAAGAGTCCGGTTCGCTACGTGTAGCCAACACACTGGTTTACTGAGTACACAGCACCTTGGGTCATCAGGTCCACCACAAGCCGATTCAAAAGTCTATGGATGATGTTGGTACCCAGTAATAGCACATGATTATCTTATAAATCAAACACAAATTCCATATTTATCCAATATGAGATTGGAGTATTACAATTCAAGTCATTGATTGAGTCAAATTTTGGCTAGAACGAGATGATAGAGGTTCGGTTTGTTTGTTGAGCGAGTTTTGTTGGGAAGGAAGACTCTAAATCATCTACCACACTTTTTATCACATTCATGTTAGGAATGAGACAATCGTGTTTAGGGGTGGCAATTCGTGTTATCGTGTCGTGTTCGTGCCTCATTATCGTGTTTTAATATTATCTATCTTATTTGATTATAAATACAACAATAAATATTAATTTGAATATATTAACAATTTCGTGTCTTTCGTGTCGTGTTTTTGTGTTGTTGGGCTTATCGTGCCATTTGTCTCTGTAATCGTGTTTTATAATCGTGTCTTATTGGTTCGTGCTAACGTGTCGTGTCAGACATTGCCACCCCTAATCGTGTTTGACTTCAAATTACGTAATTAATGCATGGTGATTGTATAGGTCACGAGCCATAATATTTATTCATACCATTCACAAACACGTTTGGATAGAGATTTGTTAATTAGATAACTGACTTCGTGATTATGTCATCCATACGCAAAATTTTCATTTCTCAGCTACAAATTAATAAAATAAACAACTGAGATGAGTAGCAATTGTCAGTTAAATTCTCGGTAAATAATATTACGATCTAGAGCTTGTGTTATTATTATGAGTTTTAGTGTTAATGTCGTTGGATAATTAAGTTGGTGATAATATAGAATGTCTATGTTATTAATTAGAAAATAACATATTTGATCTAACAGTATAGAGATCTAAATAGATTTGATCTAACGATACTAATACTAAAATTTATAATAATATCACAAGTTCTACTTCGTAATATCATAGATTCTCTTCACTCTTGGGCATTTCCACATTTGACATTTACCATATTTTAATTTTGAGGGCAACATTTCTTGATCAATGCAAGATTCCAAATTATTAAAATCGTTTCAATTTGAGGAATTGAGATCTTCCGTATCAAACAGTCTGTATACCCTGCAGTGTAATTTTTTTTTCTTTTTACATAAATGACATGTGGAATATGATACCTACGAATCACAATCTTTATTTACATATTTTTAGATTTTGATTGACCACATGTTATGTTCTAAAGTCCGCTTATGTAAATACACCGTTGTGGATGGAAATTTAATTCATATCCCTCCTTATACCACCAAATAAAGCAGAATACTTAAGTACCGTTTGATAGTTAGAATTAAGGTCGAATAAAATTAATAAATCAAGTTGCTTGATGGTTGATACATAATAGATAGTCTGACCTAATAGTATGAGATACTCGGATATCCTCTTGCTAATTATACGAAGGGAGAACATAGTATTATTAGCGCTTTCACTAACGAAAAAATGAGACTAACATTTTTAATTTTAAAATTACCCCAAACATATTTACGAGGACATTAATAATACTCAGATTAATAATATTGATTATTATCGCCCAACTAGTAAACAATCCCTTGGTTTACTTGTATCATACTATCATGAACCAAAAGCCTGCTATGAAAGTACTAATTTGCTAAGCATTCTACTTTCGCATGAGTATAATGTGAGATACATTTTTTTTTATAATAATAATATAATTTTTAGACATTACAATTAAATTGTTAAACTCTTCAATGGTTATAATAATTTAATTTCTTCTAATGTTACTAATATTAAACATTTTTTTGCCTAAATACTAAAATTAATATATTTTTCTAACTAATGTGAGATACATATTCTCTATTAGTAATAAAAGTAAAAAATATTTTATTTAAAAATTTTAAAACTAACATCTAACTTGATAATAATAGTATAATTCTTTTTGTTAAAAACTTTTAAAATCATTATTAATTTTTAAATAATGTGAGATACTTGTTTTCTATATCTATTAGTAATAAAAGTTTATGTATTTTAATTAATTTTTAACTAAAGACTTTTAAAACCAACATCACTTTCTAATCATGTGGATGTGATATACATATTTTTATTGGTAATAATAGTATTTTAAAATCAACATCAATTTCTAACAAATATGAGATACGTCTCTTCTATTAGTAATAATAGTAGTCTTTTATTTAAAAACTTTTAAACCAACATCTCTGTATAAACAATGTGAGATACATTTTTTCTATTGGTAATAATATAAAAATTCCCTTATCTAATGATTTTTATAACCAATAACCATCTCTAAATAATGTCGGTTACATCTATTTGTAACCAATGTGAGATATATATGATCTATTTTTTTAAAAGTCAATATCATTTTTCTAACCAATGTAAAATACTTATATTCTATTGGTAATAATGATAGACTTTTAAAACCTACATCACTCTCTAACCAATGTGAGATATATCTCCTTATTTGGTAATAATAGTAGAAGTCTCTTACCTTAAAAATTTTTAAACCAACATCGTTTTTTAAACAATGTGTGATCTCTTCTCCTTTATTGATGATAAAGTAGAGAAGTCTTTTATCTAAATACTTTTAAAATCAACATCACTTTTTAACCCATGTAGGAAATATCTATTTTATTAGTAATATTAACCAACATATATTTTAACAAATGTAAGATATATCTCTTCTATTTGTAATAATAGTAAAAGTCTTTTATCTAAAATTAAAAGTAACATCACTTTCTAACCACGTGAGATATACATCTTCTATTGGTAATAGCGGTAGAAGTCTTCTATCTAAAGACTTTGAAAATTAACATCACTTTCCAGCCAATGTATGATGCATCTCTTCTATTGGTAATAATAATATTTTTAAAACCAACATCAATTTCTAACCAATGTAAGATACATATCTTCTATTGATAATAATAGTAGAATATTTTGTAACCGATGTAAAATACATGTATCTATTCTATTTGTAATAAGGAGTCTTTAATCTAAAGACTTTTTAAACCAACATTTTAAAAAAAATGTGAGATACATAATTTTATTGGTAATAAGAGTATACGTTTTTAATATAAGACTTTTAAAACTAACATCTCTTTTTAAACAATGTAAGATACGTCACTTGTATGGTGATAAAAGTAGAAGTCTTTATCAAAAGACTTTCAAAACTGTCAATTTATAACCAATGTAAGATACATCTATTCTTTTGGTAATATTAGTAGAGATGTATTTCATATTATTTATAAATTGATTTTAGTTTTAAAAGTCATTAGATTTAAAATCTCATATTTTATTACCAATAGAAGAGTTGTATCACACAGTTTGATAGTAATATTGGTTGTAATTTGTTTTATATATAAGACTTCTACTATTAACAATAGAAGAGATTAATATTATAGAAACTTGCATGCTTTAGATTTACTTAAAACCATTAAGTTAAAACAGTTAGTTTATATTTGTCAAAATCCTTAAAACGGTTTTAACTTAGACTTTGTATCAAGTCTAAATCTATCTGCTGAACTTTCAGATAAGATACAATCTTTTGTTTAAATACAAAAGATACCCCTTTTGATTTTGTTTAAGCAGCCTTTTTACTTGTTACATTATATCTTCTTAAAGCTTAAAGTCATCAGCAGTTAGCAGCAGCTGCTGATAACAATGTCAACGTCTGCCAATACACTCGAAATTTTCTATCTACTAAAACACTGTATCCGTTGAAATATTTGACCTTCACGCGCTAATTATAAAACATTATTTTGGTCGACTTTATCAAAAAAAAGAACTATTCACATGTCTTGTCAATAGAAGACTTTCATGCATGTCTTAAATGTTCTTCATATATTCAAACTTAGCTAACCACTCTCTTTAATATTTCATGCTAGGGAATACTCTTTGTCTCTTACACTTTGCATGATTTCTGGGCATTCAATGATAGATCATGATCATCATTTCATCAAGAAATTCAAGATTCAACCTTCCTATCTCAAACAACTACAATTTTGGATATCTCTATAAAACACTTGAAGCAAGGATTGAAGAAACAACTTTTTGTAGAACTACGTGCTCAGTATTCAAAAATCTCAAATCCTCTAAGCACTCAAACAGAGACAAATACGTTGAAGCCTTTATTCAAACCCATAACTTCAATCTTTCGTTGAAGAGCTTATTCTCTCAAACATTTACTAGATAGTCTTTCACATAATATTCTTTTCTAGTTTCTGTTTGAACAATCACTGATACATTGTTCCTTTATTCTTTCAAATCCTTAAGGAATCTCTGATTGTTGCACGAGTTTGATTCTTGCTAGATCTAACTTGGTTTTTGTTGTATACAGATTTGTTAGTGATCACTTAGAATTTCAATATATTTAGTGCACTTCAAAATTCAAGTTTGACCAACTTGATAGTAGACGTATCAGTTTTTAACACTATGAACCACTCAAAATATTGTGTTCTGCTATATGTTGTTTTTACTGTTCATACACTTAAGCAACTGCTATCTACTTAGGCGTTTAACATTTACATTCATGAATTCTTCACATAGTTGATCTCTTATATTATACTTCAATTTAGTCCTTATACTTAAGTGATCAAAAGAAAACCAAACCAAACTGTTTCAAGTTCAACAGCTGTTATCTACAAACTTATCTTTTCCGTTGCATCTTTTGAAGGTTTTCAAAATAACTCCTAAAGTTTTTAAAAGGCTATTCACCCCCCTCTAACCTTATTTCGTTGCCAATTGACTTACAATTGGTATCAAAGCTTAACTTTTTGAAAAATCCATTTTTCCAAGTCTAGCAACTTGAAAGATCGATCATGGTAACCTTAAAATCTTTTCAATCAAACAATGTCACTCAAGTACCTATTTTTTATGAAGATCACTTTGATATTTGGAAAGAAATGATTACATGATATATGAACAACATAGATAAAAGATTGATGAAATGTATTAAAAATGACCATATGTTACCCATGAAAGTAAAAACTAATTTGCGTAAATCTTCTTCTGCAGATGATGATACTATAAATCCACTTACGACTGAAGAAGAAGAATATGTACTTAAACCTCAGTCTGAATGGACTGAGGAGGATAAAGTACATGATGAGTTAGATGCCAAGGCCATACTATAAACAAATATATGACTGCAAGTTAGCCAAAGATATATGAGAAGCTCTTGTTGAATATGTTGAAGGAGATCCAAATACTAAGGACAACAAGCTATATGACTATATACATGAGTTTGATGCATTCAAGAAAGATCCAAAGGAATCACTCAAGAATGTTTATGACAGGTTTCTTGAGGTAAGTAATAAATGTTCTTCTCTTGGTAAAGTCTATAATATGAAATATTTAAATATGAGATTTCTTAGTAGCCTAGGAATTATATGACATGTCAAGGTAACTGCAATAAAAGAAGCAAAAGACTTGAATAAAACTCATATACGTAGTCTTGTTTCCAGTCTCAAAATTTATGCGAAGGAAATTGTTAAAACTCAAGAAATTGAGAAAAATTATCTCCTTACATGCTCAAAATGAGATTCCAGAAGCCTCTACATCTTAGCCAGAGGATGACTTTGATGAGGATAAGTTTGCTGCCTTTGCCAAACAGTTTAGAAAGTTTAAATCTTTCAAAAGAAATTTTCAAAAACCTTATTCCAGTTTTCAGAAATCTTCCTCAAACTTCCAAAGACCTTCTTCCTCAAACCATCAAAAACCTTACTTCAAATCCAATGAAGATAAGGATGAGAATAAAAAACTCTTGTACTTCAATTGTAGAAAACCTGGACATTATGCTTCAAACTGTCCAATCACTAGAAATGAATATTACAAGAGAGCCCCCAAAAGTTTTGAAAGGTAAAAAGAGTTAGCTGCTGAAGATAAAAATTTAGCAACTTGGATTAAAACCGATTCAGAGGATAAATCTGCTGATTTTGTGCAAGAAGCAAATCTATGTCTTGTTGCAGAATCAGCTATATATGATTTAGAAAATGAGCATTCAAATTCTTTTATTGATTCTGGTGATAATCCTTTAAGCTCACCTATTACTAATCATAGACTGCCCAAGGTCATCCAACCTGAACAGTATGTGATTAAGAAAATAAGAAATAATTTCTATAGATAAAGCATTGACAGTCAACCTGACATGAAAGTAAAGCCAACTTTTCCAAGGACTGCTGAATCTATTAAAGTCAATCTGTCAAAACAACAGGAGGAGAAAACTTCAAACAAAAAGGTTGATGATCTCTTGGATCAAATGCAAAAGATATATTTCAAGTTTGAAACTCTTCAAAGAATTCACACATCTCTGTCTATTGATTTCAAAAGAGTTTATGATGAGAACACTGAGCTACAAAAGATCAATGAACTATATAAAGGTCAGCATAATGAATTGCTGCAACTTAAAAGCTTAAATGAACAGTATGAAACACAAGCTAAAGTCTCAGCAACTCAAATAGCTGATCTTGTAAATAGGAATCAACAACTAACCAATTTTGTTGATACATACTCAAAGTCAAAAGCTACAGTTGAAACCATCATCAGTCAACAGAAAGATCATGAAGATCAATATGGTCTTGTATTCTCTAAAGATGATGAAAGCTGTGAGACCAAACAGTCAAAAGGTGATCCAAATATTATGCTTAAAAAGGATAAACGACTAACTTATAGTAAAGTTAGTTATGCTTATCTTAAGAATCAACTTAAAAATTCCTTCAATGAGAAAGAGAAGCTGAAAAATGACAACTCTCAGCCTTTTGCTCAAACTCCTCAAGTTATGTCAGCTAGTAAAACAGCTGATGCATATCCAGATGCTGTCAAACATCAGTCAGCTGGAATAAGAGAAGGGATCAGAAGGAAGGAAGTTAACAAGTTCAAGCATATCAATTTTGTTGTTGTTAAGACCTTTAAGCAGACTCAAGTTGAATAAGAAAAATCGCCCATAAATACAATGACTGACCTACCTATTTTTCACAAATGCAAATTTTGTTCTACTTTTGGTCATCAGTCTCATGAATGCTTATTTATATTTAATCCTGCTGATAAAGTCAAGTTGCTAAAATTAAGACAGGTCTGTCTACCTAAGAAATCTATTAAGACAGGTCTGGCTACCTAAGAAATCTAACCCACTGGACCCAAATTTATAAAGGGTACCATGTTTTATTGTTATTTCAGATATTTTTCATGGAAAATGATAAATCAACTGATGTGTGGATAATAGATAGTGGATACTCCAGACATATGACAGGTTCAGCTGAATTACTTACTAATATCATACAAGCTAAAGGACCTGCTGTCATATTTGGGGACAAATCCAAAGGTAAAACCATAGATTATGGATCCACTGTAAGGGGATCCATAAAAATTGATAATGTATACTTGGTACAAGGTTTGAAACATAACATGCTAAGCATATCACACTTCTGTGATAAAGGTATGATCTGTTCTTTATCTTCCACTCACTGCCTTATTAAAGACATTTTTTCAAATGAAGTTTTAATAACTGGAACAAGAAATATTTTTTTTGTTATTAACTTATTTTTTATTGAATCCAAAACTTGTATTTGTCTTGTAGCTAATAACTGTTCAAATACTTCATGGCTGTGGCATAAAAGACTTTCACACTTAAATTTTAAATATCTTTCAAAACTTTCAAAAGGAGTTTTAGTGAATGGTCCGCCACAAATAAATTTTCCTATTGATAAGAAATGCAAGACATGTATTTTAGGAAAACTGACAGAGACATCTTTCAAACCCTAAACCATGTCTTTCAACCAAAAGAATTTTTGAACTGCTACACATGGATTTGTTTGGTCCTATTACTACTAATGGTTTAGGTGGAAGCAGATATACCCTAGTGGTGGTTGATAACTACTCAAGATATGCATGGGTTGAAATGATGAAGTCCAAGGATGAAACTTACAGCCTACTCACTGCCCTGTTCATAAATCTTCAAACTCAAAAAGAATGTAATATTATAAGTGTAAGATCTGACAATGACACTAAATTCATGAATCTTGGAATGGATACCTATTGTGATGATCATGGAATAGACCACAACTTTTCAGTAGCAAGAACACCATAACAAAATGGTGTTTCTGAAAGAAATAACAGAACTTTTTATAGAAGCTGGTAAAACAATGATTGCCGAAGCCAAGCTGCCTAAGTATTTTTGGGTAGAAGTTGTCAACACAGCTTGCTTCACACAAAACATGTCTCATCAACAAATTTCATAGAAAGGCACCCTATGAACTGTGGAGAGGCAGAACACCAAACATTGCTCATTTCAAGATCTTCAAGTGCATATGTTGCTAAAAGAAAGAACAGAACTTGTATAGAAGATGGTAAAACAATGATTGCCGAAGCCAAGCTGCCTAAGTATTTTTGGGTAGAAGTTGTCAACACAGCTTGCTTCACACAAAACAAGTTTCATCAACAAATGTCATAGGAAGATACCCTATGAACTGTAGAGAGGCAGAACACCACACATTGCTTATTTCAAGATCTTCGAGTGCAAATGTTACGTTCACTACAATGGTAGTGACCACATAGGTAAATTTGATGAGTAGGCTGATGAAGGTATTTTTGCTGGTTATGCTAAACATAATAGAGCTTATAGAGTTTATAATATAAAATTTCAAATAATTGTTGAAACCATGCATGTTATTTTTGATGAATTTTCTTTACTTGAGTCCAATGAGACTTAAGATGTTTCTGACAATTTTGAGATTTTTGAGACATGAAATGATAATAGCTCAATTCAGAATAATCTTTCATCATATACTCTTCCTGCTGATACCTCAATAGTCCAAAATACACATCAGCAGGACGGCCAAACTCAAGCAGCTGAAACTCACACTCCATCAGCTAATCCTATATCAGCTGATATTTCAGAAGCTAAAAACCAATAAACAGCTGAAACATTTTCTTCCCAAATTGACATACCTACTGATACTCCTAACCCCACTCCAGATCTTCCCAAAGAAATTAGAGAAGCCAGGCATCACCCAGTTACAAACATTATTGGCGATCCATTTAGTGGCTTAAAGGCAAGAAGCAACTCAAGAAACGAGACTCTTGACTCTCATGCTTTTATCCCCTTTAGTGAACCCAAAAAAATTGATGAAGCTTTGGAAGATCCCTATTGGATTGAGGCCATGCAAGAAGAGATGAATCAATTTGAAAGATGTTAAGTGTGGCAACTTGTTTCATGACCTATTAATCAACAAGTAATAGGAACAAAATGAGCCTTTAGGAACAAGCTGGATGAAGATGGAAATGCCACAAGAGACAAAGCAGGGTTGGTAGCCCATGGCTATAGACATGAGGAGAGTATTGATTATGATCAAACATTTGCTTCTGTTGCAACACTAGAAGCTATAAGATTGTTCCTTGCATATGCAATCTTCAAAGACTTCAAAGTCTATCAAATGGATGTGAAGAGTGCATTTCTCAATGGAGACCGTAAAAAACAAGTATATGTGGAACAACCTCATGGGTTTCAACACAACAAGAAGAAGGACCATGTATACAAGCTTAGAAAAGCCTTGTATGGACTCAAGTAAGCCCCAAGAGCCTGGTATGAAACTCTTTCAAAATTTCTCATGGGAAAAAGTTTTTAAAGAGGTAAAATTGACACAACTCTCTTTTCCATGAAACACAAAAGAAATACTTGATTAGTTCATATTTATGTTGATGATATTATTTTTGGTTCTACTAATGATGTTTTGTGTAAGAGATTTGAAAACCTAATGAATGGCAAGTTTGAGATGAGCATGATGGGAGAACTCACATACTTCCTTGGTTTGCAAATCAAGCAAATTGAAGAAGGAATATTTATCCATCAAGCTAAATACACAAAGGAGCTTATAAAAAATAAAACTTGCAAGATGCAAATTCAGTAAATACTCCAATGGGAGTTGAATGCCATTTAGTAACTGATGAAAAAGGTAAATCAATTAACATGACTGAATATAGATGTACTGTTGGATCGCTCTTATATCTAACTACTACTAGGCCAGATATTATGTTTGATGTATGTGTTTGTGCAAGATTTCAAGCTGATCCTAAAGAATCTCAAATGGTAGCTGCAAAAAGAATTATTAGATATTTGATTAATATTGAGAAATTTGGCAATTGGTATCTAAGGGATTCATCTTTTAATTTAATGTGATACTCATATGCTGATCTTGTAGCGTGTAGAGTTAGTAGGAAAAGCATAAGTGGACTATGTTAGTTCCTTGGAAATAGACTCATATCTTGGGCCAACAAAAAGCAAGCATCGGTTTCTTCATCAACTACTGAAGCTGAGTATATAGCTGCTGACAGCTGCTATTCACAAATCCTCTGGATGAAACAATAGCTAATGGACTATGAGATGCAAATGGGAACTGTCTCATATTTTGTGATAATACATCTGCCATATCTATATCAAAAAAATCATGTCATGCATTCTAAAACCAAGCATATAGACATTAGATATCATTTTCTTAAAGATCATGTTGAAAAGGGTAATGTTCAAGTAGAGTATGTTCCCACTGAATTTCAATTGGCTGACATATTTACAAAAAGCTTTAAAATCTAAAAGATTTGAATTTTTAAGAGGTGAATTAGGCATGCTTTTTCTTTAATACATATATTCGCTTAACATACTGACACATGCAGGAACAAGTTTAAGTCTTTCGTCTTCCAGCAAAAACTGACTGATAACACATGTATCAGCAGAAGCCTTGTTTCTTCCTACTGTTACAAATATCAGCTAATACAAGTTATCAGCTGATCAGAAATCTACCATGTCATCTGCTAAAGAAATTTGTTAAATAGGTAAGCTCTTCCGGCTGCTGAATTCAGACACTGCACAGGTAAGCTGCCGAACCCTTGACACTTGCGTAATGTATCTCAGCAAATTGTTTTATTTCAAATATCCAATTATATACCTTATTCACTCATACTAATTTGAAACAAACATGATTCTACATTAAAACTCCACTGTCTATCTTTAAAAACTCTTCTCTTTCGACAGTTGACATAAGTGTAAGCACAAACATATCTTCAACATTAAATGATGTATTCTTTATGATAAAATTTCTATCATCATTTAAATGATTGCGCAAAGTCTAAATTTTTGAAATACGCTGAAACATTCTTAAAACTCTCTTTGCCAATCTTTAAACCATCATTGCATTAATTATGATGACCCACTGTTTACATCAAAACATTCCTTCATCATACTTTTTACTTCTTATCACAACCACACAACCCTATCATGTTTTGGTATAAACATATGAAAATTCCTTTATACTTATCATTGCATACCATATCTCCTCCATTTAATACTCATTAAACTGAACCTCAACTTATCACTATCGCTTTCCTAAATAAAACTCACAAAATCTATGTCCAACTTCACTGCTTTCAAAAGAGTTCATATTTCATTGCTTACATCTCTCTCTTACTTTTCAATACACCTTTTGCATACTAATCCTTAACTTAAGTTCAAAGTCTCAAATTCCTTCAGGTCTAATGGCAGATAACACTTATTTTACTTGCAACACTCCTTCATATGAAACTGCTGTTCTACCTGCCGAACTTCAACCCACTCAACTTTTTCCCCCTCTCTCAAATCCCACATTTCATCCCATATACTCTCCATATCAAAAGTGTCATATTCCTATTCCTCCCAACTGGGTCTTCCCCATTGATCATCTACCTTTGTTTATTCAATCTTTTCTTTTATTTCATGAAGAAAAAGAAGAAGAAAAACATATGATTAATCCAGTTGAGTATGTTGACACAAACTTCAAAACAAAACTCTATGTTCTTTATCCTCCTACCTCTGTTCACCTGTCTCTAGCTGATCTTGCCATAACCTATGGCAAGTACTTCCACTTTCTACCACATTACTGGAATGCCTTCTACCTTTCCAATGACAGATTCATTTAGGATGAACTTATCTTATCTGTCTGGAATATCTATAGAGTAGTCTATGGTATTAGTCTTTTTTTTCCTAATGACCCTTACCTTCTAGACAGACCAGTTACTCTAGCTGATTCTTTGATAATAAAAAATCCCTATCTACCTACTTTTGCATCGTCTAAACTTTAAACTATACAACAGATGGCCATGGAATTCATAAATGCCTACATTTATGATGCTAATTATCATCATAGAACTCTTCAACTTCAGCAGTTATCTCAGACATGAGGAGCATCTACCTCTACGCATCCTACACTCTTCTCTTTTGACAATCCTGTTGCTACTGATGCCAGTCCACCTCCTGCACCACCCCTAGTCTTGCTTATTCAACTAGCTGCTACACCAGCTAAGCATGTGCTACTACCTCCTACTTCTTTCAAACCTCTAAGGCTAGCCATTAAACGGCAAAAAAACTGAAGCAAATTATAAGCCAAGATATTTCTCAACCATTTGCTCAACAACCAATCCTTATTGATGACTCTTCAAAAGCTAATGTTGAACCTGCTCCTCCATCTATTGATGTTCATGCAATCCTTGAATACCACACTCATGTACTACATCATCTTCAAACACAACTTGAAGCAAGGATTGGAGAAACAACTTTTCACAGAACTACGTGCTCAGTATTCAAAAATCTCAAATCCTCTAAGCACTCAAATAGAGACAAACACGTTGAAGCCTTCATTCAAACCCAGAACTTCAATCTTTCTTTGAAGAGCTTCATCTCTCAAACATTTACTAGATAGTCTCTCACATAATATTCTTTTCTAGTTTATGTTTGAACAATCATTGATCCATTGTTCCTTTATTCTTTCAAATCCTTAAGGAATCTTTGATTGTTGCACGAGTTTGATTGTTGCTAGATCAAACTCCTCAAATACTAGTTTTTGTTGTACACAGATCCATTAGCGATCACTTAGAATTTCAATATATTTAGTGCACTTCAAAATCCAAGTTTGACCAACTTGGTAGTGGACGTAGCATTTTTTAACACTATGAACCACTCCAAATATTATGTTTTGCTATCAGCTGTATTTACTGTCACTTAAGCAACTGTTATTTACTTAAGTGTTAAATAGTTACATTCCTGAATTCTTTACATAATTGATCTTATGTATTTGTACTTCAATTAAGTCCATATACTTAAGTGATCAAAAGAAAACCAAACTAAATTGTTTTAAGTTCAGCAGCTGCTATCTGCTAATTTTACATCAACTACTAAAAACTTATCTTTTCCGTTGCATCTTTTGAAGGTTTTCAAAATAACCCCTAAAGATTTTAAAAGGCTATTCACCTCCCCCCTCTAGCTTTATTTCGTTGTCAACTGGACTTACAAATATCCACGAGTTGTGAGAGTGTGTAGCTCAGTTATACGATTTAAGATCCTCATATAAGATCGTTTTGTCGATCTTAAATCATATAACTGAGCTCCACTCTCCACAGCTCAACCCACCAACATATGGTGAGTCAGGTAAGGAGGATTCGTCTTGCAAAAACTATTCGTAAGACCGTCTTACCCAAGTTTTTGTCTTTCCTGAAAATGAAAGTTTAGAAAGAAGACAATTATTTGTAACCAATACAAAAAGAAAGGAGGATAATTATTTAGAGAATCATAAATTCCAAATTGTAGTGTATAATATAGAACTGACGCACGCACCTTTGACGGATATGAGAAATGCAAAAACATTAACTTTTTAAAAAGGTCAATATCTGAATATTGTTTTCGAAAAGTCTTTTTTTTTTTAAGTTCACAAACTATTAATTGTACTCTAAAAAATATTGTCATATTGATCCGACACTTGGATTCTAGAAATAATTGAGTTGATTGGTATAATATGTAGTTTATTTTAAAACTCATGTGCATGTAACCTATAATTAATGTAGGAAAAAAAGTAAGGGTAAAATGATAAAAAAATTGTTTTAAAAAAGAAAGTTATTAACAAGATAATATTTTTTAGGACGAACTGAAAATGAAGACGTAACAATAATTTCAGAAAGAATACGATTTAAACATTGAAGATGGGAGAAATGGGGGAGGCCCACCTTTCTGGTAATGATCTCGCCATCTTATCGAAGAATCAAGAATTCTAATGTGTAAATTATCTAGCGTAAATTGTGGATCGGTACATTTTTCCAAATATTTATTTGCTCAATTCTCGTGTTCTTTTATTTAACCGCTAACGTTAATTTTCGAATTATTGTTCCCATAATCCCAAAATTCAGATAACACTGTAATTTTTCTTCTTCTTCTTTGTTCTTCTTATTTTTCAATGCAATGTTTTAAAATACAACGTTTTATAATGTGCAACGTTTTAAAAATGTGATGCGTTTACAGCTACCATGTTTATGAAAATAGTGTTTTAAAATAGTTTCTTAAACGTGTTTACAAGAAAAAAACTGCGTCTTGAAACGTTGTGTTTTCAAAACGTTACACCAAACAAGGCCTCATCACCTTAACTTCCTACTATTTTATTTATTTATATCATATTGTTGTTGTTATTGTTGTTTTTCTTCTACATCATTGTGTTTGTGTGATTAAAAATAGATTTACTACTGTGTTTTGTGTTGCTATGTATGTAAAGTGTTCGACGAAATGTCTGAATATAATTGTTTTTCGTTGTTGGATATCTTTTGAATATATATGCATTGATTTTGAATCACAATGGATCATTTGTGAATCGTGATGCATCGTTTTATATTTATGATGCATACAGCTTTGAATCAATTGTTGATAGTGTATCAGAAAAAAGGTAGAAAAATGTATGGTTTCAAAATGTTTTGCAATGCGATGCATCAATATTTTAGCAGCGTGATGTATCAATTGAATTAGGTAATTTAAAATTTTATGCATCGCACTGCATAAATTGGAATATGTAATTTAAATTGATACATTGCGGTGCAAAAATTGATGCAACACGATGCACTAAGTAAATGATCTCCATAGCATGCATTTGGTTTATTAAACGTATCGTAGTTTTTTCACCCTCAAAAGTACTTTATTCGATTGAAAAAAACATAGTGGATTGGAGCGATTGAAAATTTTAAGAAATGGACCGGTCGAATTTACCCCAACAATCTAATCTTTCATTTCGATTATAAGATCCATAGTAAGTACTAAGTATAGTGTTTGAATGGAGTCGATGCTTCTTTGTCAAGGGTACTTTCATCAATGATAGGAATGTTAAGTGTAAATGGTTTGATTTGGTTAGATTTAAGTTAAAATCTTTAATCCAACCATCTCCCATCGGGTTTTTTTTCTTCCTTCTTTATCAAATCAAACTGTGGAGGCTCGAAACCGAACCAAATCCAAAAAAAATTATACTCCTACAATAGTAATACTCATTTGTTCCCTAATATCAAACTCCTCATCCCAAATATTTCTCAATCAATCTCTTTCTAATAAGAGTAAACAAAATTTATACAATCATCCAAAAAAAACTTATACTAAATGAAATGATATAAAAATTCTATTGATGTATGCTACATACTATTGTAGTTAATCTTTTTCTGCATTTTCAGTTATTAAATAACTATATTGCATTTGTTAAAGTATAAAATATAAAACATACACTATTGGTGTTCTGGCTTAAACTATTAAATGAGTTGGTTATTTAAGATGGTACCAGAGCTCATGATTTAGCAAATATAAGGGTTCAAATCTTAGGCGCTTTTCACCAATTTCGAACATCTTCCTCATGTAAAATCCTTCGAAAAGCTCGCTTATCTTGCAACCGCTTGTTGGAACCCTTAGAAATTCCTGTAGTAGAAAAAATGGGCTTGAGCTCTACTCGTGGAGTTTGCTCTTCTTTGGAAATTTGAGTTGTAGGCACATGATCATTCTTCCCAATTTCCACTTTTTGAACTAGAGGATTAAAGTTTGACTCTAGCAAGTGTGCAAATGCAACAACATCATCTGAATTCTCATTGCACTTAGGCTTATCTTTTACCCAAAAACTATCCATTTGATCATTAAAGAAATGTTGTTCACGTTCCTTTCTCATTGCTCGTTCCACCGAATAAATCCTGCTATAATAATTCTCAATAGAAAAACATTTGACATCATTTGACAATTCAAATTCAACCTTTTCTTTTCCAACGTTCAAGGAGACCTTTCCACTTTTCACATCAATCACCGCTCCCGCGAAGCTAGAAAGGTCTACCGAGAATTATTGGAATATAGTAATCTTCATCCATCTCAAGAACAAAAAAGTCAGCCGGTATGAAAAACTTACCCACTTTAATTGGAACATCTTCCAAAATACCTACCGAAAATTTGACGGAACGATCCGCCAATTGCAATGAAGTCTTAGTGGGCCTCAGTTCACCTAAATCGTTTTTTCTTAAAAACAGACAATGACATCAAACTACACTTGCACCAAGATCACACAAAGCACGATTAATATTAAGGCTTCCAATCACACAAGGAATTGAAAAACTACCGGGTCTTTAAGTTTAGGAGGTAATTTATTTTGAATTATTTCTCTACACTCCTTGGTTAAATCCATAGTTTCATAGTCTTCCAATTTCCTTTTGTTAGACAAAATATCTTTCAAAAACTTTGCATAAGAAGGCATTTATGAAAGTGCATCGATGAACGGAACACTAATGTAAACCTTCTTCAAAACTTCCAAAAATTTCCCAAACTGCTTATCAAGCTTAGCCTTAGCCAATCTTTGAGGGAATGGTATAGGCGGCTTATAAGGAGGTGAGAGAACATATTCGGGTTCTTGTTCAACTTATTTTCCTTTTTCTTGTGAAACTTCAACCATTGGTTCATTATCATCACTTTTGTCAACCTCACCATTTTTACTCTCATCATTCCCAACCTTAGGGTCCTCAAGTTGTTTCCTACTCCTCAAAGTGACGACCTTACAATGCTCCCTAAGATTTGGCTAGGGCTTACCCGGTAACATTCTAGGCATTGTAGAGGCCGAAGCATCTTGTTGTGCAATTTGGGTTTCTAACATCTTATTATGTATAGCTAAAGTGTATACTTTAGATGTTAAATTCTTAATTGCATCATTGACCATTTCATTTCTAGATGTTAAATTATTTATTGCATCATTGACCACTTCATTTTGTTTCTGTTGGGTGACCACAAAATTCTCTAACAAGCTTTCAAGATTGGACTTTTGAGGGGGTGGATTGAAGGGTCTAGGTTGAAAACTGGGGGCTTGGTTGAAATTTCCTTGAGGTGCTTGGTTGGAATTGTTCTTATATGAAAATTTTGGGTGATTCCTCCAACTTGGGTTGTAAGTGTTCGAAAAAGGGTCATTTTGGGGTCTGTTATTAAAATTGTTCAAAACAATGACTTGTTCTTGAGACCCAAATTGGGGAAACGACTTTCCCACTTTGACAATCAACCGCTAAGTGACCCAAAATACAACAAATTTCACATGGGAAACCATTATTACCCATGACTGCACTCACATTCAATTTATCAAATTTTGAACTCAAAGTATCAAATTTAGCATCAAACTTAGCCGCTATCAAATTAAAAGCATCAACCTCATACTTACCTAGAACTTATCTTGATTGGTTGGTGCCTCTTTCTGTTGTCCATTGAGAGTGATTGGTGGCCATGTATTCAATCAAATTGTATGCATCATTGACATTTTTATTCATGAGAGCTCCACCTGCTGCGGTTGTGAGTGCCCCGTTCCAAACCGGTTCCGCGCTACATGAAAAAGCGGGGTGGGTTCAAAACTTCGAGCGCGTGGAATACGCTCGGCCTCATTTTGTGGACTCAAAATATGTATAACAGAATCGTCATCTTTATTTTAAGGATAAACAAAGAAAAACCAAATATACTAGATTTGTAAGGGTTCGAAGGCTAAGTTACAAGTTAGGAAGAGGTTAGGTACCCAACTCGTCATTTCGGTCTCAAAATAGGTTTTTGACTAAATATACTCTTTTTATAAATTTAACAACTTAAGTAAATCATTTAATATATATATATATATGACAAAAGAAATAAAGAAACTTATAGCAGCCTCATTTTAGAGTTGTAAATAATGTCTATTAAATTTAGGCTATAATAACGACTTATTTTAGTATTATTTTATATCAAAATTTTACCAACATAACAACTTATTTCGCGATATATTGCTATTTAAATAACACTATTTTATTAAAGAAAATAACAATAACTTTAGGGTACCTATCTCTTGAAGCGTGAGGGTTTTATCTCAGACCAACTTCTCTACTGGCAGGATTTAGGTGTGCTCGCTCTGTCCATCAGGGAGAGGGAGTCTTGTTTGTTTGTTTGCTTTGTTTTGTTGGAATTTAGGCAGCATGACTGCTTGTTTTAGTTGTTTTTCGCATCGGGATCCGGGCGGCACAACTGCTTATCTTTGCTTGATGTCGCGTTTGAAATCGGGCAACGCATCTGCTTGTTTTTGCTTGATATTGTGTCTGAAATTGGGCAGCGCAATTGTTTGCTTTGGCTTGTTGGAACCGGTTAAATAGGGTGGGAACCTAATCGGATAACTAGGTATCTTTGGCCAGTGGGTATAAGTGTTTAGGAGAGGTTTCGATAACTTAACGGGGCTTTGGAATTTCTTACTAAACTCTCTGCGTATAAATTTCTTTAGCGTTCTCCGCTCTCTGTTCTTCCGTCCTTTTGCACTTAATATTCATTAGTCCTTTTTGATAGGTTTTGACATTTTATAGAATGTTATCAACAGGGGTACGAAATTGGGGTGTCTACAGAGCCCCTCAACGATGGAGTTTATGGGTAAACCAAAATTTACCAGTAAATGAACATCATTGATAAGAATAAACTCCCTAATTTCAAGGAAATTATAACCGGGAAGAATTTAAAACAACAATTTATGATGCAACACTTATACCCTCAGGCTCTTACGCTGCGATGAACTGTTGGGAATAAAGCTTATGATACAAATAAAAGTGCTCTAATGGTCGTGCCTACCGAACAGGCTGCCTGCGTATCCTTTTCAGGAATCAGACCAAATGTAGTTCGGCTCTACTAGGGATAAGACTATGTTGATGCATATAAAAGAACTATGATGGTCGTGCCTATTGAACAGGCTGCCTACGTATCCTTTTCATGAATTAGACCAAACGAAGTTCGGCTCTAGCCAAAACATGTTGCGATATGGAAAGATAGTTGCAATATTCATTTCATCACCAAACAAACCCTGATGCAATATCTTTTGCATTATCAAGTGAGACCAAAGCAAATTTAGATGTAATATCCATTGCATCAACCACAGTGAGACCAGATGCAGATCCAAATGTAATATTCATTACATCACCACGATACTAACGCAAAACCCAGATGCAATATTCATTGCATTATCACGAGACTAACGCCAATCTAGATATAATATCCATTACATCACCAATAAACAAACGCAAAGACCAAATGCAATATTCATTGCATCACCACAAACCGAGATACAGTATCCATTGCATTATCACAAAATCAGATGTAATATCAATTGCTTTATTAGATGCAATATCCATTGCATTATCACAAAATCAAATGCAATATGCGTTGCTTTATCAGATGCAATATCCACTGCATTATCATAAAATTAGATGCAATATCCATTGCATCATCACGAAAGGAGGTACAATATCCATTACATTATCACAAAATTAGATGCAATATCCATTGCATTACTATAAAACTTATCACCAAATTCGATGCAATATCCATTGCAGCTCCACAACACTTAATGCAAAATCGGATGCAATATCCATTGCATCATCATAAAATTATCACCCAATCCGATGCAACATCCATTGCATCACTAACAGAGAAACTTAAATGCAAATAACTGATGCAATATTCATTGCATTACTATAAAGCCTGATGTAATATCCATTGCACCGCTACAAGATTAATACAACATCAAATGCAATATCCATTGCATCACCACAAAATTTATCAGAAAATCTGATGCAATATCTATTGCATCTCCACAAAACCTAATGCAACATCCATTGCATTGTCACAAAAATAACACGAAATTTGATGCAACATCCATTGCATCTTCACAAAACTTGATGTAAGATCCGATACAATATGCATTGCATCACTAACAGAGATGCCTAAGAAAATTCCGATGCAATATCCGTTGCATCACTAATAGAGAAAGTGTATGCAAATCTCTGGTGCAATATCCATTGCATCATTATCAGACTGACAAAAGATCAGATGCAATATCCGTTGCATCCCTATTAGACCTAACACAAAGAGTAGATGCAATATTTCATGCGACAACAAGAGTAAATGCATGCATAAAGGTAGTGATACAACATCCATTGTAAGTTGTAACACAAAAGGTTAAGCAGGTAAAAAAGGAGGTGATGCAATATCCATTGCAACACGAAAGGTAAACACGAGGCAGATTGTAATATTCGTTGCAAACAGAAAGTAAACATGGGTTAACAGGACGTGATGCAATATCCATTGTAACACAGAAAAACGGTACAAGTAAGAGGCGTGATGAAATATCCATTGCAATACATAAAGGTCATATGGATAAGAAAGACGTGATGTGAGACTCATTACAACATGAAGGGTAAATGCATGTATGTAATGCAATATTCATTGCATTACTAATAGAGCAACTACAACAAATATCTGATGCAATATTAATTACATCACTCTTAGACTACTGCAACACCAGATGCAATATATATTGCATTACCTTGAGAAAGACATGTATATAAAAAAACATGTATCCATTGTAAAACATGTGGTACGTGAAAATCATCTGTGAGATATGTGATGCATGTGAATATTAAAACGCAATGCAGGTACTATGTTATTGCTTTTGTTGATATTCGTGCGAGACATGATGTCGTGTTGTTGGGCGGGGGCCACGGGTAATTAATTTTGTTGAAGATTGTTAGCTTTCGTCAAGTTGAAGTTTGTTTGGAGGGGCCAACCTGCAAATCTCTTCATTTTCTGTCCAAATCTTCATGGCTGTAAACATGTGACTGCTACAGCATATTGCTGATTGTTTGAAAAACTTCTTTAGTATTTCCTTCCTGTATCAAAAATTAAGTAAAGACGCGAGTAATTCTCGTGCCAGGTGGCGGTGTCGACGTTTCTTAATGTAGGGATGATGATGAGACCAACACTATGCGTAGGAAATGTATTGGGACAAGCTAGAGTGGTGTGGAACGATGACGCTGAGTTTGTTTATTTTATCATGCAATTATAGTTAGTTTATATGCTTACATTAGTTAATAGTAATTGTACATGATTGAATTTTTAAGTAAAGCTAATTTATCTCTTATAAACACATTGTATTTCTTGGCTGGTGAGTGAAAAGGCTGAGGTTGTTGTTTTATTGGGGTTCACTTGAAGCTTTTGTTGCTTTCGTTGTTATTGCTTTTGTTGATATTCGTGCGAGGCAGGATGTCGTGTTGTTGGGCGGGGGCCACGAGTAATTAACTTTGTTGAAGATTGTTAGCTTTCGTCAAGTTGAAGTTTATTTGGAGGGGCCAACCTGTAAATCTCTTCATTTTCTGTCCAAATCTTCATGGTTGTAAACAGGTGACTGATGCAACATATTGCTGATTGTTTGAAAAACTTCTTTAGTATTTCATTCCTGTATCAAAAATTAAGAAAAGACGCGAGTAGTTCTCGTGCCAGGTGACAGAATCGACGTTTCTTAATGTAGGGATGATGATTATGAGACCAACACTATGCATGGGAAATGTTTCGGGACCAGCTAGAGTGGTGTGGAACGACGACGCTGAGTTTGTTTATTTTATCATGCAATTATAGTTAGTTTATATGCATACACTAGAAAGTTAATCTTCTTCTTGACTTAGCTAATTTTCTCTCTCTAGAAAATTCTCCCAACCCTAGCGCCGTTTTGCCCAGCCTCTATGGCGGCTCCTGCCGTCGTGGAGAAACCTCCCGCGCCTCCTTCCCCATCCCAAAAACAATCTTTCTCTTCTATCGTTTCTTCTCAACCTTCTACCTTCATCCCTCTTATCCCTACATCAACTTTCAAAGGAGAACCATGTTTGCGTCTTAATCCGGAACTCATTAATCTTCTTGCTAAACCATTCCATCTTACGCTTGTGGGCAAGTTCTCCCATGGCCGCCCTTCTATGGAAACCCTCCGCAAGAATTTTCTTACTCTGGGTCTTAAAGCTGATGTAACCCTTGGTCATTTGGATCCCAAGCATGTTCTGATTCAAGTCCGTCACGAGCAAGACTACCAACGTCTATGGATCAAGGACCAATGGTTTCTAGGTCCCTATCCTATGCGTGTATTCAAGTGGACACCAGATTTTCGGCCTGAGGTGGAGAGTCCGATTGTTCCCGTCTGGTTTGAATTACCCGGTCTACCTATTTATCTTTTTCACAAGCAAGCTCTATTTTCCATAGCTAGTCTAATTGGTAAGCCACTCTTGCTTGATAACCCTACTGCTTCTCTTTCTCGCCCTAGTGTGGCAAGAGTTTGCATCGAGATTGATCTCACAAAGCCTCTACCCAAACGTATTTGGATAGACTGTGGAAGTGACCGTGAAGGTTTTTGGCAGCATATCATTGCTGAGAAGCTTCCTCTTTATTGTAGCTTTTGCCAAAGACAAGGGCATGATGGTTCTTCTTGTAAACTAAAGATTCCGGCTGCTGGAACTCAAATGCCCACATCTGAGCCGATGCCTAATCCTGTTCCGGTTGCTAGTGTTCCGATGCCCAGCAAACAAATTTGGAAACCAAAAGAAGCTGTAGCTCAAGCCGTCAATGATCCTGCCATGAATCAATTTCCATCAGCGGAGACTAATGCTATTCACAATCCTTCACCAGCAAAGGAAAACCAAGATCCCCATGCAACCACCTCAAACTCGTCTGTTCCCCAAAACCCTACCACAAGTAAAGAAAACCCTAACCCTAGTGTAGGTCATGCAAACCCTACCTCTATCCCGAGCCCAGCAAACCCTAACCCTGATCCAGACTTTGTTCCAGTTAATACCAAAAGGGCCTCCTCCTCGACAACCTCACAGGATTCAACTCTCCCTCAACATGATTCTCCTTCTCCTATTAATACGGTGCTTGTTGATGATGATCCCGAGCCGACTTTATCCCCAAACCCCTTTGCGGTTCTTCAAGATCTTGAAGAAGATGGACACCAGACAACTAATTCCTCTTATGAAGCCCTTAATATTGATCCAGGTCCAGAGCCCCAATTACCGAAAGCAAAGAAAGTGGTTCCTCCATCAGATCGGTCTCTCCGTTCAAAGTCCAAATCCGTTGCTTCCTCCCCTACTGTTTTACATGGACATTAAAGCTTTTTTCTGGAACGCCCGAGGGATTGGGAACAATCCTACAGTGGCTCGAATCAAGAAGCTCATTAAATTACACAAGATATCTTTCATTGCTATCTTTGAACCTATGATTGACTCAGATCGAATTCAGTTTATAAGTCGGCGTCTTAAATTTAATTATTGTCTTTCCAATTCTATTAGTTCCATATGGATTTTTGCTAAATCAGCTTTTTCTTGTTCTCTAGTGCAAAGTTCTCATCAGCATATTACCGTCAAAGTTCAGCATTATTCCTGGAAGCACTCAGCTTTGATCTCGTGTATATATGCTAAATGTGAAGCTGCTGATCGTCAGCCTTTATGGAACGAATTGATGGATATTTGTTCCCAGAATAGTAATCTGCCTTGGCTTGTTGGGGGTGACTTTAACATAATTCTGGATCCATCGGAGAAATCAGGAGGTCGGGGATGGGATAGAGCTGGAGCTCTTGACTTTCATGCCTGTAATGCGGCATGTGGCTTGTCTGATCTTGGTTTCTCGGGGACAAAATATACTTGGTGGAATAAACGGGAAGAGGGAGCCACAATTCATCAGAGAATTGACCGTCTTCTTTGTAATTCTATGTGGCTTGATAAATTTCCTTCATCATCTGTTCACCACTTAAACCGTACTTGCTCGGATCATTCGCCTTTGCTTCTTAGAATCCTTCAAGTTGAGGCTTCTAAGGCTAGGCCTTTTCGCTTTCTTAATGTCTGGACCCGTCATGATTCTTTCCTCTCGGTGGTCAAGTCAGTTTGGAATTCTTCCTATACAGGCCGACCTCTAGTTCTTTTTTCCAATAAACTGCGGGCAACTAAGCAGGCTTTAAGAGCATGGAACAAATCAGTGTTTGGGAATATTTTTCAAGCAGTCTCCGAGGCAGAAGAAGAGGTATTAGAAAAGGAGCTTCTTTTTGAGCTTCATCAGTCTGGTGAGAACCGAGCAGACCTGTTATGCGCCCAAGCTAAGTTGCGCAAATCCCTCTCTATTGAAGAAGCTTACTGGCGTCAGAAATCCAAAGTTCAATGGTTTAAGGAGGGAGATGGCAACTCAAAAATTTTTCATGCTTCGGTCTGTCAATCTCGACGTCGGCTTCACATTCATTCTATCCGAAATGCAGCCAATCAACTCCTAGAAAATGAAGCTGATATAGCTAAGGAAGCTGTTGACTATTTTTCTTCTCAACTAGCGGCAGATTCTGTTCCTCCAGATATTGATCTTTCTATGGTCCCTTCCTTAGTTTCTGCTGACTGGAATCGAATCCTCATTAGCCCTCCCTCCAAAGAAGAAATTTACTTGTCTATTTCTGGCCTGAATACGGATAGTGCGGCTGGCCCGGATGGGTTCACAGGTCAATTTTTTGTTTCTTGTTGGGAGATAATTCAAGATGATCTCTATACAGTTATCTTGGAATTTTTTGCTGGGTTCCCCCTTCCCCGTTCATGGACTAGTACTCTTATAGCCACCATTCCTAAAACGGATCACCCTACCACTTTTAGAGACTTTCGGCCGATAAGCCTATGCAACTTCTGTAGCAAAATAATCTCCAAAATTCTTGCTTCTCGTTTGGCTCAGTTTCTCCCTCAGATCATCTCTCCCAATCAAAGTGCATTTATTAAAGGAAGGGTTATTCAGGATAATATTCTTTTGGCTCAGGAGCTGGTCACTTTCTTGGGGAAAAAAGTAAATGGCTCAAATATAATCCTCAAGTTAGACATGGCGAAGGCTTTTGATCGTGTCTCTTGGCTTTTCCTTATTAAAGTGCTTCGAAAGTTTGGTTTCCACGAGGTATTCATTGACTTGATCTGGCGTCTAGTTTCAGACAACTGGTTTTCAGTTCTTATTAATGGATCCCCAGCGGGGTACTTTCATTCCTCTCGAGGCCTCCGTCAGGGTGACCCTCTTTCCCCTAGCCTTTTTATTCTGGTAGCTGATGTGCTTAGTAGAAGTCTGAATGACCTGCATAATTCTATGGTCCGTACTCGGTTTTCTTCATTAAGTGGTTGCCCGATTATTTCTCACCTTTCCTTTGCCGACGATGTTATCATATTTTGCAATGGTAATAGATGGTCTATTAGTAAACATTTGGAAGTCCTTCACTCTTATGAGCAGATGTCAGGTCAACTCATCAATAAAGCTAAAAGTCGGGTTTTCGTTGCTCCCTCGATCACCTCGAATAGAGCCAACCGAATAGCAGACTCTCTCGGGTTCTCTCTGGGCTCCCTCCCTATAACTTATTTGGGCTGTCCCCTTTACTTTGGGCGAAAAAAGAGAAGTATTTTTGATCCTCTATTTGTCAAACTTCAATCTAAAGTGGAGTCTTGGCAAGGATCTTTTCTCAATGTGGCGGGGAAAATAACCTTGATCAGGCATGTCCTTCAATCTATTTCGGCTTATTTGTTGGCTTCTTTAGACCCCCCGAAATCGGTTATCAGATTGATGGAGCGTTTTCTTGCCAATTTTTTTTGGAGTAATTCTGAAGGCTCTCATAAATTTCATTGGGTAGCTTGGGAAACCTGCTGCAAACCTAAGTCTTCAGGTGGCCTTGGAATCCCTTCCATCTCCTCTCTAGTTCAAGCCTTCTCTGTAAAGCTCTGGTGGCGTTTTCGAACGTCGCAAAACATTTGGTCAGATTTTCTGAAGGCTAGATACTGTTCAGACTTGCATGCGACCATTGCAGCTCCAAGGGGTTCTCATGTCTGGTGTCGGCTTAAAAAAATCCAGCATGTTGCTGAGCCTAAGATTCATTGGAATATTGGCATGGGAGAAAGTTCTATCTGGTTCGATCGGTGGATTTCTGGTCAGTCTCTCACTCGGCCTCCGGACTGTGATTTATCTTGTGTAAAAGACTTATTTGATCCAACTGGGCTTCAACTTAACTCTTTGGCTCTTTCAATCTTACCGGAAGCAGCCATTTCAGCTATACATGACCAAGGTATTTCCCTCTCTCCTCAGCCAGATCATCCATGCTGGACGGTTAATTCATCGGGCAAGTTCTCTCTCTCTTCGGTATTCTCAATCATTACTCCTGAAGCTCCCCTCTTTCCCTACTCCAAGTTTATATGGCACAAACTTCTTCCTACTCAAATAGGAGTTTTTATTTGGCGGCTTTTGTTGCATCGGCTCCCCATAGATGAAGCTCTGATTAAAAAAGGTTTTCAGATAGTTTCGAGATGTGTTTGCTGTTCTCTTGCTGCAGCCGAAACCTTTAGCCATCTTTTCATTCATGGTCAGTTAGCTTCAGATATCTGGCTTGCTTTCAGATTGTCTCACAATCTTCCTATTTCGGGTAACTCTATATTGCAAAGATGTATGGCTGGTTGGACCTCAAGCTCGACAGCTCATAAACTGCTTCCTCCCCTCATTCTTTGGCATATATGGAAAACTCGTAATGCCATCATATTTGACAATTCTAGTCACTCGACTATCTCTATTATTAGAGCAGTTTCTAATGATTTATCTATTTTTATGGGTCGTGGACATTATTTTGCCTTGTCAAATCATTCGGATCATCCTTTTTCCTTTGCTATTAGAAGGCAAATCCGGGTTCAAGCTATTTCTTGGTCCAAGCCGCCAGCTCCCTTTCTTAAGCTCAATTCAGACGGTGCCAGTCGGGGAAATCCTGGCATTAGTGGTGGGGGTGGAATTGTTCGTGACTCGGTTGGTGATGTTATCTTTGCTTATTCTTCCTATTATGGCAATGCGTCTAACACAGTGGCTGAAGTAAAGGCTCTTCTCCAAGGTGTGTTATGGCTTCACTCTCATGGATTTCGGGAGGTCATAGTTGAGATGGACTCCATGATTATTTTTAATTGCCTTACCAAGGGGTACAACCCTCCCTGGTCTCTTCTCTATTATTTTCGCCGCATTCTAGCCATGCAACGGGAATTGTCACTTACTTTCCGTCACTGTTACAGAGAAGCTAATTCCGTAGCTGATAGTCTTGCCAACTACGCTATTGACTCGCGATCGGATACTGAGTTCTCATCTCTTGCTGACTTGCCCCCTCTTTCTCGGGGGAATTCTATATTGGACAGAAATGGCACCTTTCACATTCGTATTTCTTAATTTATATTTCTGTATTTCCGTTTTCGAGGTCAGGCTCCTCTGTCCCCCCAATTATAAGGGTAAGGCTGGTTGTCCCCCTCAAGTTTGTACTTTCCCTTTAATTAATAAAATTGTGCAGGGTTCCGCCCCTGTTTCCTAAAAAAAAATAAAAAAATAAAAAAAAAATTAAATAAAAAATTATATGCATACACTAGTTAATAGTAACTGTACATAATTGACTTTTTAAGCAAAACTAATTTATCTTTTATAAACACATTGTATTTCTTGGCTAGTGAGTGAAAAGGCTGAGGTTGTCACTTTATTGGGGTTTACTCGAAGCTTTGGCCACAATCGTAGGAGGTGTGATGTATATATGTTGTTTGGTTTCTGGTATCTGGTGGGGTTTTTTAGTGAAGAAATTTAATGGAGGTCTCCCGTTTCTTTTTATTGACTTGATAAAAAAATATCATGGTTTTCGACAAAGAAAGTAAGGAGGGTCTTAAAAAACCGAGCCCATAGGACAAGACAACACAACGCTCAAGTAGCCAAGATCCGATAGAATTTAGAAAAACTGGTGTGACGCCAAAGTGAAACAAATAGTTCAACCTTGTAAGTGAGGTTCCCAACCTTTGGTACCCTAGACAAAATTGGTAGACAACCAGTCTAGCATCAAAAGAAAGGTAGGGGCAAAGTGCATCCTAAACAAATCCACCCGGCTCGTAGAAATCATGAGAGACCCTGTAGTAGTGTACCAACTCTGCAACATGTTATTTATGATAACCTTGGATTCTGATGGGGGTTAGGTATGATAAGTGTTCCTATCAATCAATTATAGGAAGTCCTTGCCAAATAAGGCCAAGTCAGAAACATTCTCGGTTGATATGTGTTTCCAAAATGTCTCCTCCTTATACGAAGTCCAATAATAACTTTTTTCTATCTTGCTTGTAGCGAGACTCATATTTTCAAAGATTTCCCAAACATAGCATCTTTCGTTATGACCAACAATTTACGGCTCAGGGAACATGGGATAGTCGACTGCATGGACAAGACTCATGAGTTTAATGGGAAAATCCCCAAGGTGACTCAATCAACAAGCTCTTCAAGACAGGATAAAAAAGCCCCTAGTAGACTCAATTGATACGTTTTTATGGACATAAAACCTTAGAAGGATGTGAATGGAGGGACAGCCCTAGGTAGACTTTATTTAAAGATAAAATCAAAGGCAAAGGATATGAGGATGACTCTAATGAACAAGAAAGAGAGCCGGGATCCAGAGTTTACTTTATTGCCGAGTATCACTAGATTGGTGGGTTATGGACCCTACTTATTAATTATCTTTTGGTGTTTTTGTGTGTTTTAGAAAGGAGTTTCATCTTTGACTCAGATCACGTTATAACAGATTGAAGCAGAGCTGTTGATCGCTATTGGTTCAGGGTGTACCATTTAAATGTTTTGGGATGGATCGGTTTTGAGGTTTTTGATTGGCCTCTGGTTAGAAGGCCTCTTTATGAAATTAGTTTCTTTAAAAAAGGCAATCAAAAATTGATTGTTGGTTGGCTTTTTAGGTTGTGGGTTCTAGATGGACAATTGACTTTTGGTTTTAAGTATGGTGGGCTTTTGGATTTGACTTTGGGTATGGCTGGCGTTTTAGTTTTGACTTTGGGTATGATGGCCTTTTTTGGTTTTGCCTTTGGGTATGACTTTGGCTTTGGGTATGGTGGGCCTTTTTGGCTTTTGATCCACATCTGAAAAAGTGTATATGTGTTGATTTTCCTAGAGAGGCCCAAATTAGTTTGTGTAAGAGAGAGATGGACTTGCTTTAGAGAGTTTTTTTTGTACCTCTCGAAATATTACAATAGTAGTTGAGGAATATCATTTCTCCTTTTGGGGCAAATGGATAATCATTTTTGGTGGATATAAAAAGGTGAAATAGCTCCGGTTTTGGGAAGCTGGATCATGTTGTTTCTTGGTTGACGACTAATTTTCTTTGGCCGTGCCATGGCCGACCCTCCACCGGCACCACCATCTCCTTCCTCTAAGAAATCGTTTGCTTCTCTATTTAACTCAGCACCTCAACCTTCGTCTGAACCTATCCAGCTTATTCCGCCCTCCACATACAAAGGGGAGCCTGCTCTTCGCCTTACTCCAGCCATCATTTCTGCCCTCTCTAAACCCTTTCAATTCACGCTCGTTGGTAAGTTTTCCCATGGTCGGCCATCTATGGTATCTATGCGAAAAGAATTCATTACCTTCGGTCTCAAGGCAGTGGTCACTCTTGGTCATCTTGATCATAAGCATGTTCTTATCCAAACGAATCACGAAGCGTACTTTCAACGTCTATGGATTAAAGATCAATGGTATGTGGGTTCTTTCCCTATGCGCGTGTTTAAATGGACTCCCGAGTTTCGGCCAGTTATTGAAAGCCCTATAGTTCCGATTTGGTTTTCTCTCCCCAATCTGCCTATTTATTTGTTCAATAAGCATGTCCTATTTTCTATTGCTAATATGATCGGCACTCAATTGATTATCGATTTGCCCACCGCTAACTTGTCTCGTCCTAGTGTTGCTAGGGTTGCATTGAAGTGTACCTAACTAAGATTATCCCCAGTCGTATCTGGATAGACGGTGGAACTTTGGATGGGTTCTGGCAACCAATTGAGGATGAGCGTCTTCCCCATTACTGCTCAGTTTGTCATCGGCAAGGACATATTGCAGACTCTTGTAAACTATCTCCCAAGCCGACTTATAAAGCTAATACTGCTGATCCAGAAGAAGAACCGCATGCCAATTTGACTCATGCCAAAGCTGCTGGAAACACCACCGTTAAGATGGCTTGGAAGCCAAAGGATCCTATTGCTGCCCCAATTTTTCAAGAAAAAACTGATCCCCATATTGCTACCACAAGTCAAACTTCACCCGAATCTACCCCTTCCCCCAACATGACTGAGCAGGCCCAAGGTGTTTATATCCCCTCTTTGCATGAAAAGTTGAATGATCTGGACGTTCGAACCCATGTCCCTATTAACCCTATCATTGTGGAATATATCAACCCTAATAGTAAGGAGACTCCTGAGGATCAGAACCAAGTCACACCCGATATTATTTGTACCACCAATAACGAATCATATGTTCATGACCTTAACAATGAGGAGGTCCAGGCTGACACCTCCCAACATATTGATAAGATTATATCTCCTAATCGATTTTTGGTTTTTCAAGATCTTGAGGATGAAGATCCAGAAAATAATCTTTCTCACCTGGATGCCCTTAATTTGGATTCTACTGTTTGCCATCGGAAACGGAAAGGAAAGCCTCCATACATTCCGGTTGTTGATAGAACCACACGTTCAAAGTCGCAAGCCAAGGTCCACATGGGTTCTAAATCTTCTGTTCCCCATGTCGGTTAAGACCCTCTTCTGGAATATTCGAGGAGTGGGTAATGATACCACCGTTTCTTGTCTTAAAAAACTGGTATCTATTCATCATTGTTCTCTTATTTCTATTTCTAAGCCCATGATTGATCAATCTCAACTTCCTTTTATTGCTAGGAAGCTTAAATTTCGCTTCTATTTTTGTAACTCTTCCAACAATATCTGGGTCTTCGCCAAGTCTGCATTTCCTTTTTTTCTTTTAAAGAGGATCTATAGTGGTTCCCCACTTACCCCCTCGCCAAGTCTGCATTTAATTGCTGAGTTATTTATGAGACTGCCCAACATCTTACCCTCAGTATTCAGCACTTCACGTGAGATAAGCCAGTTTTTTACTTTTCTATTTATGCCAAGTGTACTGCTTCTGAACGTCAAGCTCTTTGGAATGACTTTATTGATGTGGGCACTGAATTCTCCAATGTTCCTTGGATTGTGATCGAGGACTTCAACATCGTTTTGGCTTCTCACGAAAAAATAAGTGGTTTGGGCTGGGATAGACATGGCGCACACGATTTTCAGGCTTGCCTTAATGCAGCTGGGCTTACCGATCTGGGGTTTCATGGCAATCAATTTACCTGGTGTAATAATAGGGATAGTAACGCCACCATCTTTCAACGGCTGGACAGAGCTGCCAGCAACTTGACTTGGTCCTCCAAGTTCTCTAACACTTCGGTTGAACATCTCAATAGAACTTGCTCTGATCATTCTCCTTTGCTGATGGAGATTACTTCATCCACGAGTCCTAGGCCTTATACCTTTCGTTTCCTTAACATATGGATTGATCATCATTCCTTTCTTGATGTTGTTCAGAATGCTTGGTCTTCCAATGTTGGTGGTAGGCCTATGGTGAAGTTTGCTAATAAACTTAAGGAAGTGCGTCGGGCATTAAAACCTTGGAACAAGTCTGTTTTTGGCAACATCTTTCAGGCTATCAAAAAGGCGGAAGACGAGGTTCTTGCTAAGGAAATTTTGTACGAAGCCAATAACAATAGTTCGAATAGAGCTAACCTCCATCTGGCAAAGGCCAATCTTCAACACAAACTTAAGGTGGAAGAAAACTATTGGCGACAGAAATCGCACCTTCGGTGGCTTAAATACGGTGATGGAAATACTAAACTATTTCATTCCTCAGTTAAGCAAACTCGTAGCAAGCTCTTCATTCACAAAATTAATGATCTTCAGGGTACTATGGTTAGTTCGGAAGCTGATATCAAGAGGGCAGCAATTAATTTTTACAGCGAGCAACTCACTGCATGTTCTACTTCTGATAATGACTTGCTTTCGGTCATTCCATCTCTTCTGATCAGAACGCCATGCTTACTACCCCTCCCTCTCTTGATGAGATTAAGGTTGTTGTCTTTGATCTTTGTGGTGATAGTGCGGCGGGTCCAGATGGCTTTTCAGGTAAATTCTATACTTCTTGTTGGGAGATCATTGCTGATGATTTTTTTTTGGCTATTTCTGAGTTCTTCTCTTGTTTTGATATGCCCAAATCGTGAACTAGCACTCTCTTAGCCCTTGTTCTTCCGTTCATTATTTCGGAAAACCAAAGTGTGTTTACTAAAGGCCGGATTATTCAGGATAATTTACTTCTTGCTCATGAATTGGCTCACAATCTTCCAAAAAAAATTAATGGATCCAATGTTATTATTAAATTGGATATGGCCAAAGCCTTTGATAGAGTTGATTGGTTTTTCTTGATCAAGGTTATTCGGAACTTTGGATTTAGCGAAGTCTTTATCGACATGATTTGGAGAATTGTTTCTAACAATTGGTTCTCCATATTGATCAATGGTTCTTCTACTGGTTTCTTTCATTCCACTCGTGGTCTGAGACAAAGGTGATCCCATCTCCCCTAGTCTATTTATCATTGCAGCTGAAGTTCTTAGCCGGGGCCTTATTGAGTTACAACGGCTTAACCCACATTTTGCTTTCTCAACTTCTAGTGGCTGCCCGATTATCTCGCATCTAGCCTTCGCTTATGATGTTATTATTTTCTGTAATGGCAATAAGCGCTCTCTGGTGAATCATCGTAATCTCCTCTCTTCTTTTGAAAGATGCTTAGGCCAGATTATTAATTCTGACAAGAGTTGCTTCATTATTTCTAGTAAGACAACCTCTTCTCGTATAGCAACGATTAAAAGACATTGGGCTTTTCTCACAAACATCTGCATGTTACTTATTTGGGTTGCCCTATTTTTGAAGGCCGAAAGAAACAAGCCCTCTTTGATTCGCTCATTGAGAAACTTCAATATCAGATTAATTCTTGGTTTGGATGTTTCCTCACCCATGCGGGTAAAACCACCCTTATTAATTCTGTGCTGAACTCCATTATTATGTATCAGATTGCTGTTCTCGATCCTCCTGTTTCGTCATCAAGCAAATCAATAAAATCTTATCCAATTTTTTCTGGGGCTCTATTGAAGGCAAAGCTAAATCTCACTGGATTGCATGGCCTATCTACTGTAAGCCTGTCAATGAAGGTGGCATTGGCATCCGTTCAGTTTCTGATATCATCCAGGCTTTTTCTGTGAGTTTATGGTGGCGATTTTGATATGGAAGTAGCCTTTGGGCGAAATTCATGAGGAACAAATATTTCTTGCGGTATCATCCCTCCATAGCGTCTGAACGTGGTTCTTACACTTGGCGAAGAATGTGCTCGATCAGATCAGATGTTGATCCTTATATTAGATGGATTATAGGGCAAGGCAATTGCTCAACTTGGTTAGATTACTAGCTTCCTAATGGTACTCTAGCTTATCCCTATTCGGATTCCTTCCCTCAAGTTAGTCACTTGTTTGATGACATGAATCATATTACTTCAAATGTCCTGTCTGGCTCTTGGTACAGCTGCTTCTGATTTAATTGGCAGTCACGGCATCATTTTATCGGATATCCCCGATCTTGCCTGCTGGAGTCTTACCTCTAAAGGCGGCTTCTCTCTTTCTTCGGCCTGGCGGTTAATTCGTCGCAAAGATCCCCTCATAGATTCGGCTAACTTCATTTGGCATAAAAAGCTTCTTTGTCACATTAGTTTGTTTATGTGGCATTTATGGCAATGTAAACTACCCATTGATGAAAGTATCATTAAGAAAGGAATCCAGCTCGCTTCTCGATGTTCTTGCTGTTCCATGGGTCACGAGGAAACCTACTCCCATGTGTTCATTTCTAGCTCTATTGCGGCCCAGGTCTGGACTGAATTCAACTCTCTTGGGGCTGTCCAGTGTTTCAGCTCGTCGGTTAACTCTAGATGCATTGCCTGGTGGTACTCAAAAGCTAACTCTTCTCTGCATTGTGTTACCCCTTCTATCATCCTTTGGGAGCTTTGGATATTCCGAAATTCGGCTCTTCATGATGGCTCCAGGTTTTCTGCCAAAGTCATTATAGATAAGGTGAAGTTCTCTATATGTTCCATCTTTTCAGATTCGATTTTGGACAACCTGATTGACTGGGGATCTATCTTTTCTAGCCAAATAGGTTGTGCATCCTCTAAGACTATCCAGCTTATTTCTTGGTCCAAACCTGAGGGCATTTTGATCAAGCTCAACACAGATGGTGCTTGCCAGGGTAATCCGGGTCAGAGTTATGGTGGTGGTATCATCCGTAACAGCCAAGGCAACCTGATTTTTTCGTTATCCTCTTGTTATGGTCATTCTTCTAGCTTTATAGCTGAATGTCAAGCTCTTAATCAAGGCCTTTCTTGGCTGTACGATAATGGCTATAATCGGGCTTCCATTGAGATTGATTCACTGAGTTTGCTGGATTGTATTCGGGGTTCCTCAAAGCCGCCTTGGGATAGCATCTACCTGTTGCGTAGTTTTTCTTCTACTTCTTTGGGGACGGATCTTAATTTCACTCATGTCTACAGAGAAGCTAATTCGGTGGCTGATGCTTTAGCAAATCTAGGGGCTGAAACTAATTGCAACTCCTCTTATTCTAGCTTCGCTGATCTTCCTTCCTTTATTCGTGGTCTCATCATTTTGGATAGGACGGGCACTCCTTATGTGCGTATCTCTTAGTTTCTTTTGGAGTTATTTTTGTATCTCTTTTTCGAGGTTAGGCTCCCTGTCCTCCCATTTATAAGGGCAAGGCTGGTTGTTCCCCTCAAGTTTGTTATTTCTTTCTTTTAAATAAAATCTAGCAGGGTGCCGCCCCTGTTTCTCCAAAAAAAAAAAAGTTGTGTGGATGGTGATATTGGAAGGTCTTAATTTTGGTAGGGGTTTTGGCATATGGTGGGTTTAAAAGGGTTTCGGGTTTTTTTGGAGGGGTTTTGGTGTTTATGGTAGGAATCCTCAATACGCTACTAACAGCTTGACCGCAATGGGTCGAAGGTGATTCCGATCAAGACGACTTGCCTGCTTTGGATTTCATGTGTTCGTAATAGTTTGTAGGTCCATATCTTCTAGATGACTCATTATCAACTCGTGTAGATTTAGGTGTTTTTAAGTGAGTCAATTTATCATCTTTGAGAAGAAAAATCTATCCAGGGATACTTAGAAATAGGTGACCTTAATCAAAAAGAAAAATATATATATGAGAAAAATGGAAAATCTACGAAAACTGACGCTGAGTTGATTTCAGAAAAAGCGAAAAGTTGCTTTCTGAAGATTTTATTTGGCAAAAGAAGGTTAAAAGGAAAACGGGTTTTGGAGGTGTATACAAAAGGGGTATTCTTAGGTTCTATGAGTCTCAAAGTCTTTCCTTCATCTTTCTCTGAGTGACTAACAACTCTTGTACTAACATTCTGCCCCTTATCCAAGTAACTTTCTCAATGTTGTTTCTCAGGCGATGCTCGATCGACCACTGTTCATCATGCTACTTTATGAGAGCAATTCGTAAAATCTATCTCCCTGGAGGAGAGAGGGTTGTCCATATATGGTAGAGGTACGTTATTTTTCTCAAACTAGTCCAGTAGGTAGACCTCTTCATCAAACTTGAACATGCTGATTTGTGGTAATGGATGTGGCTTCTCAATGACCTTGTCGTCAATAAGATCCTGGATGGCACTTTTGAGCATATAACACTTGTCGATAGGGTGGCCATTGCAACAATGATACTCGTAATACTGGGAGTGATTCCATGTGTTTGGTAGAGGGTTTAGAGGTTTGTAATTCTCCATTGGTTTCAGTACCCCTTGTGTCATTAAACCTTGTAATATTAGGGACATTGGAGCATGCAATTAATCATAATGTCTGTTGTTTTCTTTGTAAGGTCCTATGAAGTTTATATTAGTATCACTGTTTCCCCTAACAGAATTGGCAGACTTATCTGTCCCATATGACCATGGCACATTACCATAGTTTTGGCTAGAACACCTGGTTGGTGATGCGACTGCTGGAATATTTCTAACAACATTAACTGCAGCCCCTGGCGATGCTGTTTTCCCTTTTGTGTAATGGAACGAACTTTGAGGTGTATCATTTGTTAAGTGCCCAATGTGTATGTCTTCGTCGATATGAATTCCTACTTCCACTATTTCGCCGAAGTTGCCATAAGGGAGATACCTCATGTGTTCCAGGTAGATGGGTTAGAGATTTTTTATAAACATCCTGGTTGATTCAACTGGATCGGGTCTATCCAATGTTTGGCCTATTTTCCTCTTCCACCTGACTGCAAAGTCTGCACATGTTTCTTTTTCCTTTTGGGTGCATGCCTCAAGTTCCCATTTATTCTCAGAGCTACTGTTGTCTTTGTACCTCTTTTGGAACTCTTCAGCTATTTGATCCCAAGTACCTATATTACTATTGTATGTTAGCATTAATCATTGCTTTGCTACCCCTATCAAGGTTATATGGAAATTGGAAGCCATAGTCTCAAAGCTAGCTCCCCTTGACTGCATAGTGGTAAAGTAGGATTTTAAGTGGGAGATAGGGCATCCAGTCCCATCAAACTTCTCTATGTCAGGTATTTTAAATTTCGAGGGCAACATAGCTGAGGGTTGTAGTGTCAATGATCGTGTAGAAAATTCTCCTTTGTTTAGAACCTTGACCATCATTTCTTTGAGGTTCTCAACATCTGTTTCCACTTTTGTGAGGGGTGGAGCCGAAGCATGGTATATATTTGTGGGATTTGCTGCAACGGGGTTTATTCCTGAGACTTGCTGAGGCATTTGGTAAGGATTTTGAGGAGGTGGGATATTTGCAGCTTCTACCTGACGACCAAAATCATTAAATGGTATATAAGTCGTCACTTGTCCTGGTTGGGCATAGTTTCAGGGGTCCATATGTGGGTTGTTTTGGAATGGGTTGGTGATGGGAAATGGAAGACCACTTGGATTTTAAGGTATACTGGTATTTGGGAAAGGGTATGGTGGGTTTGGTAAGAAAGGGTTGAAGTTTTGGTAATAAGTATTTGGTGGGAAATTGGTGGTTGGGATGCTGGTATTTGGTGGAGGATTAGTGTTTGGTTGAGGGTTAGGGTTTAGGGGAGTATGAAAAGTTGATGCTTCATGAGGTGTTGCAGGAAAAGTGATTCCTTCTACATTGGGTCTCATGTTTTGCATGAGATTCGTCATATGGCCCATTAGGCGATCGACATGTGCACCCAAATTTTGGTCTAATCATTGTTGCATAGCCGGAGTAGGAGCTCACCCCGGAGCCCCAGTCTCAGTACCCATAGTAGCCTATTCATTTTCGGCAGCCATTCTATCCAAATATGTCTTCTCTGAACTGATCTTTATACTCTTTGACCTGACGTCTGTACTTGTACCCCATATCAAATAACCAATGCTATCTCTTCCTTTCCAAATTGAGGCCAAGTTTCTGAGAAACAGGGTTGAATGTATCAGAAGGCAAGGTTCTAGGATTTTTGATTTAAGTACAATGTGCTTTTCACTTTATTTATTTTTCCTAAAATTGATCGGACAAGCACATGCTTTGTTTTGACAGTCTGAGACTTTTCCTGAAATAATGGATACTTTCTCCAGAGTATGGAACTTTCGTATTCCATTTGACTTTTAGCTTCCCAAGATTGGACAGATCTCAGGCGAAGGGTTTATACTCTTTCCAGGATCCATCATTCAAATGGTCTAGGAAAATACCATCAAAATTATTAATCAGCCCATGTGCATAGATCTTTATTCATTTACATATATTTTTGCACCAGAGATTATTTATTAATTTCAAGGTATAAAAACCGATCGGTCCATGAAGTGTCCTAAAAATATATATGCTTTTAACGGGCTGATGCATGGCTAAGATGACTTCACCCAGTTGGCCCCTCAGTAAGAGGCGTAGGATGTGATAATTTCAGCCTAAGTTCTCCGTAGCCTCTCTTTCGAGATCATGGATACCCGGGCGTGTTTATTGGGTTGAAGGGTAACAGTCGGAATATCTCTACACGAGTGCGCATGTGTGCGTTAGCTAAAAAGCAATAAAGTTTTTTTTCTTTTTGTAGGTATAAAGCAGTAATAAAGCAATAAATTTTGACCCGTCTTGTTTTTCATTTGTTGATTGTTTCGACTAATTAGTTTGAATCCTCGAAAGGACAGCGTGAGTGAGCGTGACGACCATTCATATCAATAAATAGAAAGAAAAATGGGGAAAATATCTGTTCCTATTAATTACATTTGGTCCTAATCTCCAAAATAAAAATGACAGAATAAAAGAATATTTACATATTCACAAGGCATAATATCACAATAAAATAAAGCTACTCACGCTTTCTTTCTTTTTTTATTATCTTTTTTCGGGTTGCACCGGTACCCAAAATGAAGTTGCTGCAAGATTTCAAGGTCACACGCACATATATAGACAAATATATATATATATATATATATATATATATATATATATATATATATGCAATATTTAAATTGTAAATAAATAAAACGAACATATTTAGCCAAAAATCCAAAAATAAATTTTTATATATACATATAAGGCAAAACCCTCCATTTGGCCACCTAACTTTTCAAAAAATTGCAAGGCGGCCGCCGAAAGTTTAAAACTTGCAATGAGGCCACTGAACTAAATTTATGTTGCAAGCATGCCCATATTTTGGATGGTCGTTAGCTCCACCGTTAAATATGAGTGAAATCTCTATTTTGCCCCCTTTAAATAACAATTATTCCATTTATGTGATATTAGAAACCCAAAGGGGTCTAACTGAAAAAATGTTATTATATTGCCGACCTTCAACCATTACATTGCTCTGCCTCCTTCTCAGAAGCTCCCTCATTCCCGATCTCACTCTCCCAAATTCGGACAAACCCCTTCTCTTCATTCTTCCAACTGAAACACCCACTTCCAACTTTCCTCTTTAACCCAAATTTCTCCTTCTTTCTTCTTCAAATCGCCCTCGGTAATGTCAAAGGATCTGTTTAGTCTACTTCTTAAGCTGCAGCTTTGGCCTCTGCCGTGAGTTTAACGACCTCTCCACGCCTACCCAAGCTTCTGCTCTTCTGGAAGTTGTTTCCTGCATCGCTTCGATCTGCCTCAATAGAGGTCTAGTAAATTCAGGGAGTTGTGTGACCAACTCTTCGCATCGGTGCTCACTTGTGCTTGGTATATATCGCCGACCTCCTTCATCTTCTCCGGCGAATCTTCATCGCCGATGTCAGATCCGTCTCTCCCTTCACCCACATCCGGCCAAACCTCCCCCACTCTGCATCACCGCCCCAGATCCATTCCAGATCTGGCCGGCGAGACTCCATTGTTGGGCTAGCAACCTCTTTTCTCCATCTAGAAATCCAGCAAAGTAAGCCCACCTCTGTTTGTTCCGATCAAACTCAGTAATTCTGTTTCGAAATGAAAAAGTAAACATCTAACAATCCCAGATCTAAGAGTGTAAATCGACAACACCGCCGAGTGTTCGAGATCGAGCAACAGTGGCAATCAAAGATGCGGGGCAAAGAAAGATGAAATCGAAGAAAAAAGAAGACGACATATTTATGAAATCAAAGAAAGATGAAATCTAGTAGTAGTATGAAAGAAGACGACATATTTATAAAAAAAATTCAGTTAGACGATGGAGCTAATATCACATAAAGAGAATAATTGTTATTTAAAGGGGGCAAAATAGGGATTTCACTCATATTTAACGATGGAGCTAACAGACATCCAAAATATAGGCACGCTTGCAACATAAATTTAGTTCAGTGGCCTCATTGCAAGTTTTAAACTTTCGGTGGCCGCCTTGCAATTTTTTGAAAAGTTGGGTGGCCAAATGGAGGGTTTTGCCTACATATAAAAACACAAAAATGAGTCTAGCCCTCATTTTTATTTTATTAATAAAATAAAAAAACGTCCCCAGCAGAGTCGGCACTGTGAGTGCCCCGTTCTAAAACGGTTCTGCGCTACATGAAAAAGCGGGGTGATTTCAAAACTTCGAGCACGTGGAATACGCTCGGCCTCATTTTGTGGACTCAAAATATGTATAATAGAGTCGTCTTCTTTATTTTAAGGATAAACAAAAAAACCAAATATACGAAATTTGTAAGGGTGCGGAGACTAAGTTACGAGTTAGGAATGAGTTAGGCATACAACTCGCCCTTTCGGTCTCAAAATAAGTTTTTGGCTAAATATAATTTTTTTTATAAATTCAACAACTTAAATATATATATAACAAAAGAAATAAAGAAACTTATAGCAGCCTCATTTTAGAGTTGCAAATAATGCCTATTAAATTTAGACTATAATAACGACTTATTTTAGTCCTATTTTATACCAAAATTTTACCAGCATAACAACTTATTTCGTGATATACTATTATTTAAATAGCACTATTTTATTAAAGAAAATAACAATAACTTTAGGGTACCTACCTCTTGGAGCGTGAGGGTTTTATCTCGAACCAACTTCTTTTCTAGCAGGCTTTAGGTGTGTTCGCTCTGTCCTTCAGGGAGAGGGAGTCTTTTTTGTTTGTTTGTTTTGTTTTGTTGGAATTCAAGCAGCGTGACTGCTTGTTTTCGTTGCTTTTCACCTCGGGATCCGGGCGACACAATTGCTTGCTTTTACTTGATGTCACGTCTGAAATCGGGCAGTGCAAATGTTTGTTTTGGCTTGTAGGAACCGATTAAATAGGGCGGGAACCTAATTAGGTAACTAGGCTTATCTTTGGCCAGTGGGTATAAGTGTTTAGGAGAGGTTTGGGTAGCTTAACGGGGATTTTGAATTTCTCACTAAACTCTCTGCATATAAATTTCTTCAGCGTACTCTGCTCTCAATTCTTCCGTCCTTTTGCACTTTGATCCCCTGTAACTTAACATCTGTTAGTCCTTTTTGACAGGTTTTGACATTTTATAGAATGTTATCAACAGGGGTACGAAATTGAGGTGTCTACAGCGACATCAATGGAAATCCTCTCATTATAAGTGAGTCCATTGTAAAATGTATGGACTGTGAGCCACTTCTCTAATCCATGGTGGGGACACAACCTAAGCATCTCTCAAAACCTTTCCCATGCCTCGTACATTGATTCACTCGGCTTTTGTGAGAAACTTGTAATTTGATTTCTCATCATTGCGGTCTTGCTTAGAGGGAAATATTGTGCCAAGAATGCTTTCAAGAGTTGATTCCTTGTGGTTATAGAACTTGTGGGTAATGAATGTAGCCAAGCCCTTGCTTTGTCTCTCAAAGAGAATGAGAACAATCGTAGTCTTATGGTGTCAATGGATGCTCCGTTGATCTTCAAAGTGTCACAGTACTCAAGAAAGATCTTCAAATGCAAATTCAGATCCTAGGTGGGCAATCCTCCAAACTGAGTTTGTTGTACTAGGGAGATCAATGAAGCCTTCAACTCTAAGTTGTTAGCCTCAACATTTAGCCTTGTGACTCCCGGTAACAACCCTTGAGTATTTGGTGCAAAAAAGTCTCTTAATGTCCTATTGTCTTCTTGAGCCGCCATCTCGGGTTCAAATAACTTTAAACCGGATTGTGCTTCCTTTTGAAAAAGCCTTCTTCTCCTATAAAAAGTTCTCTCGATTTCTGGATCAGGCTCAAATGAAATGTCAGCAATATGAGTTTTTCGCATAAGAGAATTACGTAACTAGTAAAAGCCAACAAATGAACAAAATAAAATAAAAAGTGTCTAGTCTAATCAGATTGTAAATTGACTCGATATTGATTACCGAAGTCTCTGGCAACGGCACCAAAAAACTTGTTATGTGATTTTCAAATTAATCACTAAATCCTACCGCAAGCGCACGGCTATTCAGGTAGTATTTAGGATGTCGATCCCACAGAGACTTTGAATCAAGTACCGAAGAACTCACAATTAAAATTTAGACGGATTGATTTTAAGATTTTTGTTGTGATAAGACAATTAAACTAACAAGACTAAATTAACTAATTTAAACACAAAGTTGGATTTTTTGATTTAAAACAATAATTAAAAAAGCTTTTAGGATTTCGGCTCACCACAACAATGAATTTATAAGTTCCGTAACAATCTTTCTGTTCACAATGAATGTCAAGTTTTGAAGGTGAATTGCATAAAAATAGCTAATTGTATTCTTTCGAATTACTCTCAACCGTGTCTAGATTAATTTAAATCTGATGTCTCGCTTAATGAATTAAACTATACCCATTATGTCTTGCAATTCATTTAGCTTCTAGAAATTTAATCAACTGTCGTTCTCATGAATTTCTAGTTTGATTTTAGGGTTCCGTTACCTAGGTTTCTCCTTCCAGTCCTTCACTTTAGTAACTAAGATTATTGCATAGACATAATAGTTTCACCTTTCGGTCCCTCGCTAGTACAATTTTATACAATTATTAACAAAACTAAAATCGAATCAAAACTGGTGACATTCATATAATAATCGGAAAGATATAAACTTTATTTATAAATTCATTACGGGCTACACCTGATTCTAGAATTAAAAAACTACTCACACATAACTAAAGGAACTAGCAAAAACATTTAAAGAATAATCATAGAAATAAAAATAAAAGTAAAGAGAAGGGAAGAAGAAGAACTTGCTATAAAAAATACTTCCGAATGATGAATTCACGAACTACGATCTTCAAACATAAATTAATCGAAAACAAAATTACTTCGAAGTGTTTATCTATGTCTAGTTATTTTAGAGGAGAAAATGGAAGTAAAAATTTTATATCTAAGGACAGAAAGAAGGAGATATATATAGGTAAAACATCCCTCCATAACCTTTCTTCTCCTCTTGTCTCACCAAGAGATATCCAAAATAAATGAGAATAAATAAGAAGTAAATGAGAAGTTAATGAGAGATAAATGAGAGACTAAAGGCTCTCCAATCGCTCTTTAAATGTCATTTAGTTTAGATACATAAAAATGTCAAAACTTGAAAAAGCTGGAAAGTGACTCTTGAGTTTCCCCGATTGAAGGTTGCGAAATATTTTGTACCCAGGGTGCAATTGGTGCTGGAAATCTTTAACCTTGCCACTTGACAACAACTTTCCACCCACGAAAATAACCACATCCTGCTAAGGGTGTAAGTGGATCGGTTTGGTTTGGTTTATGCCAAAACCACAAACCGAACTGCCCCTATTGGTTTCAAAAATCTCAAAATGAACCGAACCAAGTAGGACTTGGAACCCGAACCGAACCATTCGGTTTGGTTTGGTTCGGTTTTGTGGTTTATATAAATTATTTTTAATGAAATTAACTAACATTAAAAATAACAAAAAAATTAAGATTTTAATTTGAAATTAACATCAAAATTATGAAATAACCTACTAACGACAAATTATCATAAAGAAAATAATACAAATTTTAAAATAAACACAAACAATGAAAGAAATAATAGTTTTCCAACAATCAAGATTTTGTTTTGTTTAGTATGTGTCTATATGTGAATAAATCAAAGGGCTAGATTATGTATATAAGATGATCCAAAGGTTCAAAATAGTTAATAAATATAATATAATATATATTATATAATAAATAAATAAAAATATATAGGTTGGTTTGGTTTGGTTCGATACCAAAAACCATGAACCGAACCGAACCGAACTAGGTGATTTTCCAAATTTTGAAACCGAAATCGAACCGTCTTCGACCACAACCGAACCAAACCGACTGGTTTGGTTTTGTTCGGTTCAATTTCTTGGTTCGATGGTTCCGATTTACACTTCTACATCCTGCCCACGAATGATGCTGGAATTTTAACTCCTCTTTTTGCTATTAATTCCACAATAAAGTTTAACTTAATTCACCAATAAAGATGGACATTAATTCAAAATTTTCCAAAACTGTACATTTAAGCCAAATAAAGGCAAGGGAGCCAAAACAATTAAATTTGCTATGATAAATGCAATATTGAATAGAAAAATAAGCGCAAAGCATCCAGAAATATAAACAATATGCACAATTATCACTCCCCAAAACTTGAGCTTTGATTGTCCCGAACAAAGGAATAAATTCAAATTAAGAATAGCCCAAAACGGAGAAAAATAGGAAGGCATTAGCTTGAGAAAACAAGTGTACAACACCATGAAATTTAGCTCAAAACCAACAAACTAGAAGACAGAGTCTTTAGATTCTCAAGCTAATAAAATCTCAAGTGCTCAATCTAAATCACCAATCATTCACTCATTAGTCACTCAATCAAGGAGAGACTTGGGGCACAACTATCTCGAATTATGTCACGAAATGTTAAAGCTAAAATTCTCAAATCAACGGGCACTCTTCATTCATGCTATTCAATTTAATTGGACATGACACATGCAAAACAAACAAAAAGATCATAAGGACTTTATCTTAATCTTGTAACGTTAGGCCAAGGCGAGGGCTATAAATGAAGGAATGGATACACAAACCAAGAGAACATAAAAGAATCATGTAAAATGCAATGCTCGCTCACCACAATGTTCTTCATTTTTTTCAAAACCACTCACCAATTTCAACAACCCCCAAACTGTGAAGAAATTACTCGTCATCAATTAACAATTAACCTCCTTATTTCCCCTTGAGCGCACATACAAACTTTTATTTTATTTTCTTTTTTTTCCCGTTAGCGCCCTTTTCTTCTTTCTTTTTTATTTTTCATTGCTTCAATTTTTTTCAAGTCACGCTAACTTCATTTCATTTTTTTTTCCAATCAACACATTTTTTCAATACCCCTTTCTTTCTTTTCGCTCCCACTACAATAGCCAAAAACGTAACACATGAAAGTACAAACCCAACAAAAGCGAACAATATACACATGATTATTCATTTTAAGCTCTCTTGAGGGTAGGAAAAAGTGTCTAGACTAAATGGGTGAGAAAATGTAGGTAAATGAAACGAATATCGAATGGGGGTTATTTGTGTGCCTAGCACACTCCATTCTTTTTACAGGATCAAGGGGGACACTAGGGACAACATTATTAAAAAAGGGTAGGCAAGAAAAGGCTCAAACTGTCCAAAATGGCCTCAATCATATCTCATTACCACAATGCCCATACCAAGCTTAAATCTAGCAAGAATTTCAAGAAAAGCCCCCATGATATCAAAAACCCAACTAACATATCCACAAGGTACACAAAATTCTTTGCTAGCCTAGCACCAAGAACAAAATCGTGAAATATGTAGGTACCTCGCAAACACTCCCTCACATGTTTTCTCTCACCCTCGTGTTTCACTCAAAGCATTCCCAAGAAAGAATTAACAAGCGAATCATTTTCAATCATCAACTAGCATGCAAATGAGTCCAAGATTACCCCCACAAGTGCAATACACATGCATACTTTCGCAAATGCCAACCAAAAGTAAATATCATCAAAGTTACAAGCTTGGGCATTTCAAAAACATAAAAATTTATTACCGCCAAATCAAAACCCACAAAATATAAATCTACCTATTGTGCATCATCTTTGAAAACAATAGAAAAGGTGGAGGAAGGAGTACCTGAAACTGATTTGGATCAATTCTTTGTAATGGGTACCTGAATCTGTCTTAGCTTTGGATTTTGAAGATGAACTCATAGAAGTCCTTTTCCTTTTTGGAGCCATGGCTTTTGAAGAGTGAAAATTCCCAAAACCCCTCACTGTTTGTAAGGCACAATATGTAATATGTAATGGTGACCCAAGAAACCCCAAACTTTCTGTCTAAGAACAAACCCTAGAAATTGTAAGAAGAGAGAAGAGATAAGGACGCCGTATTTTTGTCTGGTTTGGGGCTGATGGGTTGGCTAAGGACAAATCCCTAGAAATAAGATGGAATGAGGTTTGGGGGAGTTTTTGAGGTCGATGGGAGGCTGACTGAAGGGGTTAGTGGTTGTGAAGTCGTCGGGAGATGAGGAGGGATTGGTGGGTTGGGAGATAAAGAAGCCGGTGCCTGTAAAAAAGGTAGAAGAAGGCGTCGTCTGAACAGGGGAGAGAGAAGAAGAGATCATATTTTGAGGGGGGGTTACGGCGTAATAGAGAGAGAGAGAGAGAGAGAGAGAGAAAGAAAGAGAAAGAGAGAAAGAGGGAGAGGAAGGGCTCGTTTTTTTGTTTTGAGCGTTTTTTTTTCAAGAGGGTGCAAAGGATTTGCAACCCAGGGTGTGATCCTCACTGCCTAAACTCAATTTTTTTTCAAAATAACTTTCGCAGGCGCGAAAAATTCCACAACCTCCAACTGGGTGCGAAAAATATCCCTCTTTGGGTGCGAACGCCGCTATCCAATGGTGGGTGTCAAACTGTCAAAAATAATTTCTTATTTCTCAATAACGAGTATAGGGTAGTAGGGATCGTATCCACAAGGAACGTCAAATTTACTTCTCTTAATTACGAATTTTAACAAAGCAATAAAAATAAAGATTTGAGGGTTTTTATCTAACTAACTACTAACAAACGAATCAACTAAAAGTTGTAAGTAAAAGACTTAATATAAACTAGGCAAAAATAACGTTTGAATTCAAAACGAGAAAATTCCAATCAATGAGCGAAATGTAATCTTAAAAGTTACTACTGATCATAGATGCAAAAATGACTCAATAAGCTTCAAATAAACCGGTTATGTTGTCAACAACTGCCAAACACCCTATCTCTCCTTACTGTCTCGATAGTTAAGAGAAGCTTATTAACTATTTCCCTAATCAAAATACAACCCCCGAGAGGCTCGTAGAATTTAATGTTTTGAAATCATTAAGAGATAGAGGCTTGATTCTAAACAGTGCATATTAAAACACTATCATTTAATTTAGATTACCCATTCCCGCAATACGGATCAAATATGCTTGTGATGCCTAAACAGTGCGTCACTTGCTACTTTGCTAGAACTCGATGACAATTACGAATCAATGATTGCAACTAGCTATGAACTATTATGTTAATTAAAATTCTGGCTATAAACATTAACTAAGAAAAATAATTTTAAGTCACAATTCTTTTTGCAATAAACAAACAGAGAATGAATAAATACTTGAACTCAATTGAGAATGAAGAAAAACAATTAGATCTCACAGTAGTAATTAAAAGGGAATCACTTGTTCATTAACTGGAATAAAGAAAACTAACCACTAAACATAATTAAAGATTACTTACAAAAAACCAAAGAGAAAATATAAACCTCGCAAGTGTATAGAAGAAAAGAACAGAGCAGCTCCTCATTCTTTCAATGTGTGTCGTGAAGATGTTTGTGTATAAGCGTGTTCTCTGTGATGTCTCCTTTCAGCCTTCTTCCCGAAATCTCTCTTATAGTTGGTTTTTCTCTCCATCTCGTAACTCCAGGGTCGGCCCTGAGGGTAGTTCGGAAGGGTGATCGCCATAGGCCCCCAATTTTGAGGGGACCCAAATTTATAATACAACCATATGTACTTATATATGTGTTCCTTTCGTCCTTAAATTATCGTCTTGGTGGACTTGATGAACGGTTTAAGAAAACACATTTGACTGGATTATTAATATTAGCTTGATGTGTAGTTTACTTTAAAGTCCATGTGTATGTGGCACATAATTAAAGTAGAATGAAAAAGTAAGGATAAAATGGTGCCCCTAAGGGGTGGCCCAGTGGTAGACATGAGGCTTCACAAAGTGTGAGGTCTCAGGTTCGATCCCGAAATAGGAAAGCAGGACAATAATTTGAGGATGGAGGGAGTATTATACTGTTATATAATATGCATGTATGATCTAGTGGCCCAATGGATAAGGTACTCTACTTTGTATGAAAGGTTATGAGTGCAACTCTTTGCAAGTTATGTAACATTTGTTTTATTTTTGAGTTGTGAATTATCAAGTATTATATATATAAATTGTAATATGTAATGATTTAATGATAAGCTACTTATGTATGTGCTTAGAGATTTTAGATTCAATTCATAGCATAGTTGTCCAACTTTATTTATTTATTTTGGGGTATCAATATTTTAAGCAAAAACTTGATTTTATATCACTTTGACTATAATTTTCGCTGCTTATATTTGTATGATTCTTAGCTTCTTTAGTTGATTATGAGTATTTATTTTTAAATTTGAATTTGTAGGGAAAACATATTCTTTAGAAAACATCTACCTAGAATAAAAGAATAAAAATTGATGAGGTGATTAAAATCCAAAGAGTAGCTCTTAATTGATATGTTTTTTACAAAATTAGATTAATTGATGGATTACAATAATCGAATAATCAACAAAAAATAAATTAACATGTAACGAATGAGCCAAAAAAAAATGGGAGAAGGTGATATTATTTGATGATATAATTGAGAAAGATCCATAGAAGAGTGAATAAATATGAAATATCTTATAGATATGCTTTATAGACATTTTTCATATTTTCAATATATAAGAAAATTTCCAAATCAAGTTAATCAAGATAGAAAATAACTAGTGTACTCAAAAATGCAAACAAAGTCATTTTAAAAAAAATACTTCATATATGAAAATTGAAAAATTATTTATTTAAAAATTTTATTTTATATATCTATAGGGGGCCCCTTTTATTTTTTTTGCTCATGGAACCCCAAAAGTTCAGGATCGGTCCAGTGTAACTCCCTCCTAGAGAATAGAGATAACGATCTCCATTCCTAGAAGGTCTCCAAGTCGTTGTTTGACGAAGTCTCCTGACCTATTTTTCCTCTCTTAACCTAACACTAATTATAAGAGAGAAATAAAAGAAAGGAAAATAACAAAAAACTTTAGGGAGATTAATAATTCCATAATTAAAGAAAACAACTAATGTCTGAAATTTCCCAAAGTAACAAAGCTTAACAGTTTCAATTGCACGTGACAGTGTTGTTTAGTCCAGCCCATTTTTATGAATAGCACATGCCCATTCGGTACCATGATATCAGAAATTCTTCTTTGAACTTGGTATTCTTTTCCACTTTTTCATTATCATTCTCTTATAGACCTGTAATCACCAAACATACCAAATACTCATAAAAAATGCAATATTTACAACAAGTTAAAACACAAAATCAATATTAAATATCACACTTATTTGAGTTTATCACCCAACCTCCAATTTTTCCTTTTCCAACTTTGCAGGTGTGAAAATATTGCACCTGTTACTTCAGAATTTCGTGTCACGCTTTCATATATGCATCTTTTAAGAAAAATCTTCCTTCTCATCCATACTAATCCCACAAAATCAAAATAACAAAACAAAACAAAAACTACAAACGTGATCAAGGATTAGAAAGAAAATAACGTAAAGAAAAGATGAAAATAAAAACAAATTAAAAGAAAAGCAAGGTAAAGGGATTTGCGTTGCCTCCCAAGAAGCGCTTGTTTAAAGTGTCACTTTTGGCCTAAAAGTATGTTTTAAAGTGTTACTTTTTAATATTAAGAGTGTCACTTTTTAGTATTAATATTGTTACTTTGTATTTTAATGAAATTATAATATTTTTTTCCTTTATAGTGTCACTTTTGACCTTAAAATGTGTCACTTTTGCCTTTTAAATATGTCATGTTTGACTTTAAATATGTCACTTAACATTTTATCAAAGTCCATTAAGGTCCGTCAAGCATCCCAAGACAAATTAAGCTAACGGAGGGCTAACGGAATTGACAGAGGATGAAATTGCAAGGTTTGGAAGGAAGAAAATTTCGGTAGCAAATGTTAAAAGAGCAGGGGCACCGGAACAAAATGAGAAACTTCTCATTAATGCACTGGCTAGCCTATCGAGTTGACACGTGGCGAACCTTCTCTTGGGCGACCTGCGAATTTTGTTGAATCTGGGTCGATCCGTGGGTTTCAGTGACATTTGTCTGATTTTTTTTTTGCCTATTTTCTCTCATATTTTGACATATTTTTTTAATGGGTAACCCGCGGTCTTTGTTGATGTGTTACCCGCTTCATCAGTCTTCTTTTTATCATTTTTGAGGCTCCGTCTTGCGGATTTAGGATCTATGAGACCCATCCTACACAAGTTTTTAGCCTTTGATTTATTTATTTTTTCAAATTAAAAACTGACCACAAGCCCAATACGAACACTTTGCGCTTATGTGAGAACCTTAAACGGTCGTTAAATAAAAGGATTAATTACGGCCCGGTCCCCTTTTGTGGAATTATAACCACCTAAGTCCCATATATTTGTTTTAAATCGTTAAAGTATATTTTTTTTGGGGGGGGGATGATAAAGATACCCTTAATGAAGAAAAAAGGTGTGCAAAAGACAAATCCCCTGCCCAAAAATTGGGCATCGCAATGCACAATTGAAGTCTGTCCAAATTTTGGGCATTGAAATGCAAAAATTACAGCTCAAATTTGGGCATCGGAATGTACAATTGAAATCTGTCAAAATTTTGGCAATCAAAATATAAAAATCACAGCTTAAATTTGGGCATTGAAATACACAATTGAAATATGTAAAATTGTGGGCATCAGAATGCAAAATCTCATATCAAATTTGGGCATGACAATGCAAAAATTAGGCGTCACAATGCGTCCAAAGTGAAAATTGGGCATCACAAAAACTTCTAAAGTCCAAAGCAGTGCTTAAACAACGTTTTTTGGCCTTAAAACGAAGACATCAGGGGGTATTCTTGTTGAACCTGTAGATCTCGTCGAGAACTTGGATTTGACATGCGGTGGATCTCGTGGTTCATCGGGGATCAAAAGTTATGTCATACCGACAGAAGAGTCCCCAGCTTTTTTATTTCTACTAGTGCATCAGTTTCAAAAACTGACAACTAACACCCTTAAACTATGTTTTTAGACTTCATGTGCATTGCGATGCTCGCCTTTTTCATTGTGATGCCTAATTTTTGTGGGACTTCAATCCATTGCGACACACGACTTTTTCATTGCGATGCCCAATTTCGGTGGGACTTCAGTTGTCCATTGCGACGCACGACTTTTACTTTCCGATGCCTAATTTTAGGCATGGGCTTTGTGTGCGCATTTGTTGTTCATTATGGGTATTTTCGTCATTTTATCCCAAAAGTGTACTTTAGTGGTTGAAAAAAAATATCATAGATTTTTTCGGTTATAATTTCACCACAGGGGATCGGCCCAAATTTCGCCCTAAATAAAAATGATAAATTTTAAACTTGAGTACATAAATATAGGGAAAAATTCAACCAACTATTTTGATAAGTTTGCAACCATTACAATACCTTATGTTTTTTTAATCGGAAAAAGTCACTTTTGGAGAAAAAAGACTACGATACCCTTAATGAACCTAAGACGCGCTACGGATCACTCACTCGATGTGCATCGCGTTGCATCAATTTAAAATACCTTATCCAATTTATGCATCGCGATGCCTTAGTTTTAATTACATAATCTAAGTTATGCATCGCGTTTTATGAAGCCATCAACTTTTGCATCGTGATGCATCAATTTAAATTATTTAATCTAATTTATGCATTGTGTTGCATCAACTTGTATATTGTGATGCATCAATTTAAATTATCTAATATAATTTATGCATCACGTTGCAACAAGTCAAATACCAATTGATGCATTGCGATGCAAATTATAATGAACTAGTCTTTCATGTCTTTCTTTCCTTAACACAATCAAACAAATTATTTCAAATTGATGTATGTTTCTTACATCCCAAATCCAAAACCATGCAATATGATAGACAAATGATGCAACGTGACTCAAAATTGACGCATCCAGATTGAAAATGGGTGTTCAACTACAAACAAATTTATATTTAGACATTTCATCGAATAGTTTAAGAAGAAGACACCATTGAAACTGAAGATCGATAGATAAAAAAGAAAGAGAGTGAGAAGTTAGGGTGATGGATTAATTGAATTTAAAGTAAAACACACAAGTGTTCTTCACAACCCGACCTCCCCACTATCTTTCTCTTCATCTCTACGAATTTTGATCGTTATTTCTCTTTTGTGGGCATTTTAGGAACGATTTTCACAAAAATATAGTTTAGTGGTTAAAAAAAACACATGACTGGAGGGTTATAAATTTGAGAAACGAGATTGGTCAATGATTTCTCCTAAAATATAATAGAAAATACAGTTTTACGAGTATTTTATATAAGACAAATCTCATTCACACCGACCTATCATATCGATGCTAGTAGAATGAATTGTTTTATAAATTAAAATCCGTAAGGTGATCTCAGAAAAAACCTACTCAAATATAATTGAACTCCTATAATAAACTCTCAAAAAACTATACAAGACAAAGTTGACACTTTAATTTATTAGAGAATAGAAGAAAAAGAAAGAAGAATAAACTGAGATTTCAAATCCAAGGGCTAAGTTATATTATGAATCATCCAACACTAAGTTACGGAAGAAAGTTAGAACATCTACCGTGGTTTCCTTTCATTAACATCATAAATTTTTTTAGGGTTTTTTTTTACCATATTTAAAACCCACAGTGGAAACCTTATCAATTACCCTATCCGTGAAAAAAGCTAACTTTTCCCAACTTATTGGGTAAGTATTAACGCGCCTCCATTCATCTCTTTCTTCTCTCTCCCCCACATGTCTCCTTCGTTGGTCTTCTTTCAATGGTTGGTAGCATGCTTGAAATTTAATAGTTATCATAACAATAAGAATGTTTTTTTTTGTTTTTTCCAAAGCGCGTAAATAAAGTGGTAAAAGGCTGTTCTAATTTAACCATTCATAGATTGGTATGTTTTAGGTTCGATTCATGGGGATGTAGCTCCGCTAAAACTTGGTAGAGAAAGATCTAAATAAGAAGACAAGCGATGCCTATAAAAAATTGATGTATTATAGAGTATGAGTTTGAATAAAGATAGATAAATTTAGCAAGTAAACTGTACATGTTTCATTTCATTAAAAAAGTTTACATTTAAAAAATCTGATAATGCCATAATAACAAAAAGTGCGCAAGATGGTTATAAGTTATAACACCCGAGATTTTAATTTTTGGTAGAGTAATAAAAATAATAAAGTATTTAGATGAAAGAAAATGAGTAACAATAGGCCATGGTATTTTCAACTTTAATTATTATTAATCACAGCTGTAATGTAACTGTAAGCATCTCAATCTAAAGGATACATATTTGATTCACCTTTCACCCACAATGCGAAAGATAACAACAACATTTGATTTGATGAATTCAGAATCAGATGTGTCATTTTCCGTATGGATAATTTTATCGGATAACCATTTATGAAATGTCAATTTTAAGGTTCTCGATCTCGGCCCTTTCTTTATTGAGCTAATACGGCTAGTGGATGCTTTAAAGTTTAAAGGGTTAAGTTTAAGAAAAGATAAAAATGTTTGAATTGTGTTGTGATCCAGTAAGCAGTAAGAGCTAAAGTTTCAATTTCAACTCAAATGGACCGCGTTTAACCCACTACACTACTATAATTAATGTTATTTGCCTACTCGCATGTCCAATCTTTTCTCTTTATTTGAAAATGATGATGACATCCTTAAATTAATCATCCAATTTATATGTTTTGATAATTACTAAATTTCCTTATCCATAATCATATCATCTCACTAATCCCACTCACTTGCTTTACACAAAAAGTTTTTTTTTAGGACATTACTTTTATTGCTTTATTTTGTTTTATCTTCTTATTTTTTATTTTGAGTCATACATTCATAAACTTTTTAAAAAAACCCACATACTATTCCAATATTAATAATTCAATCAAATATGTTTTATTAAATCGTACGCAAAATCGATCAAAGCCATAATTTTTGGAACATAAGGATTAAGGAGTTTATCGGTCGGCCAATTAGAAGAATTCTCAAAGAAAATGATATGGGCCTACTCGAGTAGTGGAAGCCTCTTTGCTTCTGTCTTCTTTATTTCTTGTTAGTGAAAGATGATGTGATATGTAAGTACAAGTTGTTGCCACTTGCTTTCTCTTCCACTCTTACAAATATTTGGTTACAAAACTTACTTTTAAAACCAAAAATTATAAAACGACTAAGATTTTCATCGATCATAATCTTTTGTATAAGTGATATTTGGATCAAAACACGTGTTAATCATAATCTTTTTCTTGATTATTTTATATTTTGATTAGTCATATGTCACGATCCGATGTCACATGTGTAAAAAAAAAGTTCTACAATGCATGTGGATAAAACTTTAATTTTTATAAAATTGGCCATTGTACAAATTGAGGTAACCAAACCAACTAACTTCAAATATCTAAAATGTGACCATCGTATTAATGATTTGAGTGCAATATGGTCTCTCCCATTAATTTGTCATCCAATTTTTTAACGGAGTTGTTAAATATATGCATAAACACAAGGCAACGATCAAGAGAAAAAGAATGATGCTCCCCCACCGAAAAAGAGGTGGCACCATCAAATTCGAGTTATTGAACCATTATACAAATCCATATATGAAATTTCGGATCGGATTCGAACAAAAATCTGATCCATTGACAAGCTTAGTTAGAGGTGAGAAAGATGCATGATGGGAAAGGTGGAGCTGTGGAGAGACTTAGGGTTATGAAACGACTTAACACTAAATACTCACCGAGAGTAACTCCACGGCAATTTCCCGCTAAAGAAACAAACAAGGTCCCAATGTACAATCTTGTTGAGCCGATATACTACGTGTTCATCGGACTCGTCAAAGGTCGCGGGCTCTTCCAAAACAAAAGCCCCTCAATAATTCTAATAAACTACTGTTTCAGTCTCAACAACAACAAATTTTTAAGCATATATGCATATGATAGTGCAACATATGTATAGCTTATGAATCTTTATGATATAATAGGGAGATGGGATGGTGTTGCAGAAATAAGAAAATGAGAGGAATGATGATGGAGTAAGATGGATTGAGGTCACACAAACAATGCCCATGTATTCTCAGTTGGGGATGAGTCTCACGCAGAAGCTGAAGCAATACAACCCAATTTTTTTTTTTTTCCTCCTAAGGGGGCATGTGAAGGGATTGAACCTGAGACCTCACACTTTGTGAAGCCTCATGTCTACCACTGGGCCACCCCATTAGGGGCAATACAACCCAATTTGGATGGATAAAAATATGGTAAAATTATGGTCGGTCCCTTTTCCAAAGTTTTTAACCTCAAAAGTTCACTTTTTTTTTTCAATCGTAAAAGACCACTTTTCGAAATATTGTTATGAAAATGTCATCTTCTCCTTCAACAACTCCGACAACACACTTTGAATTCAAAAATCACTATTGTTGCACAATGAAACGAAGATCGACCTGCCCGGTCAGGTCGAGGGGGCAGCGCCCTGTCGTGGGGGTTCGGGGGCAACGTCCCCGAAAGATAAACGGTTTGTTTGATTCATTATGTATGAAACTATAATGGATCTGTGTTAGGTTGAATGATTTTTCAATATGATGAAGGCGGATGAGGGGGAAGAAGAAAGCTTACGATTGAGAAAATTGAATAAGAAGGTGGATGATATGGTCTGGTTCATTATCGTTTTGTATTACGTTGCAAAAATGAATTAATGATATTTTATGTATTGCGATTCAAAAATTGATTCGTTGCGGTACTTAAAAGTTGATACAGTGGTGCAACTTAGATTAGGTGTATGTATCGCGGTTCAAAAATTAATGCAATAAAATTGATGAACCGTGGTGCAATTAAACTAGACAGTTAAAAACTATTGAACCACGGTGTGAAATTAATGCAATAAATGTGATGAACTACGGTGCAATTAGGTTAGACAATTAAACTATTGAACTGCGTTACAAAATTAACGCAATAAATTTGATGAACCGCAATACAATTAGAAATGCAATAAAATTGATAAACCGCGGTGCAATTAGACTAGACAACTAAACTATTGAATCACGGTGCAAAATTAATGCAATAAAATTGATGAATTGCGGTGCAATTAAACTATCGAACCGCGATGCAGAAATTAATGCAATAAAATTGATAAATCGCGGTACAAAAATAATGACCTCCATAGTATGCCTACGGTTCATTAAGGGTATCTTAGTCATTTTGCTATCAAAAGTGACTTTTTTCGATTAAAAAAAATAAATGATACTTTAGCGATTAGAAACTTCAAAAAGTGAACCAACCCGTAATTTTTTTCATAAAAATACCCCTCATAAAGTCCATCCACTAGTCTTCATCGGTAGTTCCGTTAAAATTTTGGATAACGAGTCGACGAGAATGACCGCATTGCACTCAAACCATAAGTGCATTGGTCGCATTTTAAATAAAGGTGAAATTTGTATGACGATAAAATTTTATAAATTTCCCTAGCTTTATCGGACAAAACTATGAATTTACAAAGTTTGGACACAGTGGCGTGGCCATAACTTAGGGGAAGGAAAGATGGAAAGATACGACGACTGAGTGCATCTTGTGAAGGAACTTTAATTTCTATCCTTTTCCTCCAAAAGCAAACTTTTTGCTAGTTTATGAGGGAAGTGATAAGTTTATTAACCTTGAGTCTTGACCCCCACCCCCACCCCCCCATTTTCAGGTTTAAGTCCTAAATATAAATAGCACATTTGTCCAAGAGAAGATTAGTTGGGTAAGGGTTGGGCCACATGACAAATAGGAATCTATTTTATATGGGAAGGGAATCTATTGATTGAAGTAAAGGCTTAGCATTAGGCATGAGGGCATAAGGGCATAATATTAGCTGTTGGGGCATTTATTCAATCATTAAGGGGTACAAATGTTCACTTTTGCCTACATTTTATTATTTTGATTTTTAAGATAATTGTGGATTTTGGGAGTTCCATTTAGATTTTAGTTTGGGATGATTATTATTTATTAATTTACTGGTGATACGAATAGAAAGGATCTTTAAGGGGTGTCAATGTCATTTGTCAAATTCATAAATTTAGAAATGATTAGGAGAGAATGTTTTGTAGTTTACCTATAAAACACTTGAAAGAATCATCCTACTTGATCTTTCTTTCTTTCTTTCTTTCTTTCTGGGCAGAACATCTATACATATGTATGTATAATGTATATGGCATCTTAAAAGACATGGAATGGATGGTTCTTTCAAGATAAGTCTTCAGTCTTTTCCATCTAATTTTGTCGTGACCCATCCAAACAAAACACCTATATATATTCTTATTATTCATAATTACCAATTAATTAGTTGCTCTAATACCAAATGTTAATTATGTAAAAAAAAAAAATTACAAACACCCAAATAACCACCTACTGGAATAACAATAATCAATAATATGAATCAAACATCTTCATATCCCACCACTCTCTTCACCGACCAAACAATGAAACTGCTCACAAATTCTTTTGTCTATACAACTTACGACTTATCAAACTCAGATTTCACACATACGCAATTAACCTGAATTGATAGCCACAAATCCCTACTATCAATCTATCAGGATTTGGCTCCACGAGGGTAATATATACCCCTCTATCAACCCTACATAAGGTACACTCGCATATACATCAAAACTCTATCAAATTGTTATTTAAAGATTTCACATTTACTTTCACACTGAAATGATTTCACGAGGCATTGTCTTGAATTCTTGCTAAAGTGTTTTCTCTACATTTGACAGGTTCTGACTAACGAGCTCTATGTTCACTTCTTATAACGGAGAGGTCGGGTGTTTACAGCTCTCAATAGAGAGGTCGGGTGTTCAAGTCACTTCAGAGGCACCGTTGTTGTTCAAAGCCTTATCCAAAGGCCTCATTTAGCTACTCACTTATCTTAACAGAAAGGTCAAGTGTTCAAACCCTACCAAAGGCACCCAGGTACTTCACTACTCTCAACCGAGAGGTCGGATATTCAAAGTCTCACTAGAAGTATCATTTGTTTGAGTCACACCAAAGACATATATATATATATATATATGATGTCTTTTAAGACATTAAAATAATAATATTAATGGTTGCGGTATGGTCTATTTTCCCTCCAACCTCTAAAAAAAATTATAAAGAAAGCATTGTCAGATATCCTGCGAATCATATTAGACGGCCCAAAACTGATTTTTGTAACATGAGACAGTCTTTCTTAAGTTTTTGCCTAAATAAAAAAGCTTGGAATCGTCTATTTCACAGTCACTCCGTCCATGTAATCCACATTTCTTATTATTTTACTTATAGTCTTCTTCTTACAAGGAGACATAAACGACTGAGATTAAATGTGACATGAAATGTAAAAGAAGAAGAGATAAATGATTGAAAGTCAATTAAAAGCCATGTAGTAGAGTATTACAAAAAGATGAGGGCTCCACAAACAAAAGGAGTGTTTAAAGACTCAAATGCCCTCACGTTGCGTGTGCACATGCAATTCACTAGTCGCTCCTAGTAACATTTCTATGGCATGGTGTTGTGTGAAAACTGAAAATAATATCAACGGGGGGCTTAGCCTTAAGTAGGAACATTTTTTGATCGCAATTCGCAGTGGTTAAGTGTTATTTTTTATTTTCTCTCTTATAAATAGAGCAAGGAAAAGGGCTAGACTCGGATTGAATTTGTTTGAGCCAAAGTTATGATTTTACACCCATTAAGATAATATAATAATGATGAAATATTTAGTTATATAATTTCATCTTGTTGTTTAATTATGCATGATATAGAAATACTTAATAAAAATAAATTGTGATAGTAACTTCTTTTTAAAGATTTATAGTAGTATTTTATAATTAAATAAACGAAAAATATATGCTCATTAATACGTCAAAAGCTCTACTCAGTAGTCAATAAATTTGGAGTAGTTTCCACTTTCCAGCCTGACTGACTCAACTAAGACATGTGAATGAGCCAAGCCTAAGTTCTTCGGCTTGAATCCTAATCCAACTATATAACTTGACAATATACAGAAAACACAATGTTTATGTGGCCGACATGATTTCAATCGGTGGTCTCAAAAATGAATTTATGATTCAAAAAGGGATACATACTTTTCATCTTTGTTTTTTATGGGCTTCATAATAGTAGGAGTAATTTTTCTCATTCTGCACGTGGCAACTTATGCTACCCATAGTAAGTGATTCCAGCTGTTCATATTTCCAATATGCTCTGTAATAACCAATAGGGACCTCATAAATTGGACCTAAACTAAGTCATAGACTCCTCATAGCTAGGAGAGGCTGCGAAAGTGGCTCGCACACGCAAAGATGGAACAAGTGGTCACACACCATTCCCCTAATGATGATGATCTAGTTTCTCAAGAACGACGTAACCAAGCTATCTCAAGGAATCAAGAAAAGCTTATGCCAAGGAAGTCAAGAAAAGGTTGAGCTCGGCTTAGTAAGCATGGCAATGCATTTCGAATAAATTCGAATTCGATAATTTATTTATTTAGCGAATCGAATATGAATTTATCTATATCGATTAGTTATAAACGTGATCCAATCAAAAAATAACATATTTTTTAGGGTTAAGTATATCATTAGTTCCTGAACTTTGATCAAACTCATCATCAGTCCTTCAACTTTAAAAAGTTTCACAACTGGCCAAAGTAGGTATTTTTTGCTCCTCCGATGTCCCTAGCCCTAACACCGTTTGTGTGTTTCCGTTAAATGAACATATGTCACTTACATGTGAGCAGGTTTTCTGTGCCCCCACCACCCAGCATTACTCCTTCGCCCTCAAGGCCATTAAGAAGGGGTTTATTGGCATTTGCCATTGTTGAGGGCAGTTGGAGCTTTCTTCGCTATTTGCACTATAATTTATTGTTTGTGGACCGGTGTTTGTCATGAGAACAAGAAAATTCACAATTCTGTGCAGCATACTATTACTGATTTACTGGTACCAATCACAATGCTCCCCCACTATCAAATAGTAGCCCACTTTCAAGATCATCCACCATTAGGCGCCAGGCTTCAAGAGCTTTCAGGTGCCAACGAAGTGGGACCTCGTTGAAGCATGCACAAAGGGAAGGAGAGTTTACTTTTGCGGACCTAGCTCTAGTGACTAACAACTTCTCGTTGGAGAATAAGATAGGTGCTGGGAGTTTTGGTGTTGTATACAGAGGCAAACTGTTGGATGGTCGGGAGGTGGCTATTAAGAGGGGAGAGACGAATCTAGGAACGAAGAAGTTTCAGGAGCAAGATGAGCTAAAAAACCTACTTTGGTTAGTGGTGAAACTTTTTTAAGTTGGGGGATTGATGATGGATTTGGTCAAACTTCAGGAACTAATGGTATACTTATACACAAACATAATACACACATTTATATGAAGATGTTGTCTTTTGGTCTTCCTCCCTTTCATATTCTCATTCTTCTTGATCTATAAATCTCTATTTCGGATTGGATCGAATATTTAATCGGTTATGTTAACTGATAACGTATTTGGATTGACATATACTTGATCCGTGGATCAGATTGGCGATATTAGGTTTTGGAGCGAGTTCGAATATATAACCGATGTATATCCGATCCATTGACATGTTGTCAGCTCGTTTAGAACTCATCCCTCTAAAAAGCTCAAGTTTGGTCTCCAATAACAAGCTCAACTCTATAAGTTCGCAGCCCTCTACAAAGTATACAATTATGCTCCAAAACAAACTGATCTCAGCTCTTCTCGAGTCTAGATAATGTGTTACAAGTCCGGTTTGAACCACTACTTGTAAGTTGTAATGCTCATGCGGTCAAGCCCCATACAATAACATGGTAACTTTCGACTCAACTAGACTTGTTAGGTTTGTAAGGTTAGGATGGTTTTACAAACTTTGTATATCTTTTGGAAATGGGAATCATATCAATCAAAAGAGCTATAAAAAGCCATAATAGCTGCTACGCCATTGGGCAGAGTACCTAAAGCAATATCCGGTCTCAGTGGAAAAGGAAATGAATAACACCTGCTAATGAACTATAACAAACTCTTCATTAAATCATTTAGGTTCTAACCAAGTACATAAGCACGTATGATCTGCATTAGCCAGGTTCTACTAGTTTATTTCATAAATCATTTTTACAAACAAATTATTATTTGAAATATGTAGGCAATTTTTCACTGTGCATACAATCCTCCAAGCAGCATGCAGGACGGAGTCATCAGTTTTCCAAAACCAAACTCCCCAATTTGCTTAGGAAGAAATGTTACTTGTTATCTTCTACCTTTTTTTTTTTTTTTTCCTTTTCCAGCAATAAGCCAAGTACACTACAGATATCAAAAGGAAAGTATAAACAAGAACAGCCAAAGACAAAGACACAAAAATCTGAAAATACTATTAGAGAAAGTAACCACCGGTAAGTCACAAATTCACACAACATACCAATAAAAATACTGGATACAAGTCAGCACAAATAACACACAACAAACAAATAAATCAAATTTGCCTCCAGGATTATGACACGAAACAAATTATGATTATTCTCGAGATACACAAACAAAGTATAAAAGCACTTACAGAACACTAAGTTAGGCAATTTTAGTAGCTGCTGATGCCATTATAGTTGCTGTTGACGCTGCTGCTGCTCACCTTGCCAAGCCCAAACTATTTCCTGAACAGCCGGTCTTATGTACTGTTTCAACATTTTCTGATACTCCATTGCATCACCGCAAGACCTTTTCACCTCCACCAAATGGAAGGCTGAAGTGATTTCAAATATTTCCACATCAATGGATAATGGTCCAATTCTACCTTCATGTGCTCCTTCCAACTTCAACCGACCGCCCTCCTTTTTCATTACTTTAAGCTTCAACTGCCCAGCAACTTCCTCCATTTTGGATATAATAGCTGAGGCAGGCTTTATCGAGGTAAATTTTACTTCCTCTTTTTGGTCAGTTTCTACAAATAGGCCTGATAAGTCAAAACCTGTCGAAAGTGATATGATATCAAAAGCATTTAAATTTGAAAGCTTTGTCAAATCTGTTTTTTTTGCCTCAGCAGCAGCAGCACAAGAATCAAAGAGCGCGTCCGCATTAATGGGAGATGTTTCCTTGTTTTCCACTGTGCTTCTTACGTGCTTTGAGTCTAACCCTTTCCTGAACCATGGATTCTCCTTTATCTTTGCAATTGATATCCTAGTATGTGGGTTTGGATCAAGGATCCGCATTAGAAGCCTGCGAACATCTGATGGAAACCAATTAGGGCATTTGTACTCGGCCTTGCTAATCTTCCTATACATCTCCATGAGATTTGAATCATGAAATGGAAGATAACCAGCCATGAGAACAAATAAGATGACCCCACAAGACCAGATGTCAGCTTTAGCCCCATCATAGCCCTTTCTGCTAATAACTTCAGGTGCAACATAGGCTGGGGTCCCACAGGTTGTGTGGAGTAATCCATCCTGGCGCTTAGATTCAGCAAGAGCACTTAACCCAAAGTCTGTCACCTTTAACATTCCATTCTCATCCAGCAGCAGGTTTTCTGGTTTCAGGTCCCGGTGATAAACACCTCTGCTATGGCAGAAATCAACAGCACAGACCAGTTGCTGAAAATACTTCCTCGCAATATCTTCCTTGAGCCTTCCCTTGGCGACCTTGTTGAAGAGTTCACCCCCTTTGGCAAATTCCATGACAAAGTAAATCTTGGTTTTGGTGGCCATGACCTCATAAAGCTGCACTATATTCGGGTGTTTTACCAGTCCCATAACAGATATTTCTCGCTTGGTCTGGTCAATTAAGCCAACTTTCAAAACCTTCTCCTTATCAATCACCTTAATTGCCACACTATGGCCAGACTCAAGGTTACGCCCATAATAAACCTTAGCAAAGTTTCCTTGGCCTAACAATCTCCCAACATCATACCTTTGCATCAAAACATTGCCCTTATTCTCCATTACGAATAATAAACCTACTGTAAAACTATGTGCTTATCTCCTGCTTATGCAGACTGTTATATACAGGGCAGGAGTCCCTAACTCTAGAACTCAACCGTCTTCAACAAGGTCGTGCTTCAACACGACAGGAAATCTGGAACTTGTGTCTTCGTGGCACATCTGGGCATAAAGGTTGAATGCACTGCTATTCTTGCATCCAACTTCATCAAGGATGAACGAGCGTAGCCCAGATAGACGTACAACCTCACTGATTTCAGAGACAGAATTACCAGCGTTCAAGCACATCTTTCCGCATTCCCAGGACTTTGACTCAACAAAGCTTGAAAAGTCTGAAGGCAATGGAGAGAGTGTGTCAGAATTGATTTATAATTCAAATAACCAGCAGAATATTGAGAAAAAATCCCGAAACTACGACCAGCAAATCCAAACAAGCACATAAATTAATCTTCAGGTAGAAAATAACAAAGATTTTCTGCTCTAGTTAGCACCAAGTAACATATAATACAGCGAACAGGCTTACCAGAAACTGATTTGTGGCATACAAAATTGTACTTCAATTAACAACAAAATAATTGCCTACTCTGCAAAACTGAAGGACTTCCATTAACACTTCAAACTACCGAAACAACATGATAAGACAACTGGTCCAATTGCCTCAGTTCTGAAGAGAGCTAGAAATAAATGTAAGTATTCAGAATCACAGTCTGCACATACCAGAACAAAAAATAGACAACCTTCAAGGATGAAGAACCAATACTCCTAGAACTACCAAAAGTTTGCGAGCAGATTTACTTCTTATTAATGATTGAATAATATATTTCTGTCATACAAGTGCGCCGTGTGAATGGAGATAGCATATGGCATAAACAAAGAGTGTTAAAGGTTCAATTCCGCGTGGTCTAAAATACTAATGTCGATGATCTAAGTATCACTACGAGCTTTTCCCAACTTTTCTAGGTTAGTCGTACAATTTTTTTTGGCTAAACATCTATCCTGGTAATATTTGGACCTATGTTCAGTTCCCACATACATAGATGTGATCAGTTTACCCACAAAATTGGAAGAAAATATTCATACATTATGGATTGACTTTTCACCCTTATTCTTAACTTAAAGGAAAACACACAGCTTCCAAATGCAGAGAAATGTACATTATAAAGCACAAATTTCATGTCAACAAAGGACCACAACATCATTGCAAACATCCAGCACGGAGCCTACTCAAGTCTTTCATCTCTGTAGACCACCCACCATTAAACCCCACAACGCTGCCCATTACCCATGTATGCAGCGGGGGGACTATGAAAGCTCAATCTTTCATTCTGCCACTGTTATACACAGCACACACTGAGGACACATTGATATTCACACAAATCCACTCACACCATGTATCTGTCTCACCACAGTCATCACTGTATTTGAAGTTGGAGTTACTTAACTTTCCTCTTACCCCATCTAAACCTCTAATTCTCAACAAACACCAGCAACATTCTAGAGCCTTTTCAAATTTCAATACATTCATAGAGAATTAAAAGACAGGGTTGTACAAGATTATCGTTCAGAGAAATATTTCTATTCAACACTCTTAGAAATCTTGGGGAGGCGAAGGTATAGACGATTGTGATTCCATAATGGTGATTGTAGCTGAGGTGACTGTTTGCGTCGAAGGTAATTACTGGATTTGGTTTGGTGGCAATGGAGGTGTGGCCAAAATGGCCAAAGGTAGGTTGGGATAGTATTGGGGGTTGACCTGGGGTGTTTGTTATGCAGATGAATGGGAGAGAAGAGAAGTGTCCTGTGAGAGAGAGAGAGAGAGAGAGAGTGATTTGGTAAAAGGTTGGTCTAGCTATTCAGAAGGGACAAAAAAGCCATTTGAAGTTGTTTTAAGGTTCCTGTCCATTCCTGGTCATGATCTAACAATTTGAGCCAAGTGTAATAAATGTGAAGTTAAGTGGGAAAAGTCAATAAATTGAAAGTAGAGTGGAAGTTGAATAAAGGCCTAAACTTTGGCCACAAAAAGAGGTCAAACTTATCTAGCTAGAAAGTTGAATAATTTAGCTAAATACAAACTCCTTATCTTGCAATCTGTAAATTTGAAGTTGAACAAGGTGCGATGGTAGATACTACCCACGTGGTTTATAGCTACTAAATCAAGCATTCGGGATTACTCAAAATACCAGTCCCTAATGGATATACAATTTGGTCTAGTTTTATTTTTTTTCTTTGATAGGTAAGTAAGACCCCTACTACAGGAAACCATGGACCTCAAGGTCTTTGCCTCGAATTCCCTTGACTTCCTACTTTCTCCAACAAAATTTGAATTAAACTCTTCTTCAAATACTAAATGATAGCAAACATAAAAGTAGGCCACATTCATCATTTAGAATACAGAATTCCATAATCCAACCACATTTTCCGGAGATCAAAGAATGCGATAACCAAGCAAAAACTCATCCAAATTTGCATCCGAGTCTGAAACAAATATTAAATCCCATGACGAAAACAAGAATTTCATATCTGGATGCAAGTGATGATAAAATCTATATCAAATGAAAATTCAGATACAATCACATAACATCTAAAAGCATCCAAAGCAGCTGATCTCTTTCAATTTACAGAGACAAACATTTAGAAAAAGAATATACCTATCCTCCAAACACAAAAATTCAGAGATCTGATCAATTACCAAACAAATCAAATCTGATTAATAACAAGCAAACCGATGCATCAATTAACACCTTGATAAATAAATAAGAAGCGGTTTTTCCCCCTCACTCGTGGCCGAAAATGCTAGGCATGAAAATCGAATATGCTTGACAAATTTAATATACAATCAACAAAACTACATGATTATGATTATGATTATTATTATTATTATTATTATTATTATTATGTAAACCTGCTGTAAAAATAAGGATCTGATATGACCAGGAAAAAACACCTGAAAGGTTGGGAAATCGAGATTTATCGATTTACGTACATGGTTTATACCTCAATTGAACAAATTAACAAAATACAGTAATCAACTAGACCGAGGCAATTAAAAAGGACCAAAACATAACAAAACGATTAAAAACAATTAGGCTGAAAGAAATTAACCTTTAGAAAAACAGGCAGCTCCGGACGGATCCGAAGCCTCCAACAGAAAGCAGAGAGAGATGAGAGATGAGAGTTGAGAGACGAGAGGAGAGGAGAGGAACCGAAGACAGAGATGATTGTGAATTTGTGATTTATACATAACACAAAAATAGAACTTAAGCTTGTCTACATTCAGAATGCGCTTAGTTTGTGCGCTTGGACAGCTGTAAGTATAGCCGAGCTAATTACTTGAATATTTCAATTGGCAAAAACTTGGGTATGTCGGTCTTGTGGATATATTTTATAAGATAGATTCTCCTTATCCGTTCTATCGTGTGTCGGTGAGTTGAGCTATGAGAGGTTGATATTCTATTTTACCAATAAAGATCCATAAAATCGTTTTACAAGAGAGTTACTCATTTAAATTTAATTTAATAAGTATTGTTCAGCTTTAAAAAATGTTTAAGTTTAGTTAGTAAAATTTTGATCACATACACAAGGACATTAAATAAAATCATTAAATAAAATCAAACTTTAGACCAATAATTATAATAAATTCTATTATTTTACTTAAACGATGTACACGAGTCAAATATGACGATTATTTAGGAATATAGAGAGTAGTAAAATGGTAAAAATGTTTTTTAAAAAGAAAGTTTTAAAAGAAAACAATTATTTTGGAATAGATAAAAAATACTAAAATGACAATTATTTAAGAACGTAGAGAGTATTAACTACACATTAAATTTTGGGAACACAAATTTAGTTTTTGAAATTAAATTGTCTAATAGTTTAATTAAAGACATTTGATGGGTTGATAGTAACACAAACTTAGAAGAAGTATATACTTGATCTTTATACCTAAAAAAAAGAAGATAAAATGTCAATTAATATCACGTACGATGTCGATATGAATCAAACAGGTTGTTACACACTATAGTGATGTTTTTTTAAAAAAAAGTTGTGTAAATTTAATCAAACCCAACTTTAAGTACAACTTTGAACTGTCTGACCCAAAAGGCCCAAGCTCTAGTCACGTGCCCAGCACGTTGTCCCCATGGTTACGAGCAAATCACATGCATTCCTCATGATCCAAGCTTAACTCATAAGCAAGCAGAGACAGATCCCCGGCCGCCTAGGCATAACAAGCGAGTATTCATCTACCTGAAGCCTGGGGGTCAAGAGCACAACGAGCAAGCAAAGAGGTCTTAGCGAGCACGCTTGTCTTGTTCAGTTACACAGTAACGACTGTCTTGAAAGTGGGGAATTGTTGCCGGGTGATCCGCCCCCACGTTCCGGACGTGGTCATAAATGTGCCCGCCTTTCATGCCTTTGCACTGAATGTTTAGTTTCTAGCCTTCATGGCTAGCTATATAAACCCCTCTGGTAAGAGAAGAAAGGTAAGCTCACATATACTCAGGCTTAAACTCTATCAAATTGAAAACTCATTTATGTGTTGACTGATTATCACACCGGAGTGTATTTGCAAGGAAAGCCCCTGCCCAGTTCACGGTGGTTATTGATTTCTTGATAGGTTTGGGCCTTGAAGTTACGGATAGAATTGAAAGCCATATATCAAGATTGTAAAGCCCAGTGTATCTATAGATTTGGATACATCAGTTGGTTCCATTGCCGGGAAAGTTGATCTTCATATATTCCGATGTTATTTTAAGCTCTTGAAATGTCTATAAATGGTGTTAATGGCGTTAACCTGCCCGAGGATGGGCACACAGATACTCCTAGTATGGAGGTTCAAGCCAACAACATCTTACCTCCTCCTCCTCCCCATGATGCTTGTCATTAGATTAACCCGATGAGAGGTCTGGAATCATTGGCCAGAAGTGTTGTGGTTGCCGTTGGTTTAGCCAACGAGTTTCAGGAGGAGGCTCTACGTCAACGGGCATTGTACTTGGGATAAATGCATCAACTAAACCAGCAGTTGATCGCAATGTGTAAGCCTTCATTACCCATCGAGCTGAGCCACTTCCGGTTATGCCCGCGTAGAGTCAGGCGGCCAGTGTATCTAGATCAAGGAGGGATTCCCAGAGGCCAGTTCAAGTTCCATCTCAGCCCCGTGAGCAGGAATCGAACAGGGGTCGTAGTCAGCATGAGGGACGGGCTAGTCACAGAGTTGTTCCCAATGTGCATTCTCGCCTCGGCCCTCGAACAAGGGAGGATTCGGCTCAATCTCGTCGCCGCCAGAAATCACCCTCCCCCCGCAAGTCACATATTCGCAGACACCGCTCTCTGTCTCCAAGTCGATCGTATTCCAGCCGGGATCGTTCCACATCACCAAGGGGGATCACATGCTCGCAGACATCAATCACCTTCCCCCCCCCCCAATCCAGGGGAAGGCAGGAGTTGCCACCCCCCAATAACGACCAACAAAACAGGGTGAAAGCAGTCCCAGATCAAGTACAGCAGGTCGCGGGAAGCCCGAGGCATAGGTGGCGCATACCGTGGGCATAGCTCAGTCTATGGGAGCTATGGGTCCCACACAGGCCCCTCTTGTGCCCGGTGTACAGCTTCAACCCGCCGGTGGTTTGCCCATTGCAATAAACACACAGGAGTTCGAGGAAATGAAGCTACACATGTAGGCGTGGGAGCAAGGCAACTTCCTGGGAACGACATCTAGCCCTTTTGACCCCATGGATTGAAAATGCCCCTCCGGCACAATGTCTCATCTTCCCCAACATCAAGGAATATACAGGGAAGACCAAAGCAAAGGACTGGTTGATGTCCTTTGAGTCTCGGATTGGCCTGGTGACCTTTGATGAAACATTAAAGATTCGGGCGTTTGTGGCTTGCTGTAAGGAAAGACTTTGGTCTGAATGAGAGCTCTTCCCTATAGATCGATTAATAATTGGGTGGATTTACGAGCAAAGTTCCTGGTCGATTTCGGGACTTCAGGAGCAATTGCAAAGACAAGGGCAGACTTGCCTAAAATCAAGCAGATGACCCATGAATCTATTTCTAGTTACTTGGAGACGTTCACGAAAATGCTCGAGCAAGTGTCTGGCTTGTCCGAGCAGGAGGTCACTTTGTGTTTCAAAACAGGCTTGCTCGAAGGAGAGGGTGGCCTGAGGTCAGAACTGTGTATGAGGGAACTCAAGACATTAGCAGAAATGCTTATGCGGGCTCAGAAATGGTGTGCGAGAAAGACCGCAAAAAAGGAAAAGAAGAAGGAAAGAATAGATGCCGGGGAAAATGGCAACACTAGCAAGAGTAGTGGCCAGAATGCATGGGGAGGTTATAATTAAGGCAAATTAATACATTGCGGGAAGACATAATGTACGAGATACGAGATGAGATCCCCCAAGCACCACGTATGAGCACTGAAACTATAGACACCAGAGATCGTTCACGAAGGTGTGCCTATTATGATGGTTATAGGCATATATCGGAGGAATGTTGGCCGTTGAAGAAGGTCATTCAAAAGTTAATCAATGATGGGTGATTGGATCGCTTCAAGCGAGATAGAGACAATAGGGGAAATGCCCCTCGTAGAGATGCACCCCATGTTCGCGGTGTGACCAATGTGATTTTGGAGGAGGAACCTGCCCTGACACAGCTAAAGGAAAAAACAAAAAATGACCTTGTCAACTGAAGATCAAACCATCACGACCAGCCACAAGTAATCGAACAGGCAGAGGATATGGTCGTGGACCAGATTAATCGTGGAAATTCGAGCATAAGCCTTAATGTGTTTCTCGCTTGTATGTTCGGTTAACGATGGCGATTTTACAAAATAAATGAGCCCATTTGATCTCCATGTTATGTGTTTATTTTTTATTTTAATTACGTCTTTTTTTACGAGCACGATATGTCTCTGCTCGTCCAAAAGGGTTGGTGTTCGAATTTATTCCTGAAACTGAGCAAGGGCAGTGCAAGTTCGATTTAAGAACAAGTGAAACGTGACCTTGGATCTTGGCTTATAGCTAAGATCTCAAGTGGTTAGCGAGCTTGGATTTTAGCTTGTACCTAAAATCTAACTGGTTATGTGAGTTAGATGTACTAATGCCCCAATTACCATTTATCTCGATTATTCATTTTTTATGAGCATGATATGTTTCTGCTCGTCGAAAAGGGTTGGCGTTCGAGTTTGGATCTTAGTTTGTATGTGAGACCAAGTGGTGTGCAAACCAGTTGAACTGGTATCCCTGCTTGTGAAAGTGAGCAAAGGTTGATAAACATACGGTTGAAAAACAAGTGAAAACGCAACCTTGGATCTTAGCTTATACCTAAGGTCTAAGTGGTTATTGAGCTTGGGTTTTAGCTTGTACCTAAAATCTAAGCGGTTATATAAATTAGATGCACTAGCAATTTAGCTCGGAACATCAAGCTGGCATGTAAAAGTTCAGGAAGACAATGAAACATGAAACATGAAACAAGCGATATTAACTCAGAGTTATTACATATAAATTGTTGTCTAATGGTGCGCAGGCCGAGAAAGCGAGTCTAATAATTAGAGAGAATTTCCAAGGGTACAACTTCAGTTGCATTTCTTCCCTCCTCGTTGGCAACCAGCTCGTTTTCAATGACGACCACCTCATCGTCATCACCGCCGGCAGCTTAAGTCACCAAGGTCGCGGCCTCCTGAGATTGAGCCATCCAGATCTGGGTCATAACATCTGTCAATGTAGTATCAGTGACCTCAGGAGGAGTCCAGGCAGCCAACCCTTTTTGTGAATCAGATTGAGCAAGAGAGGCCAACTCATCTTTTGTATAGGGTACCATGGCATGACCCAGACGAGCAGAAGAGCAGGAGGGAGTGTTGGTACCCCATTCAGCGAGCAGCTCGGGCCGAATATCCATCCTGCGCTATCTGCCTAAGGATGTGGTTTATTCCTTGGAGATAGTAGGGATACGTCTCATCCTCGACGTGAGCTTCGAACTCAGGTGAGGACTTGTAATCGGAAATATTGGCTCATCTCTGCTTGTCGCTCGGTTGGGATAGCTCCTCCCTAAGCTTTCTCTCTCGCTCAGTTGCATCAATTTTGGCTTGCTCCAACTGGCTCACTGCTGCCTGGGAGTTCTTTCTTTACCTCGCTAATGTTCTTCATAGCGGTCTCCTCGAATTTTTTGGAGACCTCGAGGTGGGATTCTAGGGTCCTTTTCTCATCTTCGATTTTGGAGAGTTTCGTCACTTTTACAGTGACAGTTTCCTCGCTCCGCTTCAGCTCAGATCGAAGAGAGTTGACGTGCTATTCCAATTTGTTCTTCTCGATGGTCAACACGGCAGAGGTGTTGATGTTGTCCATTAGCCGTTCATAGACCAGCTCGGTCTTAGTAGCCATTTGGAAATGTAAGAAAACAAAGTTAGATGCAGCGGCCAAAGCTCAATTACGTTATGAATAAAGGAATCAGTCTTTACCTCGGCCATACACATTCCAACCTCCCCCGATCATAACAGAGCTTGAATGCTCACAGCTCCTCTTCTAAACCCCACCATGGCGAAGCCTTTTCATCACTCCGAGCCCAACCGTTGCAGGATAGCCACCGCACTTATAAACGTTGAGCTTCCCCAAGTCTGGCACGTCTATTATTTCAGCAATCAGCTTGCCCGCCTTATCCCTAGACTCGGGCATGTAAAAATATTCTTTGTGCCATGAAGGCACACCCGAGCTAGATGCGGTCCCCTGATCGTCTTTATCCGATCACAACCTTGTTCTCCTTTCAGCGGGAGGGTTGATGGCAGGTCTTTTGTTTGTGGGGGGCTCACTGGGGGTCGTAGGCCTGGCAGGAACAGTTGCGGCATGAGCAATATGAGTGGGAGCGGCAGGTGCAGGAGGAACAACGATGACCACAGGAGTAGCCCTACTCGTCTCTGTACGGCTTCGGCTCGCTCCTCGCCCGGAAGAGGCAAAGGGTACTATGGGAAGGGAGACATGTTTTTGGGTTACGAGCTAGGTATTCCTCCTCGTGGACCCCCTCTTAGCGGCCTGTAAGAACCTGGTGGCATCTTCAAGTTGCCTCATGTCTGCAATGTTGAGAAAAAAAAAAGATCAGATAAAGTTAACAAAAACAATGTACAAGGAAAAATTAGAAAGCAGGATACAAGCAAGGAAAATTAGTGTGCATACCGCTCAGTGAGAAGGGATGAGTACAATTGGTCCTAGCCCGCTCACAGTTAGGGCACTCGTTTGGGAATCTCATCCCATGACAGTTACCCCAATATGGGTGGGGTTTTTCGGCCTCAACAGTGATCCGTGGCTCTACCCCATCTACGGGCCAACTAAGCACATCGGCCAGACGAAAGAGTGTGGGGTCAGATATAAGGGCCACCTAATCTAGCACAGAGTCCTGCCCGTCTCTCTGCCCTCTTTCACACTGAGCAGAGTCCTGAATGCCTTGGCTATCCGGGGTTCTCCAGCTCGAAAACCATTCCTATCATATTTTGGAATCCCCATGTCTTCCAAATAGGTTACGAAAGGCTTTCATACTCGGGATTCGACGAGTAGGGTCTTCCCGTCCCAGGCGTCAACCTTGTTGGGACTGTCGCTCAACAACTTGAAGTAGTTGGGATTGGAACGGCCTATGATGCGTCTGTTCTTTTTATCAAGGGAGAACAAAAAGAACCTTCTGAATAAAGTCATATCGGGCCCAAACCCGAGCAACCTACAAGCTACGATATATGCGACCAAAAACCTCATTATGGTAAGGGTCAGGTCGCAGGGGTGGGCATTGTTTAGATGAAGGAATTCAACGATGAAAGGATCCAGGGGAAGCCTCAGGCCGACCAGGAAAAAATCAAAGTAAAAGACCATCCGGTCTCCCTAGTAATTGTGGCCTTTCTTTTCGACATCCAGATCGAAGGCCCTGACTCGATAGTTCTTGGGGTCAATGCCCAAGGAATAGAACCAAGCGGACACATCTTCCTCGCTGGTCAAATCATCCCACTTCATTGGGGTCGGCTCATTGACCATGATGTTAGTCCCAAATGGCACAATAATAAGCTAGAAGAGGGGGGGGGGGTTGAATAACTTATTTAACACTTAAAACGTTTCGTATAAATTCCTAAAACAAGCACTTGCAATCTATTGAAAAGATTGAAGTAGCGAAAGTCTTGTAAAGAAGACAGTTCAAGTTTGCCGATGAAGCACTACCGGTAGACTTTGCTGAATACTCAAGTTTGCAGCTGAAGCGATAAGTAAAGAGATATGAAACATTATAAAGCAGTAAGCAACAGTAAGAAAAGAACACAAGTATTTTGAGATGGTTTGCACTATAAAGAGTGCTACGTCCACCACCAAGGCAGTCAACCTTGGATTTAAATGTACACTATGTTTTCCACTAGTTCTATTACAAAGAAGTCCAATGGATCGTGTACAAAATATTTGACTTGTGTTTAGGGGTTGGGAATTGAATATCTGGACAAAAACAGAATATTCAATATGCATAAGAATAGTAGAAGAAACAACAATAAGAAGCAAAAGATTAAATGTTGATGCAGATCTTCTTGTTGTTGTTGAGGACTTCGTTTGATCAATTTATGATCTATTGAATGCACTGAATATATAAAGTTTGATGTTGTTGGGAAGATTCAGAGCATTGTTTTCTTCAGACTTTAATGGCAGTGTATTTATAGCTGGGCATTCTTGATATCGTTGGAGAAGACGAAGAGAGTAACAACTCTATTAGGTTGAATGCATTAAATGCATGGAGCTGACTTTGTAGATTTCGTCTTCACTGATACTGAGCAGGGAATGGCAGAAAGTTGTTGCAGCAAATAGTAGGTGAGCGATCAGAGATGCAGACCTGCAATAGTTGGTACAGTCTGTATGTGTCAGTCTGTTCACCTGCTCTGTCACTTTTCAGGAAGCGAAAGTCTTCATGCTTTTTGGAAAAGATGAACAGGCGTGTCTGAAAAGTCAAATGTTGATAGAAGATTGGGTTAATTCAAATTCAAACTGATAAAGGCTGAATTTAATTAATCCACTAAAAGCTTGATGACTGGACACGTCATGCTTGAATAAGTGCAGACAAGGTCTGCCATTGGATGTTGTATGAAGTCTTCTGGTGAAGCCTTCAGCTGAAATCTTCCGCTGAACTTGTGAAGTCTAAAAACTATTCTAAGGCAAATTTCTATACACAGTTGCCACGCTAATTGATGCGCAGCTCAATTAGCCACTAAGCATAGAACCTAACTGATAGACGTATTTTATACGTCTTTATCGGGTACTTTTATGACTTAAATTGAGCAATTTTACGAGACTTTTGGCTACTGATATATGTTTTTGAGTTGTTTTATGACTTTCAGGGTTTTAGGTGAATTTATATGAATTATGAAGCTTTTAGTGAATATTTCGAGGAAGGGGCAAAGTGTAAAATTGAAGAAGAAAAGACAGAAGAAGAATCTGTCTACCTTGCGGCCGCAAGGTAGAAATACCTTTCCTTCGCAAGGTAGGCAGAAAGATAGCCCTTCGAAATCAGACCCTTGCGGACGCAAGGTCATTACCCCTTGCGACCACAAGGTACCCAGAACCGACCTTTCGGGGTTTTCAAGCTGGATTTGAACTCCTATTCCCCTACAACTCATTGATATAAATAAAGGATGGTAGCCAAAGCCACAGGACAGCCAGGAAGTAGTTCTAAACAGTTCTAGCATAGGATTTAGATTGTATTACGTAGTTTAGTTGTTCTAATTACAGTTTTGAAGATTGATCTATGTATTCATTTATCTCCGTGTGCAGTTCATCTTCAAGGATGAACTAAACATCCATTAATCTAGGAGTTGGCAGGTAACTTGTATCGAATCTATGACTTAATATATTTTTATTCATTCAATGTATTTGTTGAAGAAGGTATCTATTGTTTCTCATTTGTATTTTGATTTACATCTGTTCATACATTACATTAGTTTTATACATTAGTGGCTAATTGGGGTGCGTATCAATTAGCGTGGCAACTATGTATAGAACTTTGCCATAGAATAGTTTGTTTTTAGGGTTCACAGGTTCAGCGGAAGACTTCAGCAATGCTTCACCGGAAGACCTTCTTCAGTATCCAGCGGCAGACCTTGTTTGCACGTGTTCAAGCATGACGTGTCCAAATCACCAAGACTTAGTGGATTAATTCAAATTTATCCTTTATCAGTTTGAATTTGAATTCAAACATCCCCTAACTTCTCAGACACGCCTGAACAGCTTTCCGAAAAGCAGGAAGACTTTCGCCTACTAAACAGTGACAGAGCAAGTGAACAGACTGACACTTACGGTCTGTACCAACTATTGCAGGTCTGAAATTCTGGTTGTTTACCTACCAACTCCTGCAACAACTCTGTACCACTCCTTGCTCAGTATCAGTGAGGACGAAATCTGCAAGACAGCTCCATGCATTTAATGCATTCAACCTAATAGAGCTGTCACACTTCGTCTTCTCCAATGGATCTCAAGAATGCTTCAGCTATAAATACTGCCATTAGAGACAAAAGAAAAAAACCAGTCCTGAAATGCTTTGAAATTCTCCAACAACTCAAAGTCTTTATACTCAGTGCATTCAAGAGATCATAAACTGATCAAAAAGTCCTCGACAACAATCAAGAAGATCTGCATCAACATTTATCTTAAGCTTCTTGTTGTTGTTCCCCTTAAACTATTCTTCTACACAATTGAATATCTTGTTTATCCAGATATTCAATTCCCAAACCCCCAAAACACAAGTCAAATATTTTATACACGATCCATTGGATATATTCCTTGTAATAGAACTAGTGGAAAACATAGTGCACATTTTAAATCCAAGGTTGACTGCCTTAGTGGTGGACGTAGCACTCTTTATAGTGTGAACCATCTCAAATACTTGTGTTCTTCCTTTACTGTTGACTACTACTTTGAACTGTTTCTTATTTCCTTTATTTATATCTTCAGCAGCAGACTTGGATTTTCAGTCAAGTCTACCGATAGTCCTTAATCGGCAGACTTGAACTGTTTTTCCTTACAAGACTTCTGCTACTTCAATATCCTTAATAGATTGCTAGTGCTTGTTTTAGGAACTTAAACGAAAAGTTTTTAAGTGTATAATAAGCTATTCAACCCCCCCCCCCTTTAGCTTATTATTGTGCCCTTTAGGACTAACAGTATCCGTTATAAAACCTTTTACACTTTAATAGGCAAAACAATTGAAGTACTAACCTGGTAAAAACGAAGAGCTTAAGACTGCCGGTAGATAGCAAATTAAGTCTGCTGGTTAGTAGAAGTTTAAGTCTGCCGATATGAAAGAAAACTTGAAAACTTAAAAACAAATGTTTAAGCAGTAGGATCAATCATAAAAAGATTTCTCCTTAAATAAGCAAACCTGGTAGCATCCAGTGGTTGGTGAGAATATCAGCAAATTGATGTTCAGATGGAACGTATTCCAGACTGATGTTACCTTTTTCCACATGATCTTTGAGGAAATGATAACGGATATCAATGTGCTTTGTCTTTGAGTGCATCACTGGATTCTTTGAGACTGAAATTGCACTAGTGTTGTCACACATAATGGGGCAATTTGTGGTCTTTATGTTGTAGTCCACGAGTTGCTACTTCATCCAAAGTAGTTGAGAGCAACAGCTGCTGGCAGCAATGTATTCTGGCTCAGTGGTTAAGTTTGCAAATGATCCTTGCTTCTTGCGTGACCATGAGACAAGTCTATTTCCAAGAAATTGACAAGTCCCACTGGTGCTTCTTCTGCTAACTTTGCAAGCTGTATAGTCTGCATCTGAGTATCCAACTAGATCAAAGTTGTTCCTTTTGGAATGCCAGATACCCAGATTTGTAGATGGTGAAACATATCTGATGATACGTTTGGCAGCAAGCAAGTGTGATTCCTTTGGATCTGCTTGAAATCTAGCACAAACACAAACAACAAACATTATATCAGGTCTACTAGCAATAAGGTAAAGAAGTGAACCTATGATTCCTCGATACTTGGTCACGTTCTCTTGCTTTCCCTTCTCATCTTTATCAAAATGGCAGTCGGTAGACATTGGAGTCTCGAATCCCTTAGCTGAATCAAGACCAAATTTCCTGATGAGTTCCTTTGCATATTTGGTTTGGCTGATGAAGATCCCGTCTGAAGTCTGTTGAATCTGAAGTCCTAGAAAGTAGGTGAGCTCTCCCATCATGCTCATCTCGAACTTCCTTTGCATCAGTTTCTCGAATCTTTTGCACAGGCTTTGATTTGTTGATCCAAAGATGATGTCGTCCACGTAGATTTGTACCAGAAGAGAATGACCTTTGTGCTTGAGGATGAACAGAGTTGTGTCTATTCTTCCTCTCACAAATCCTTGTTCAATTAATAACTTGGATGGAGTTTCATACCAAGCACTGAGAGCTTGTTTAAGTCCATAGAGTGCTTTCTTGAGTCGGTATACATGATCCCGTTTGTCTTGGATGACAAAACCTGGAGGTTGTTCAACGTAAACCGTTTCTTGAATATCATCATTGAGAAAGGCACTCTTTACATCCATTTGATATACTTTGGAGTCTATGAACGGCGCATAGGCTAGAAAGAGTCTTACTGCCTCCAATCTAGCAACAGGAGCAAATGTTTCATCGAAGTCAATTCCTTCTTCCCGTCGGTAGCCTTGAGCAACCAGACTAGCTTTGTTTCTGGTGACGTTTCCATCTTCATCTCTCTTGTTCCCGAATACCCACTTGGTGCCTATAACTGGATGGCCAGTAGGTCTTTGAACTAAGCTCCACACTTTGCATCTTTCAAACTGGTTCAGCTCTTCTTGCATAGCTTCAATCCAGTAATGATCTTCGATGGCTTCATCAATCTTCTTGAATTGGCTCGATTTCAGACACGAATGCGAATGCAAACATAGTCTCATTTCGAACTCTATTTCTCGTACGAACTCCTGAGTTGAGATCACCAATGAATTGAGAGATGGGGTGATCTCTTGTTTCAATAATAGCTAGAGGAAGATCACTTCTAGTGAGTTCTTCCCTAAAAGATTCTGGAGTGGGTAGAGAAGGAGATTCACCGAAATCAGGTTCTGAAGAGATATGATCTTCAAGACCTTCATTTTCTGATGAACAAGAAGGGTGAGTGATCTGCAAAGGTGTTTGGGATAGAACAGAAGAGATGGGATCAGGGTCAACAGAAGGGTTGTATGAGGTACCAGCAGAGTTGAAGTCTGGTCTTGCGTTTAGCGTAACTAGAAGAGTGCAATGGAGGATTCTGAGGTGAAGTAGAAGCCCTATTTGTACCTGTCTCAACATCATCAGAATCATCAGCAACATTTGGAGCATTTCGAGGCTCTAATAAATGAAATTCATCAAAAGTAACATGCACAGATTCTAAGATTTTCAAATAAATTTTGTTAAATATGCGAAATGCTTTTGAATGATTGGAATAGCCCAGAAAAATTCCTTCGTCTGATTTTGAATCAAATTTACATCTATATTCTTTTCCATTATGTAGAATAAAACATTTACAGCCGAAGATTTTGAAAAATCTTATGTTTGGGGCGCTCTTCCTCTCCATATTTCATATGGATTTTATTATGAAATTTATTTACCAGGGATCGATTTTGGGTAAAACATGCAGAGTTGACAGCTTCTGCCCAGAAGTATTTCGGAAGTTTAGCTTCTGCCAACATAGTTCTTGCTGCTTCAATGAGTGTTCTGTTCGTCCGTTTAGCTACACAGTTTTGTTGAGGAGTTCCGGCAACAGAGAAGTTGTGGCCGATCCCATGGTCATCACAATATCTTTCAACACCGTTGTTTTTGAATTCGGTGCCGTTGTCTGATCTGATGTCACTAATGTCTTCAAACTTTTGAGTTTGAAGTCTTCCAAAAAGAGCGGTGACTAGATCATATGTTTCATCCTTTGAGGTCATTGTTTCGATCCAGGTGAATCTAGAGTAGTCATCAACTACTGCAAGTATATACTTGTCTCCAGAGATACTGACTGCAGTGATTGGTCCAAAGAGATCCATGTGCAGAAGTTGAAGAAGGCTGGAAGTTGACATGATTGACTTGCTCTTCAAGGAAGACTTGGAGAGTTTTCCTAGCTGGAAAGCTTTGCAACTTTTGTTGTGGTCGGCAGACACCATAGGTAGACCTTTAACAAGCCCATCTTTGGAGAGCTTGGAGAGGTACTTGAAGTTGAGGTGACTGAGACGCTTGTGCCAAAGCCAACTGATGTCGCGAATGTTGTTAGCAACTAGGCAAAGGCTGAAGGATCTCCCTAGAAGTTTTAAGTCCACGACATAGACGTTTCCTTGTATATTGCCGGTCAGTAATGTTGAGCTGGATTCACGATCTTTGATGAGACATTGGTTGGAGGAGAATTGGCAGATGAGTCCTTTGTCGCACTGTAGGATATGCTGCTCGTAAGATTATGCTTTAAGTCATTCACTAGAGAAACTTTGTTGATTGAGAGACTTCCTCTAGTGATTGAGTCATACCTAATTGTTTTCCTTCTTGCATTGTCGCGTGAAAATGGACCTTTAGCTTCAGCTATATCTGAGAGTAGACTTCTATTCCCTATCATGTGCCTTGAACAGCCACTATCGATGTACTAGATGTCCTTATCATCTGAATCTATAGCCATGAAGCAGACCTGAAAAATTCAAAAGAAACAAGGTCGCTTTTATTTTCTTTTGGTTCATGAGGATTAGCAACCTTTTTGGACCCATACCTGCCTAACCTTGAGAGAACTAGGTCTCTCAGATTTTGGTGTGAACCTGAGCTGGCATTTTGGGGCCAGATGTCCTAAGTAATTGCAAGAATGACAAAGATGGAAGTTCCATGGAGGACAGTGATTAGCTTTAGTTGTAGAGTGCTTGTGACTTTCCTTATTCCCAACAATAGTCTTGGGTTCAGCTAGCTTGTTAACAGTAGACTTAATTGGTTTTTGTTGAACCTTCCTTGATTTGTTACCAGCAGACTTAGCCTTGGCTGGTCTGTTGTTAACTGTTTTAGGAGGATTCGGCAGAATTCCTTTAAGTTTATTGTCAACTAACTTGGGAGCCTTAGCCATTTCATGGACAAACTTGATAGGTACCCAGAGATTAGAGGTCTACCGCCGCCAGACTTTTGCTTTTAGCAGAGCTATTGTCGGTGAGACTTTGATTTCTCTACTGTACCTTTCTCAAGCTTCTCTTTAGAAGCGGTTTCTTTAGCCTTCCCTTTCTGAGCCTTGGGGTAAGCATATGGCACACTTGAGTAGCCAAGTCCATTTTTACCCTTGTTGACGAAGGTCTGTTTGGAGAAGGAGATATCATAACCAGTCTCGGAGGTTTCACCTTTCTCTGTGACAGAAGAGTATGCCGAATTGGGCTCATCATTATAGCCTGAGCCAAATTTATCTCCATTAGGCTTTTGGCTTAAAAGGATTCCTTCAAAGGTTTCCTTAAAGCTGTTCCAGGAGTCAATTGTCTTTTGCAAGTCAGTCTTCTCCAGGTCTAGCCCTTTGATGTGCTCAAGAAGGCAAATCAACTTTGTCACAAAGGAATTTGTTTTCTCCTTTTAACTTGATACTCTCCCGTTGACGGCACTATTGAGAGTTTGAATCTCGGCTACCGCCAGAGATTTTTCAAAGAAGAAGCTTTTCAAAATTCTTTGCGAGTTTCACATAGGTTACTCTGAAGGAATTGAACTCTTCAAGCATTTCTTGATTATCCTTGAGCAGTTCTTCCTTACTGAAGTTTTCACAATTGATCTCACTTTTAACGAAAGGACTTGGTAAGTTTTTGAATTCATGTTCAGAGTCATAGGTAGGACCTGAATCATGAGCTATTAAGCATATGTTAGCTTGCTCACAATCGTCCTCTCTTTCTCTCTCGAATGGGCCTCAAACCATGTAGCAACTTTGTTTTTTCTTTAATGTCTTCACCAAAGATACCTTTATGTTTTTGAAATTTCTTATACGGTGGCTTTCAGTATGCTTCAAATTTTGGCTTTGGACATTTAGAGGTGAAGTGGCAGGTTTTCTACGCTATAACACACAAGCTCTTCGTTAGATGAGCTTTCGGCCGATTTTCTAAAGGGCTGGTGTGTGCCCTTCCTTCCATATTTTGCAAATTTTTTGAAACGTTTTACAAACATAGCAAATTGCTCATCTGAAAGAAAATCGTTTTCACTGGAGGAAGTAGAAGGTTTGTTTTCAACTGGAGTTTCGTCTTGAACCATGGCTGGCAAGGACAAGGTTTTGAATTGCTTGTCCTGCTCTAGAGCTTGATTAACTTCGAGCTCGTAAACCTTTAAACTTGCATAAAGACTACGAAGAGTCGTTTCATTCAAGTTTTTAGATTCCTTCATAGCGGTAGTCTTAACATGCCACAGACTACCTAGAGAGCCTAGAAATCTCATGTTCATTTCCTTTTTGTCATAATTTTTACCAAGAGAAAAACAACTATTTATTACCTCGCTGAAGCGATCGTATGCTTGTCTCAAGGTCTCCTTGGGATTCTTCTTGAAAGAATCGAATTGTTGGATGTAGGAGTACTTCCTGTTGTCTCTTGTATCTTGGTCTCCTTCCAAGTATCCGACAAGAGCTTCCCACATTTCATTTGCAGTGGTACACCGGATCACTTGTTGGTAAGTGTTGGTGTCTAGTGAGCTAGTTATGATGTTGATAGCTTTACTATCTAGCTCTACTAGCTTTCTATTGTCCTCAGTCCATTCTGATTCTTCTTTTGGTACTTCAACAGGATTTCCAGTGATGGATGCCAGAAGATTTGCCTTCATTGGTACATGACGTCCTGTTAGTACGTATTTCCATAACCTGTTGTCAATAGAATTCATAAAACGCATTACCTTATCTTTCCATACATCGAAATGGCCTTCGTCCAATATTGGGACGTGGTTCACATTTGACATAGGTAGCATGTAATGTGTTTGTGCCATTGGATCTTATCTCTTAAGAGTTTCATCTTGGAAAAACTAGTTTTCGAAGAGTTAAGCTCTGATACCAATTGTTAGTCCCAAAGAGCACAATAATAATCTAGAAAGGGGGAGGTTGAATAGCTTATTTAACAATTAAAACTTTTCGTATAAATTCCTAAAACAAGCACTTGCAATCTATTGAAAAGATTGAAGTAGGGAAATTCTTGTAAGGAAGACAGTTCAAGTCAGCTGGTGAAGCACTACCGGTAGACTTTGCTGAATACTCAAGTTTGCAGCTGAAGCGATAAGTAAAAAGATATGAAACAATATAAAGCAGTAAGCAACAGTAAGGAAAGAACACAAGTATTTTGAGATGGTTCGCACTATAAAGAGTGCTACGTCCACCACCAAGGCAGTTAACCTTGGATTTAAATGTGCACTATGTTTTCCACTAGTTCTATTACAAAGAAGTCCAATGGATCGTGTACAAAATATTTGAATTGTGTTTGGGGGTTAGGAGTTGAATATCTGGACAAAAACAAAATATTCAATGTGCAGAAGAATAGTAGAAGAAACAACAATAAGAAGCAAAAGATTAAATGTTGATGCAGATCTTCTTGTTGTTGTTGAGGACTTCGTTTGATCAGTTTATGATCTCTTGAATGCACTGAATATATAAAGCTTGATGTTATTGGGAAGATTCAGAGTATTGTTTTCTTCAGACTTTAATGGCAGTATTTATAACTGGGCATTCATGAGATCGTTGGAGAAGACGAAGAGAGCAACAGCTCTATTAGGTTGAATGCATTAAATGCATGGAGCTGACTTTGTAGATTTCGTCTTCACTAATACTGAGCAGGGAGTGGCAGAGAGTTGTTGCAACAACTAGTAGGTGAGCGATCGAGACGCGGACACATAGTTGGTAGATCGTCGGCGTTCACTGCTCTATCACTTTTTAGGAAGCGAAAGTCTTCATGCTTTTCGAAAAAGCTGGACAGGCGTGTCTGAGAAGTCAAGTGTCGATAGAAGATTGGTTTAATTCAAATTCAAATTGATAAAGGCTGAATTTAATTAATCCACTAAAAGCTTGATGACTAGACACGTCATGCTTGAATAAGTGCAGACAAGGTCTGCCGCTGGATGTTGTATGAAGTCTTCCGGTGTAGCCTTCAGCTGAAGTCTTCCGCTGAACCTGTGAAGTTTAAAAACTATTTTAAGGCAAAGTTCTATACACAGTTGCCACGCTAATTGATATGTAGCCCAATTAGCCACTAAACATAGAACCTAATGTAATGTATGAACAAATGCAAATCAAGATACAATGAGAAACAACACATGAGTTTCTTGTTTTTGCGACGGGTAGTTTTCTTCCTCCTTCCTCGAGGAGCGCTTGTGTTTGGGGACTCAGACCTAGAACGTCTGCTCTCCTCGATGGATGCCTGCTCATCCTCAACATTGGCATTGTGACCCTCTCTCTGCTCGTCTTCATTGTTGGCATTGTGACCAACACTCTGCTCTACCTCAACATCTGTATCCTGTTCCTCACCAAAAACCATATGAGACTCCTGCTCAGAGATGTCAGGTACTACAGGAGCCTGCAAAGTTTCATCCAGCTCAGTTCCTTCAAAGCTACTTGATTCAACCTCAAGGTTCTCCTCACTCTCAGATGAAGCTCCATGATCGTAGTTGCATCCTTTGATTTATGAGCCACTCTCCTCGCATGAAGTCATCCTACAGGAATCGAGGAACAAATTAATTTCAGCTCGAAAAAACTGGCACGGATGAAGCATAATCCTTGACTAGGGTTCTACGTCTCAAAATCAGCGAGCAGGGCACCAATTCTCAAATTTCCTCAATTCTTATCTAAGTGCATGCTCGCGTGTGTGCGAATATTGGAAAAAGCAGCCGATATGGATTTAGAAAGATGGGGAGACTCTTTAGAAAAGCAACATCAGACAGAAATCAGGAAGAAGTAGAGATCAAGAGTTTTTAGTGGTTGGACCTCGACATATCCAGTGCACGGCTTTAAAATCACTAACCTATAGGGTTCTAGCAGAAGGGGGATGAGGATGAAATGGAGATGCAGATAGAAATGAAATAAGAGAGGCAGTTAAGGGTAGAAGAATGTCTGTCGTTTTTGGAGATTTCTGAGTTCGAACAAATTGTAGTCCCGGTTGCAGCCTTGATTCTTCAATGTGCACTCGCGATGTGAAGAGCAATGAAGAACGAAAAGGGTTGGAAAGGAACGTTTGTTTTTATAGGTCAAGTGAAGGGTAAAAGGGGAAGGAAAAAATATCTGCAGACGTGACTTCCCGGACACGTAGCACTGGAACCAAGGCATCGCATTTTATGCTGCCCCGGGAAAGATACACGCATGCATCCTAAAGACCTAAACGACGACTGCACTCTAGTGTCCCATCAATGCATCCCTGCTCCCACTTGCTCTTCCCACTATCAAGCCTACTTGACCAATCTTTCTTATAATCAAAATAAACAAGACTTACAATGATCAAGCTTCCAGAAGGAGTCAAGATATTATGCTCCTCGCTCCGAGCACGTATGCTCGTCGAGACAAAGGGCGCCTAGCCCAAGGCCCAAGCTGCAGTCACGTGCCCGTCGCAGTCCCCATGGTCATGAGCAAATCACATGCATTTCTCATGATCCAAGCTTAACTCATAAGCGAGTAGAGACAGATCCCCGTCCGCTTAGGCATAACAAAAGAGCACAACGGGCAGACAAAAAGGTCTCAGCGAGCCCTCTCGTCTTGTTCAGTTACACAGTAACGATTGTCTTGAACGTAGGGAATTATTGTCGGGTGATTCGCCCTCACGTTCCGGACGTAGTCATAAATGTATCCGCCGATGTTTAGTTTTTAACATTCATGGCTAGCTATATAAACCCCTCTGACAAGTAATTGCAGCTTAGTGGTAAGACGCTTCACACATACCTAATAAGTTGTGGGTTCGAGTCACCAAGGGGGTAAGTGGGGAACCACTACTGATTCTCTTTTTCATATATATATATATATATATATATATATATATATATATATATATATATATATATATATATATATATATGTATGTATGTATGTATGTATATATATGTATGTATGTATATATAAACCCTCTGGTAAGAGAGGAAATGTACGCTCACATATAATCAGGTTGAAAACTCTATCAAATTGAAAACTCACTTGTGTATTGACTGATTATCACACCGAAGTGCATTTACAGGAAAACCCATTGCTTAGTTCACGGTGGTTGTTGATTTCTTGACAGGTTTGGACCTTGAAATTACAAATAGAATTGAAAGTCGGATATCCAGATTATAAAACCCAGTGTATGTAAAGATTTTGGATACATCAAGTTTCATCTTGTAAAATTATGCTTGTACGTGAGTTTATCAAAGAGAGCCTGAAAATTTGTTTAAAATTGGTTAGATTATCTTGGAAATTCTTTTGAACGACATTTTATTAAAACCAATCAAACTAATACTTTTAATCAAACCAAACATGAGGCATACTTTAATATGCTCTTTGTGGGGGCAATTTGGTAAATTAGTTAGAACGAGGGGGTTGGAATTTGGAAAAAGATCTAGAGAAGGGATCCACAATACGATTCCTAGATTATTCGTTTAGGAAAGGGACGCATATATTGAATAATACGAGAGGAGCACCGTAACACGTGACAGTTGCCGCATGGAGTGCAATGCGGGGACGATAGTTGTCGCAAATCTGGATTAAACTAGAAGAACAGTTCATTCATTATTCATATGCCTTGAGGTAAAATTAATACTCCTCTGTTCCTAGAAAATTCTTGTGTGACTCAACACACAAATTAAGAAAAATAAATTGATTTTATTATTAATATTCGTGTAATACATATTCACTTTGTTGCATATAAGTCAACTATACTAGTTTGAGATGTTTCATTTGTTGGAACAATTACGATCCATTAAACATGAACCGACTCATTACTAGAATAAGAAGAAGAAGAAGAAGAAGAAGACGGAAGCGTGTAATTACCTTGTGATTCCATGTTCGTTCTTAATCTTGTTCTTGTTCTTGAGTAAAGAGGATGAAGTAAGAAGATAGACTTCAAATTAGGGAGGAGTAGATCTTCTAAATGATGAGTGCCCTTTAATCTCTTTATTCTTCAATTACTTAGGAAGAGTTTTGACTGAATGAGAATAATGTAACTAGTAGATTCATATGCTTGATGGATAAGCCTTTATATAGGAATCCAAGGGGCACTTCATTTAGGGACTACACCTATTGATATATAAGATATTACCATTATGCCCATCATTTAATGGTATACTTATATTATGGAATTCTACATATTATGTTGAGTTCTATACTTTATACCATATATTATAATATTGATCATTATATTATTAAGTATTTATATGTTATATTAATCCATGTTCTTACAATCTCCCACTTGGATTATTATAACATATACCTTCACTTAATAAATTTCTTCAATCATATTTATAACACAAATGACAACCCTTATGTGCACTTTGTTATCATTCGAAACCAATCCCGTCCATTAGTCATATAAGTATAAGGACTAAAGGGGCAGTCGTTGTAATTGATTCGCAACTAAACCCACATTAATCACATATATATATCCAACTAAATGACATAGATTAAGTATAGATATGTAGCATGGAATATTAATGAATATATATGAAGAACGTATATATATATTCTCCAACTAGTCCTACTTTAACCAAATGAGATCAATTTAAATAAAACAACACAAGGAAATAGGAAACATTAAGAACTCCCACTGATTTAAGCATTATCAAAAGTCATTACACCCATATGAGCAACATGCTCGTGAAATACTAAAGGAGATAATGCCTTAGTAAATGGATCCGCTAACATGGAGTTTGTACCAATAAGTTCTATTTCTATTTGTTCATTTTGTACTCTTTCTCTCACAACAAGAAACTTAATATCTATATGCTTAGATTTAGATGAACTCTTGTTGTTGTTGGAGTACAATACCGCGGCCCGATTGTCACAATATAACTTAAGCGGTCTTTCAACACCTTTGACAATCCAGCCCTTCAATGAATTTACGCAGCCATATAGCTTGATTGGATGCCTCATAGCAAGCAACAAATTCGGCTTCCATGGTGGAAGTAGTAACTAATGTTTGCTTGGCACTTCTCCAAGATATCGCTCCACTGGCCAAAGTGAAGACATAACCCGATGTCGATTTGCGACTATCTTGGCATCCAGCAAAGTCGGAATCGGAAAAACCAATGATCTCAAGATGATCCGACTTTGTATATGTAAGCATGTAGTTCTTCGTGTTTTGTAAGTATCTCATCACTCTTTGGCTGCGACCCAATGTTCTCTTCCGGATTGCTTTGATATCGCCCAAGCATGCCAACAATAAAGGCAAGATCCGGGCGAGTACTTGAGCATACATTAGGCTTCCTATGCCGATGCGTAAGGGATATTTTCCATATACTTAGATTCAAGATTATTTTTAGGACATTGATTTAAACCGAACTTATCTCCCTTAGAGACCGGGTGTCATGTGGTTTACAATTTTCCATGCTAAACCTTTGTAATACCTTCTCTATATAATTCTTTTGTGATAATCCTAACATACCTCGTGAGCGATCACGATGTATTTGGATTCCTAATACAAAAGAAGCTTCACCAAGATCTTTCATCTCAAATTTGTTAGAGAGGAATTTCTTGGTTTCCTTAAGAAGGTCCTTATCATTACTAGCAAGTAAAATGTCATCCACATATAAGACCAAAAATATAAACCTACTCCCATGAACTTATGGTACACACAATCTTCACCAAGATTCATTTCAAAACCAAATGAAAGAATAACTTGGTTGAATTTTAAGTACCATTGACGAGATGCTTGCTTAAGCCCATAAATGGATTTCTTGAGTTTACAAACTAGTTGACTAGTTTGATCCGAATCGCCACCATTTCGGTTTCTTCATATAGATAGTTTCCTCAATGTCGCCATTGAGAAAAGTCGTCTTTACATCCATTTGATGAAGCTCAAGGTCAAAATGTGCCACTAAAGCCATAATGATCCTAAAAGCATTTTTAGATGATACCGTGAAAATGTTTCTTTGTAATCAATGCCTTCTTTTTGAGTAAATCCTTTAGCGACAAGACGAGCCTTATGTCTTTCCACATTACCTTGTGAATCCCTTTTGGTCTTAAAGATCCATTTACATCCGATGGGTTTCACATTCTTAGGTAATGGGACAAGATCCCAAACGTCATTATCATTCATGGATTTTAACTCTTCATTTATGGCATCAATCCACTTATGAGAATTTGGACCACTAATGGCTTCATGGAAGGTGATTGGCTCATCTCCCACTAAACCTAACGGTTCCTCATTCTCGGCAAGATATACATCATAATAATCCGGTATAGCACTCCTTCTTGCTCTATTAGATCTTCTTAATGGCACCGGTTCTTCTTGATTTTGAGGGTGTTGAATTTCCTCATCAACATTTTCATGTTGTTCATTAATAGGAGAATTAACGTCATTTTGAATATTATGTTCTTGTCGAATTTCGTGCACAATCGCTTGATTTTCGATAGGAACTATAGGAAGAGGTATAGAAACGAATTCCTCTTCCATTTCTTCAAATTCAAAATTACTATTTAAATTTCCCCTCTAAATTCAACATCCTCAAAGAACCTAGCATTTCCCGTCTCAAAAAAGTTCTAGTTTTTGGGTCATAGAATTTATATCCCCTAGATCTTTGAGAATATCCTACAAAATAACTACTAACGGTCTTTGCATCCAACTTTCCTTCGTTAGGTCTATAAGGCCTAGTTTCTACCGACAACCCCAAACATGAAGATGATTAAGGGACGGTTTCTTACCGGTCCATAATTCATAAGGGGTTTTGTCAAGAGCTTTTGAAGGAGCTCTATTAAGTAGGTAGGTTGCGGTTTTCAAAGCATCGCCCATAATGAGTGAGGTAAAGAAGTACAAGAAACCATACTTCTTACCATATCCTTAAGGGTTCTATTACGCCTCTCGGCTACACCATTCATGCTAGGTGTCCCCGGCATGGTGTAGTGAGGACAATCCCACACTCTTCCAAATAGCGAGCAAAGGACCGGACGTTGTTCTCCGAACCGTCATTCCGACCGTAGTATTCACCACCACGATCGGATCTAACGTTCTTAATAGTCTTTTCAAGTTGATTTTCAACCGGTTTTAAAGACTTGAAAACGCCCAATGATTGAGACTTTTCATGAAGTAAATAAATGTATCCATAACGAGAGAAGTCATCTATGAACGTAATAAAATATGTTTGTCCGTTCCATGAAGGGGTAGGGAACGGTCCACATATGTCCGTATGAATTAGTTCTAAGACTTTTTGTAGCTCTCAAGGATTCATTTTTGTTTGTACTATTTGTAAATTTTCCCTTAAGACATTCAATACAAAAGTTATTTTCCGGAGTATCAAGCTTATGTAATATTCCCTGACACAAGCTTGTCAATTCTCCTTGGAGATATGACCCAAACGCCTATGCCACAAGGTATAAGAGTTTTTACTTGAAAACTTTCGCTTTATGCCTCGAGAGTTAGTTTCATTATTATGGGACTCATTTAATGAATTGACTGTGTCAAGTAAATATAGATTATCAATGTAAGACAAAGAGCTAGTACCAAAAAGTTTTGAATCAAAATATAAATTGCATTTATTATTGCCGAAGATACAGGAATAACCTTCCCGATCTAATGTAGTGAGCGGAAATCGATTCCGTCTAAAAGATGGAATAATAAATACATTGTTCAAAACTAAATAATATCCAAGACTAAGAGATAATCTAAAAGTCCCTATGCCTCCACCTCTACCTGCTTTCCAGCTCCCATGTAGATGAATCTTTCACCTTCATCATGGCGGGTAGTTCGCAAAGCAACCCCGCATACATGAACTTATGTGAGTAATTGCACCGGAGTCTAACCACCATGTATACGAAGGAATTGAAACTAAATTAGCTTCAGTACAAACAAAGCTAAATGACATACCTTTCTTAATTCGCCACTGGCGATACTTAGGGCAGTCGGGCTTCGGTGGTTCTTGGAGTTATTAAACTTTAAGAATGGACGGGTAGAACAAAATGATATTATCTTTTATTAATAAATTTCGCTTATTTCTTTACCTTTTAAATTTTCAGAAATTACCTTAAAGTCTTAAGTGCCCTAAAGTATGATTAATTATATGCTTAAACAAATTTATTCATTGTAGTTCACGGTGGTTGTTGATTTCTTGACAGGTTTGGACCTTGAAATTACAAATAGAATTGAAAGTCGGATATCCAGATTATAAAACCCAGTGTATGTAAAGATTTTGGATACATCAAGTTTCATCTTGTAAAATTATGCTTGTACGTGAGTTTATCAAAGAGAACCTGAAAATTTGTTTAAAATTGGTTAGATTATCTTGGAAATTCTTTTGAACGACATTTTATTAAAACCAATCAAACTAATACTTTTAATCAAACCAAACATGAGGCATACTTTAATATGCTCTTTGTGGGGGCAATTTGGTAAATTAGTTAGAACGAGGGGGTTGGAATTTGGAAAAAGATCTAGAGAAGGGATCCACAATACGATTCCTAGATTATTCGTTTAGGAAAGGGACGCATATATTGAATAATAAGAGAGGAGCACCGTAACACGTGACAGTTGCCGCATGGAGTGCAATGCAGGACGATAGTTGATACGCAAATCCTGGATTAAACTAGAAGAACGCCCTAACAGATCATTCATTATTCATATGCCTTGAGGTAAAATTAATACTCCTCTGTTCCTAGAAAATTCTTGTGTGACTCAACACACAAATTAAGAAAAATAAATTGATTTTATTATTAATATTCGTGTAATACATATTCACTTTGTTGCATATAAGTCAACTATACTAGTTTGAGATGTTTCATTTACAAAAATTATGTCTACAATCTCTTGGGTTGATAATTTCAAATCTAATCATAGATACCCGAACTAAACTGAATATGAGACAAGTAACAGAGGAATAACCGAAATGAAAAACTGTGGAATTTGTAAGTTTTGGTATTAGTAATAACCGCCTCATTCCCTAAACTACTACCCAAACTGCTAGTAATATAAATTTTAACTCTATTCATATAAGTATTTACCATATAACCTAGGTATATATATATTAGATGAAAAACGGATGAACCATGCATAATTTACTTAAATTCAATAAGATTAGTTTAGATAAATATTACTTTAGTTAATTAATTCTTTTATCTAAACTCATCAGCTAGCTAAATTTTTTTGTTTTATAACTTCTTTCATCGCAAAGCTTGCTATGCAAGCCTTAATTTGAAAAATGGATGTATGTCTATTTCTTTATAAAAACAAAAATGCTTTTTTTTTCTTGCTAACATTTTCCTTTTTAAATTAATTATTCTTGTTTCGATCCAAAAATATCAACGGGTTGGTTGGGTTGAGTCAAATGAGTTAACGGGTTTCGGGTTATAATTGCTTGGACCTACATTTATCTTATTTTTTCAAACTTGAATTATTATTATCCTCCGTCCCAAAAAAATTATTATCACAGTTTCTTTTTCTCTAGAGTAAATCCAAAATAATTATCTTATTTAAAACTTTCTTTTTTAGAACAACACTTTTATCCTTTTAATCTTATTTTTTCATATTACTTTAATTATGTGTCACATACACTTGGGCTTTAAAGGAATACTACACATCTAATCAATATTAATAATTAAGTAAATTGTCTTTTTCTTAATCCGGTGGTCAAACATGACAATAATTATTCATTATGGGACAGATGGAGTATATTATTATTATTATTACCCTCTGTCCATAAATTTTCGTCCTCTCTTTATTTTTTCAGTCCGTTTCAAAATAATTATTCGCTTATAAACTTATCTTTTTTAGAACATCACTTTTACCACTTTACCCTTATTTTTTATCATAATTTAGTTATGAGTACATATATATGTCTTTTAAAAAACTATACATTAAACTAATATAAATAATCAAGTTGATTATTTTTTTCTTAATTTGTGCATCGAGTCAACTAGGACGATAATTTAACGCATGAGTATTATTTATTGAAGAGAGCAGAGCACATGGGAACTGGGAAGAATCAATGTCGAACCACTAGTTTGGGAAAATGACAAATATTGCTTACGAGTTAAGAGTTACCAGAACAGCAGAACCATTCGTCTAATACTCCGTATAATAGTCGAGTGTGACGCTTCTTTTTCTAATTTTAGACTACTCGGTCCACCCATATGCATTGCCTTAAATTCCTCCTCATGTTTTGGCTTTGCTTTGCTACCTCATGTTTCCTTCTTCTTTTTCCTTTTCTTTTTTCTTTTTCAGAAAATGGGTGGCATATCTACAAAGAGGTACGATATTAGGAGTTTAAACCTTTGATAATATTACAAGTTTTTTTATATTGTCGTTAAATCAAATCCGCTTTAGATTTCAACATTGTTTATTCAAATATGTTGTTTTTTAATTATTTACAAATTACAA
>CM028379.1:137992238-138063701 GCA_013146195.2 Codonopsis lanceolata | reverse complement strand
ATCTTGTTCTTGTTCTTGAGTAAAGAGGATGAAGTAAGAATAGACTTCAAATTAGGGAGGAGTAGATCTTCTAAATGATGAGTGCCCTTTGTCTCTTTATTCTTCAATTACTTAGGAAGAGTTTTGGTGAATGAGAATAATGTAACTAGTAGATTCATATGCTTGATGGATAAGCCTTTATATAGGAATCCAAGGGGCACTTCATTTAGGGACTACACCTATTGATATATAAGATATTACCATTATGCCCATCATTTAATGGTATACTTATATTATGGAATTCTACATATTATGTTGAGTTCTATACTTTATACCATATATTATAATATTGATCATTATATTATTAAGTATTTATATGTTATATTAATCCATGTTCTTACAATCTCCCACTTGGATTATTATAACATATACCTTCACTTAATAAATTTCTTCAATCATATTTATAACACAAATGACAACCCTTATGTGCACTTTGTTATCATTCGAAACCAATCCGTCCATTAGTCATATAAGTATAAGGACTAAAGGGGCGTCGTTATAATTGATTCGCAACTAAACCCACATTAATCACATATATATATCCAACTAAATGACATAGATTAAGTATAGATATGTAGCATGGAATATTAATGAATATATGAAGAAGCGTATATATATATTCTCCAACTAGTCCTACTTTAACCAAATGAGATCAATTTAAATAAAACAACACAAGGAAATAGGAAACATTAAGAACTCCTTGATTTAAGCATTATCAAAGTCATTACACCCGTATGAGCAACATGCTCGTGAAATACTAAAGGAGATAATGCCTTAGTAAATGGATCCGCTAACATGGAGTTTGTACCAATAAGTTCTATTTCTATTTGTTCATTTTGTACTCTTTCTCTCCAACAAGAAACTTAATATCTATATGCTTAGATTTAGATGAACTCTTGTTGTTGTTGGAGTCTGTCTGCGGCCGATTGTCACAATATAACTTAAGCGGTCTTTCAACACCTTTGACAATCCATGATCCTTCAATGAATTTCGCAGACCATATAGCTTGATTGGATGCCTCATAGCAAGCAACAAATTCGGCTTCCATGGTGGAAGTAGTAACTAATGTTTGCTTGGCACTTCTCAAGATATCGCTCCACCGGCCAAAGTGAAGACATAACCCGATGTCGATTTGCGACTATCTTGGCATCAAAGAAAGTCGGAATCGGAAAAACCAATGATCTCAAGATGATCCGACTTTGTATATAAGCATGTAGTTCTTCGTGTTTTGTAAGTATCTCATCACTCTTTTTGACTGATGTTCTCTGTTCGGGATTGCTTTGATATCGCCCAAGCATGCCAACATAAAGGCAAGATCAGGGCGTACTGAGACTTGAGCATACATTAGGCTTCCTACTAGCCGATGCGTAAGGGATATTTTCCATATACTTAGATTCAAGATTATTTTTAGGACATTGATTTAAACTGAACTTATCTCCCTTAGAGCCGGGGTGTCATGTGGTTTACAATTTTCCATGCTAAACCTTTGTAATACCTTCTCTATATAATTCTTTTGTGATAATCCTAACATACCTCGTGAGCGATCACGATGTATTTGGATTCCTAATACAAAGCTTCACCAAGATCTTTCATCTCAAATTTGTTAGAGAGGAATTTCTTGGTTTCCTTAGAAGGTCCTTATCATTACTAGCAAGTAAAATGTCATCCACATATAAGACCAAAATATAAACCTACTCGAACTTATGGTACACACAATCTTCACCAAGATTCATTTCAAAACCAAATGAAAGAATAACTTGGTTGAATTTTAAGTACCATTGACGAGATCTTGCTTAAGCCCATAAATGGATTTCTTGAGTTTACAAACTAGTTGACTAGTTTGATCCGAATCGATCACCATTTACGGTTTCTTCATATAGATAGTTTCCCCGATGTCGCCATTGAGAAAAGTCGTCTTTACATCCATTTGATGAAGCTCAAGGTCAAAATGTGCCACTAAAGCCATAATGATCCTAAAAGCATTTTTAGATGATACCGGTGAAAATGTTTCTTTGTAATCAATGCCTTCTTTTGAGTAAATCCTTTAGCGACAAGGCGAGCCTTATGTCTTTCCACATTACCTTGTGAATCCCTTTTGGTCTTAAAGATCCATTTACATCCGATGGGTTTCACATAGGTAATGGGACAAGATCCCAAACGTCATTATCATTCATGGATTTTAACTCTTCATTTATGGCATCAATCCACTTATGAGAATTTGGACCACTAATGGCTTCATGGAAGGTGATTGGCTCATCTCCCACTAAACCTAACGGTTCCTCATTCTCGGCAAGATATACATCATAATAATCCGGTATAGCACTCCTTCTTGCTCTATTAGATCTTCTTAATGGCACCGGTTCTTTTGATTTTGAGGGTGTTGAATTTCCTCATCAACATTTTCATGTTGTTCATTAATAGGAGAATTAACGTCATTTTGAATATTATGTTCTTGTCGAATTTCGACAATACTTGATTTTCGATAGGAACTATAGGAAGAGTATAAGCGAATTCCTCTTCCATTTCTTCAAATTCAAAATTACTATTTAAATTTCCCCTCTAAATTCAACATCCTCAAAGAACCTAGCATTTCCTGTCTCAAAAAAGTTCTAGTTTTTGGGTCATAGAATTTATATCCCCTAGATCTTCGAGAATATCCTACAAAATAACTACTAACTGGCCTTTGCATCCAACTTTCCTTCTTCGTTAGGGTCTATAAGGCCTAGTTTCTACCGACAACCCCAAACATGAAGATGATTAAGGGACGGTTTCACGGTCCATAATTCATAAGGGGTTTTGTCAAGAGCTTTGAAGGAGCTCTATTAAGTAGGTAGGTCGCGTTTTCAAAGCATCGCCCCATAATGAGTGAGGTAAAGAAGTACAAGAAACCATACTTCTTACCATATCCTTAAGGGTTCTATTACGCCTCTCGGCTACACCATTCATGCTAGGTGTCCCGGCATGGTGTAGTGAGGGACAATCCCACACTCTTCCAAATACGAGCAAAAGGACCCGGACGTTGTTCTCCGAACCGTCATTCCGACCGTAGTATTCACCACCACGATCGGATCTAACGCTCTTAATAGTCTTTTCGTTGATTTTCAACTTCGGTTTTAAAGACTTGAAAACGCCCAATGATTGAGACTTTTCATGAAGTAAATAAATGTATCCATAACGAGAGAAGTCATCTATGAATCCGTAATAAAATATGTTTGTCCGTTCCATGAAGGGGTAGGAACGGTCCACATATGTCCGTATGAATTAGTTCTAAGACTTTGTAGCTCTCATGATTCATATTTGTTTGTACTATTTGTAAATTTTCCCTTAAGACATTCAATACAAAAAGTTATTTTCCGGAGATCGTTTGTAATATTCCCTGACACAAGCTTGTCAATTCTCCTTTGGAGATATGACCCAAACGCCTATGCCACAAGGTATATAAGAGTTTTACTTGAAAACTTTCGCTTTATGCCTCGAGAGTTAGTTTCATTATTATGGGACCTTATTTAATGAATTGACTGTGTCAAGTAAATATAGATTATCAATGTAAGACAAAGAGCTAGTACCAAAAAGTTTTGAATCAAAATATAAATTGCATTTATTATTGCCGAAGACATGTGAATAACCTTCCCGATCTAATGTAGTGACGGAAATCAGATTCCGCCTAAAAGATGGAATAATAAATACATTGTTCAAAAACTAAATAATATCCAAGCATCAAGAGATAATCTAAAAGTCCCTACGCCTCCACCTCTACTGCTTTCCATTCTCCCATGTAGATGAATCTTTCACCTTCATCATGCTCGGGTAGTTCGAGCAACCTCGCATACATGAATTATGTGAGTAATTGCAGGAGTCTAACCACCATGTATATGTATGAATTGAAACTAAATTAGTTTAGACAAAACAAAGCTAAATGACATACAATTTTCTTAATTCGCCACCGGCGATACTTAGGGCCTCAAGTTTCAAGTGGTTCTGGAGTTATTAAACTTTAAGAATGGACGTAGAACAAAATGATATTATCTTTTATTAATCAAATTTCTCGCTTATTTCTTTACCTTTAAATTTTCAGAAATTACCTTTAAAGTCTTATGCTCCAAAAGTATGATTAATTATATGCTTAAACAAATTTATTCAACAGTTCTACTCTGGTTGTTGATTTCCTTGCATGTGTTTCGACCACTGAAATTACAAATAGAATTGAGTCGTGAGAATCCGTGATTATAAACCCATGTAAAGATTTTGGATACATCAAGTTTCATCTTGTAAAAATATGCTTGTACGTGAGTTTATCAAAGAGAGCCTGAAAATTTGTTTAAAATTGGTTAGATTATCTTGGAAATTCTTTTGAACGACATTTTATTAAAACCAATCAAACTAATACTTTTAATCAAACCAAACACGAGGCATACTTGAATATGCTCTTTGTGGGGGCAATTTGGTAAATTAGTTAGAACGAGGGGTTGGAATTTGGAAAAAGATCTAGAGAAGGGATCCACAATACGATTCCTAGATTATTCGTTTAGGAAAGGGACGCATATATTGAATAATAAGAGAGGAGCAGCGTAACACGTGACAGTTGCCGGCTTGCCGCATGATAGCTGATACGCAAATCCTGTGATTAAACTAGAAGAACGCCCTAACAGTTCATTCATATGCCTTGAGGTAAAATTAATACTCCTCTGTTCCTAGAAAATTCTTGTGTGACTCAACACACAAATTAAGAAAAATAAATCGATTTTATTATAAATATTCGTGTAATACATATTCACTTTGTTGCATGTAAGTTAACTATACTAGTTTGAGATGTTTCATTTACAAAAATTATGTCTACAATCTCTTGGGTTGATAATTTCAAATCTAATCATAGATATCCGAACTAAACTGAATATGAGACAAGTAACAGAGGAATAACCGAAATGAAAAACTGTGGAATTTGTAAGTTTTGGTATTAGTAATAACCGCCTCATTCCCTAAACTACTACCCAAACTGCTAGTAATATAAATTTTAACCCTATTCATATAAGTATTTACCATATAACCTAGGTATATATATGTTAGATGGGAAACGGATGAACCATGCATAATTTACTTAAATTCAATAAGATTAGTTTAGATAAATATTACTTTAGTTAATTAATTCTTTTATCTAAACTCATCAGCTAGCTAATTTTTTTTGTTTTATAACTTCTTTCATCGCAAAGCTTGCTATGCAAGCCTTAATTTGAAAAATGGATGTATGTCTATTTCTTTATAAAAACAAAAATGCTTTTTTTTTTCTTGCTAACATTTTCCTTTTTAAATTAATTATTCTTGTTTCGATCCAAAAATATCAACGGGTTGGTTGGGTTGAGTCAAATGAGTTAACGGGTTTCGGGTTATAATTGCCGGACCTACATTTATCTTATTTTTTTCAAACTTGAATTATTATTACTCCCTCCGTCCCAAAATTATTATCCTAGTTTCTTTTTTCGTCTGTCCCAAAATAATTATCTTATTTAAAACTTTCTTTTTTAGAACAACACTTTTATCCTTTTAATCTTATTTTTTCATATTACTTTAATTATGTGTCACATACACTTGGGCTTTAAAGAAACACTACACATCTAATCAATATTAATAATTAAGTAAATTGTTTTTTCTTAATCCGGTGGTCAAACATGACAATAATTATTCATTATGGGACAGATGGAGTATATTATTATTATTATTACTCCCTCTGTCCATAAATTTTCGTCCTCTCTTTATTTTTCGTCCGTTTCAAAATAATTATTCAGTTATAAACTTATCTTTTTAGAACATCACTTTTACCACTTTACCCTTATTTTTTTATCATAATTTAGTTATGAGTCACATATATATGTGCTTTAAAAAAAACTATACATTAAACTAATATAAATAATCAAGTTGATTATTTTTTTCTTAATTTGTGCATCGAGTCAACTAGGACGATAATTTAACGCATGAGTATTATTTATTGAAGAGAGCAGAGCACATGGGAACTGGGAAGAATCAATGTCGAACCACTAGTTTGGGAAAATGACAAATATTGCTTACGAGTTAAGAGTTACCAGAACAGCAGAACCATTCGTCTAATACTCCGTATAATAGTCGAGTGTGACGCTTCTTTTGTTTTCTAATTTTAGATTCTACTCGGTCCACCCATATGCATTGCCTTAAATTCCTCCTCATGTTTTGGCTTTGCTTTGCTACCTCATGTTTCCTTCTTCTTTTTTCCTTTTCTTTTTTTCTTTTTCAGAAAATGTTTGGCATATCTACAAAGAGGTACGATATTAGGAGTTTAAACCTTTGATAATATTACAAGTTTTAGCGATATTGTCGTTAAATCAAATCCGCTTAGATTTCAACATTGTTTATTTAAATATGTTATTTTTTTAATTATTTACAAATTACAAATGTTAAAATCAATATTTTTTTCCCTTTTTTTCTCTCTGATTCGACATCTATATTATAAAAGAGTTCATGATTTAATTGGTGGTCCTAATTGAATTATACTAAATATAATTGACGATTCAGATTGATTCGTAAGTATATGAGTTACAAATAAATCTTTTAGTTATGAGTTATATTTGAATTACCCCATTAGTTATTAGTTTTATTTATTTCGATCATTCATTAAACTGATCTCATATAACACGAACTAACCATATTAGTATAATTTAAATGCGAGATGATAGTGAAGAGTTTGCGTTCAATTGTCTGCCACTACTTTTCTAAGATAGACTATTGGTCTGAGAGTTCCCAGGAATCAATCTATGTATTAGGCAATACAAACACTCTACTAGGAAAGATATTTATCGAAAAAGCATGCAAGATTATGTTTCCTAATATGATACAATTAATAACTAAATTTTTATGAAAAGATTTAGTTACCAAAAAAGTATCACCTAAATCTAATAAGAGAATCCTAATTAAATCATATCCTTTAACAATAATAAATTCCTACTTTGACCAAGAGAGTGAAAACAAGATAAATTAGGCAATGCCTAATTTACCCTTACAAATTTGCTTTTCACTTTCATTTTGTTCATTGTTAAAGAGTTCACATATAGTTAAGGAATATGATTTATATTAGAGTTTTTCACAATTATAAAAAGATTTAAGCATAGTCAAGGTGTTATATCATATGTGGATGGCATAGTGAGTAATATACAATACGAGTATATTATGTTGAAAAAACAGACAAGTTTAATGCATATTTTTCTCAAAGTTACAATGAAAAGTTTGACATAAAATTACGTGCACAGAAAAAATACTTCTATATGTTTGTATGAATATAATATGAATATGATTCAAATATACGAGATAAAAACTATGTCTTTTTTTATATAGATATCTTTATATAATTTTTCTCATCTTTAATCTTAAATATCTTAATATATTCACTTTTGTACACTATCAAACCTGTTATTTTCATATTATTACCTATTAATCAAAAAATTAACTTTGGGTTAGTAATTAAATAAAAACATAATTAAACATATATAACCTCATGTGTGTATTCAAAAAGTATAAGCATGCTAAAGAAATGTTTCTTAGACTTCATAATTAGTATTTCCATATTAGATATCGTGTTTGATCAATTTGTGAAAGACAAGTAACATTAATCGAATAATTGAAGTTGTAAAATTGTATCAAAAAAATTATATACTGGAGTTTTATATGTGAAGTACAATACGTTTAAAGTTTTGTACGTGTATTAAACAGTTTAACTCAAAAGTACGAGTATTTTTAATTTCAAAACGCATCTTTGTGCCACTGTACTTTACAAAAGATTGTAATCAGGCCACTTGAACTTTAAAATTTTCGCAATGGCCACTGTGCTTGAGTTATTTTGCAATTTAACTCATTTTTGGATGTATGTTAAGTTCAGACATTAAGTTATGTTAATACCTATTTTGCCCATGTCTTTGTCATCATTGTCATCTTCTCTACGCCAAAACCAATTCGCCCAACCCTAGCAATTCAACACTATCAACTTTGGTCACCTCATACAATTAAGTAATTTGGTTCGACTACGGGAAACAAAAATATTTTTCAATATGTATCATACACAAATTTATTAACTACGACGGTGGATGGTAAAATTGAAAGTTTTATGGCACAAAAGGAGTATATGGTACTCTGCTTCGCTCTACGCAGAGAGTCAACATTTGAATACTTTAATAATTAAGAGATATATAAGTATTGAGTTGTCAGGCCCAAAGAGCCCAAATAACCGTCACGTGCCATGAGTGTGAGCCTGATGCCACGTGAGAGGCATAAGAGCAAAGCACGTGCTCGGCATGAGAACACGCTCTCCGTTTCAAATAAGCGATCAGAAGAACATCGGGTAGAGGTCTATGCTCGAGAATGTATGTGAGCAGGACAGGTGGACAGTCCCCTACTTTGTTGACGGGGGACAAGTAGCAAGCTGAGTACATCCCCTTAACGAGCTCGTTGAACCTCCTCGGCCAGTTACTGACTCAAAAAGGAATAGCTAGCTAGGCATGAAATGAGAAATTGACTTAAGCATCTAAAAATGCTATTAAGTATCTATATCGCGGTCTGGACATGAAGGGTTGATGGCGTGAAAACCTCCCCCACGTTCCAGATGTGGCCTAGTAAATGTCCTGGAGTTATGGTTGGGCAGTTAGTTAATGCCCTTACTCGGTAGTTAGAGTCATGGGATACATAAACCCCTCTCAAACATGGTGTCAAGGTACGTTCACAAATACATAGCCTAAACTCTGTCAAATTACTTACTCTATAGTGTGTTGTACTAATTCTCACACTGGAGTGCCTTTGCAACGAAAACTCTTGCCTTAATCGTAAGTATTTCTGATTGTTTTGACAGGTTTGAGGCTTTGATCATACAAAGCCTGGATATCATATTACGTTGAAAGCCCATCAACTCTAGTGTACCATTTTGGATACATTAAGTATAATTAAGGAATAATTGCGTGTCGTCCTCTTTTTGGAAATGTTAACCGCTAAAGTGCTATATTTTTTTTAAACCGCAAAAGTATATTTTCCTTTTTTTTCTTCCTTAAATGTCATCGTTCCTACTTTCCAATGAAAAGCAATTGAAAACTGAAGTAATACTTTTTGGAAACCGAACCATTACTCTTGAAAGATGAGTGACCGGTTTGAGGAAGAAGAAAATAGAAGCAGCTTTCCCTCTCCCCCTTAATGAGTTCATTTATTTCCTCCTATGCATTTTGTGCTTATCAAATTGCAGAAGATGAAAAGAGCTAAAATATCTCATTTTGGGCTCGAGGCACATGAAAGAAATCATATGCTTGATGTGGCAGAAAAGCCTAAGATATCAGGAATGAAACTTTTGTCTCAATCCATCACCTTAGGACACATTCCACTAGAAGATGAGAGTAAAAAGAAATGGACTTGCAGATGTGAATGAAATTATAACTAACACCCACTTCTTTCTTCTCTCTTTCTAGCATCGTACCTTTCGAAATTTGTGTATCGTTCAAAATTTTGGGCGGTGGATTTTGCATTGCGATGCCCAAATTTTTGAATGACGCCCAGATTGGGACAATGGTGTGTGTGTGTGTGTGTTTCCTACATTAAGGGTATCTTTATCATTTTTCGCTAAAAGTGAACTTTAGCGGTTGAAAACAAATATAGGGGACTTTTTCGATTATAATATCATGATAAGGGATCGACTCGGTTATCACCCTATAATTAGAGTTTGTTATGATTACAAAAAAATTATGTACAACCAAGATGCTTATAATTCACGTTGAAGTTAAGGTTAAAAGGTCATGAAGATTCTAAGCATAATCTTATGAATATATGTTGAGGAAAAAATTGAAAAATTATGAAAATTGTAAGAATAATTTTTAAAAGTAGATTCTTTTAAATATAATATTCTAAAATAGAATCGTGAATTCTTTATAAGTAAGAGATGGAATACCATTTTACTAAAATAAAATGGAAAAAAAAAAGACAAACTCTTTAGGAAAGAACAAAGGAAAAATACCAAAAAGTCCCACTACAAAATTCTTCATTTCCAAAAAGTCTCAAAAATAACTCTTCTATCTAGAAGGTCTCAAAGTTAAACTTTTAGTACAAAAAAGTCCAAAACTTAACGTTTCCACTAGCATCGTTAGGGTATAAGGTTTTATTTCAAATGAAACTTATATTTAACTTCAATTAATAATGTCAATGATTTAGTACTTTGGATATAAAAATAATAATAATTGTTAACAACTAAATAAAATAATAATAATAATAATAATAACAACAACAACAACAACAACAACAACAACAACAACAACAACAACAACAACAAATAACTATAGTATTAGTAATAGCAATAGACAAACTTTTTTCTATAGTAATAATAATAATATTTAATATTATTATTACAATTATTATTATTATAATTACTTCTAATAATATTATGAAATTTTCATAATAGTGCAACGGTTAACTTTTTGGATTTTTACTATAAGAAAATTAACTTTAAATCTTATGAATGAGTAATTATTTTGGAATGAATTTTTTAAAGAGAATTTTGGTAGTATTTAATAGAAATAATGTTGATAAAGGACAATGATAATAGTATAATTATTTTAATAACATTATTATTGTTGTTATAGTAATAATAATAATATTCAATTCAATTTTTATCAGATCATTGTCATAAATGAAAAGAAAAATAGATTTTTGATCATGCAAGAAAAGTGATGATCATGTCATATGTCCACGTAGGCAACCAATATAATGAGGATATATAGTCTGTTATTCTTCCAAACATTAACAAACCCTCTCTAGCACCTGAGTAACGATGATTATGACAACGGTTACTTACTATTCTTAAACAAGAGATTTGAAACTAAAGAGCATGGAGATATATCTGTGGTTTGATGTTGTTTATGATGATGATTTTGAAGTCTTGTCTATATGGGGTTTTGGGTGAGGTTTTGTGGGGAGATCAACCTTGAAAACTCTTGAATTCTGGTCGTTGGTGAAAAAATTCCCGTCCCCTCTTCAATAACTCTGGAGGCCCTTATATACCCTTTCAGGCTGTTGCGCTGTTGATATTGGTCGTGAGATGACGGTTTCTCATTGGTGGAGTGGGGTGGCCTTTCATTATTGTTCTGACGCTGAATTAGGTAAATGATGTGAAGAGACGGGGTGTCTGTCGAAGGGGTTGTTGGCTTAGTGTGGCAGTACTTTTGTCGTATGATTAGGCTTTGGGGCAGAGCTACAGTTCAGTGACCTTATCACGATAAGCTCGGCTTTAGGGCGAGCTGGTAGGGTATTTGCCGAAGTAGAATCCTAGCCTTCAACTCTAATGGAGAGGAGTGAATGAGCATGCCGAGCTAGTATTATTTCGGCTCATGGTAAGTCGAGGAACCTTCCTTATAGATTTGTTGGGTCTGTCTTCCGGTTAGCTCAGTAGTGGACGGGTCGGCTCATGCCGAGTTCCTTCAGTAGCCCCCCACTTCTCGGGCATGGTCATCAATCGGAGACCGAGAAGTAAACAGATCGTGCGATGTTATTCGCGTGAGCCACTTTTTGCTTTCTTCATCTTCCGAAACAATCGCAAATGATAATCACAACAATCATGAAAGATGAAGGTAAGGTGTGATTGGAGGACTCATGAGAAGAATTTTGGGGAGGTCTTTGAAGTAAATCAAGGCTTTTGGGCGAGGTCAGGTTGCTCATGGCGTTGATGTATTCGAAGAGGGAGGTGGATCCGACCCCGAGCCGTCTCTGATTCAGTGTTCTACAAGCCGAGGTACAATCTTCTCGGCCTATCTGATCTTCTTTAGGATGGATCAATGGTTGCGAGTTCTTAAGCGTTGCCAACTAGGTCGGTCCGTACCGAGTCTCTTCAACGTCCCCTGGGTTTGAGTCGAGAGGTGGCGACTGCTTCGGCTTCGGCCTTTTGCTCCTTGCTTTTGCTTTGGCTTCTTGATTCTAGGCTTGCTGGTTTGTGCAAGGGGAGACGGCGGCTTATTTTTCTTGGGGACTGGGTTGTCAAGGAGACTTCCTCTTTCTGTGCCAGAGCATTAAATGTTGGGTGTCCTTTCAAATTTCTAATCCACAGTAGCGCCGCCCTTTTGAAAGGTGACACGTTTGAGCAGGAAACAAGGTGATACTTTTTAATGCATGCCAGGGGTACTTTCGAGTTGACCAGTTTTTGTCGAATGATCCGAGTTCAAAACGACGCCACTTTGAATCAGGTGTTTATAGTGTTCGTTTTTTCCCTTTTTTTACTTATACCGCTTTCCAACTTCATTGTTCTTTCTTCTTCTGTGTTTAGGTGAATTACGGTGGCTTTCTCCGGTGACTCTTTTGTGCCTTCTTTTGTTCCTTGACCCAGTAGGTGTGTCTTCCACTTTCTTCTTTACTTTCCTCCTTTTTTCCTTTGTATCAGTTAGATTTCTGTGGAGTAGCCTTTTTTCCCTTTCTTTTCTAACTATTTTTCCGGCAGCTTGGTGCGTTTTCAGGGCAAATTCCAGGTTTGCTTCGATTGCCGCCGGCGATTCAGACCGTTCCTTTCCGTGTATTACGGTAAATTCATTGGCTTATTGATCTTGCTTTCTTTTCCCTTCGTTCTTGTTTCCAATTTGCCCAAAATGTTTTGTCGCAATTGGCCTCCATGTTATATTCTTGATTCTTTCGACTTCTAGTAGTTCTTCGAGTTATAATGATACGTCGGGTGAGGTGAGGCCGTTAACAATTAGGAGTTCCCTTCCTGCTAATGTTGAGACCTCTCATGACCCGTATTGCCATGCCCTGGGGCAATTTGTTAGACCCTTGACAATTAGAATCCCTTCGCCTAGAATTCCCGTGGTTTGTGCCGACTCATCTCCTTTACCTGAGACGGTATCGAAGCATTCCCCTCTTGCCAAGGCGAAGCTAGTCCCTTTGTAAACACTCCAATTTTGTACTTCTGATATGTAATCTTGACATGAGATATCAAGACATGTTAAATATTAACAAATGTCAAGTTACAGGGTTAAAATGTAAACGAAAAGGCAGGATGGGCAAACAGTGAAATGCAGGGGGCCAAAGTGTTAAAAAGGAGGCTAAAAAGGGACCCTGGCGCCACCCACAAGCCTACCTGGCGCGGCGCCCACCCCCTCCATGGGTGGCACCCAACAGTGCTCCATGCACTGTAGCTTTTTGTTTTTGGTACAATCTCTCAAGCGCGCGGTACAAGCTGGTGAAGCACAGACTGATACAACTTAACGACGAAGGAAAGCCTTCTCCCAGCCTATAAATAGAAGGCCCGACTTCAGGAATTCACACAGTCATGCACATAGTTTTCATACACCGCACGCAATTAAAAGGCCTTCGTAGTGAAGTTCTGAGAGATCGCTTTGAGAGTTTTTCCTCCTCTAGCCTTGAACTCCGCCAAATCTCCCACAATCATAAAACCAACCGGTCAAAGTGAAGCCTAGCTACCCCACTAGGATCCCACCCTATTCCTCCGGTCCAAAAATCTCAAAGTAAGCAGTTGTTCTACCCAAATTCAGAGGTCAAATCAGCAAAAAGGCAAGCAGTTGCTCTGCCCAAATTCCGCCGACCGCAAGCAAACAACAGCAAAAAAGCAAGCAGTTGCTCCGCCCGGTTCCCGGCGCCAGAAAGCAACTTTCGAAAGCAATCACTCTGCCTAAATCCCCACAACGCAGCAGCAAAAAAAAACTACATCTCCCTGAAGGATAAGGCGAGCACACCCACGCTTTAAGAGGTAAGCCTCTTTAAAGTTTTTATATAAATGTGCTATTTTTAAGTAACAAAATATAAGCAATATAAGCAGTTGTGCTGCCCTAATTTTATAAAAAATAGCACTAAAAAGAGCCATTATTATGGCCAAATATTTATAAATGTATTTGTAACTTCCGAAAGGAGACTGTAGCAAGTGTTGTAATAATATATGTACAGATATATTTTATTTAAATGCTTTATTTTCATATGTTAAATAAATATAATAAAAGCATATTTTAACCAAAAAAACACTTTTTGAGACCGAAAAGGCGAGCTGGATGCCTAACACCTTCTCACCTCGTAACTTAGCCTCCGAACCCTTTACAAATCTGGTTACATTTTGTTTTTCTTTATTTCTCTTTAAAATAAAGATGACGACTCTATTTTATAATTTTGAGTCCATAATGAGGCCGGGCGTATTCCATGCGCCTTAATGGTTTATTTTGAAACCACCCTCTCTCACGCAGCGGGAGGGGGATAAATCGAAAACCTGGGGCACTCACAGTGGTGACTCTGCTGGGGACGTTGTTTTTATTTTAAAGAAAAATCAAAATGGAGGGCTAGACTCATTTTCAAAACAAAAAAAAAACAAGTTTTCTTTTATTTTTTACTAAAATATGCTTATTATATTTATTTAGTATTTTAAATATTGCATTTTTATATATCTGTATATATATTTGTGCATAACCATAAACTTGCAGCAGTTTCGTTTCAAGTATCGTTGCAAATATATAATAAAAGAATCATGAAGAAAAAGAATAAAATAAAATTTCAGGCAGGATAAAAAAACACAAAGGGCTTACTATTGTTTTATAAAGGCCTTATTATATTTTATCACTGCATCATCTATTTATTCCGCACAAAAATATGTAAATATTCTTTCATTCTGTCATTTTATTTTGGGGATTAGGACAAATTTGTAATTAATAGGAATAGATATATTCTTCACTTTTCTTTCTATTTCTTAATCTGAATGGATGTTTGCTCGCGCCGTCCTTTCGAGGACTCAAACTATATAAGTTGAGAAAATCAACAAAGAACAGAAAGACAAGCCATATCTGCTTTATTACTGCTTTATATCTAAAAAGGAAAAAATATTTTATTGTTTTTTAGATACCACACACACGTAGAAATATTCCGAACTGCTACCCTATACCATGACTAGCCTACCCCCTACATCAGCCAACGTTAATTGCATATAGTTTTTCAGGACACTTCATTAACCGATCGGTTTTTATATCTTTAAATTATTGACCAATACATGTCGCAAAAGAGCAAAAAAAAAAAAAAACAAAACAAAAAAATAAATATGCACAAGGGCTGACCAATAATTTTTATGATATTCTACCTAGACCATTTGAATGGTGGATCTCGGAAAGAGTATAGACCCTTCGCCTGAGATCAGTCCGATCTTGGGGAGTCGAAAGGTAGGTGAAATATGAGGGTCTTATACTCTGGAGAAAGAATCCACTATTCCAGGAATAGTCTTGAGACTGTCAAAACAAAGCAGGTGCTTGTCCGATCAATTGTAGGCAAAATAGATAATAATAATAATAATAAATACTAATAATAAAGGCATACTGTACTCAAAACCCAAAAGCCTTCAACCAACTCTTCTGATACCTTCAACCCTTTTTCCTCAGAAACCTGGCCCGAGTTTGGAAAGACAGAGATAGTACCGGTCGTTTGATACGAGATATAGGCACAGGGGACAGATCAAAAAGTATCAGGGTTAGATCAGAAAAAGTCAGAATCAATTACAAAGAATACCAGTTCGAGCAAAATGGCCACAAAAACAAACAGACTGTGACAAACCCAGCAATGGACATGATGCTATGGGACCAGAAATAAAAACTCTGGGTATGCCCCACACCCCGAATTCGAAAGCTGACTGAAGAAGAAATTGGATGACCATGTGGAAAGAGTAACAAATCTAGTAGTTGGCAATCTTTTAGCAAGTTTTGTAGAAACTCTCGCCACCATCTCTCAACAAGTCAAAAGCCTAAAACCTTCTTTTAATAATTCTCTCCTTCTAGAAATAAACTGCTCCGACCCAACAAAGGACATCCTCTTCTAAGCTCCCAAAACCCAACTAAACACCAACCTTCAACCAAATATCAACCCCATTTCCCAAAACAATATTATCCCAAGTACCTATAACCACAATCCACCACCTACCCCAGACATCTACCTTGAACTCACTCACCTAAATGCCTGTCACTACAACCAAAAAAGCTACCTCCCTCTTGACCCCTCAAATACGTACTCCCCAGCAAATGGCCCGTGGAACCCTAACTGGAATGATTTGTGCGCATGAAAGAGAACAACCTCCCTTATAAAAAAACGCATACAATCAGTTCCTGGCATAATATTTCCCAAACCACAAAAATGACCAACCTAGTCATTCAACCAAATCCCAACCAAAAACCTCACCCCAACCAAAAGGAAGGATGGAAATTCAAAGGCATTATGATGACTTGCCCGCTTCAAGATCTAGGATTTTCCAAACACTATGGGCTCATGGGAAGCTTAAACCAATCATGAATTATATACCACCAAACCCATTACCCAGTTCGTGGAATCACACCCAATATTGTGAATACCATCGCTGTAGTGGTCACTCCACCGACAGATGCTACTCACTCAAGAATGCCATCCAAGACCTCAATGACGATAAAATAATCACGGTGGCATATACAGAGAAAAAAGTTCTGGAGCCCGACCCAGCAAAGAAAGTCTAAAGATCCAGAAGCGTATTTTTCGGCCAGAATAAAAATATTGTAAATTCCCTTTTCAAATAAAAGAGCTTGAATGTAATATTTTGGGATATAGCTTCCTGGGAATGAATGACGGAGGCACTAGCTATGAAAACCTCCCTGCTGAGTTCGAGCCTATTGCCGATAACCCTCTGTAGAATTGGTATACCATGACCGGCCCTCTCTTGATGGCTGATGACCTGGTGGACCGTTTCGGATACACTCTCCTCTCTCCTTCCTTTAGCCTTACGAATTGGTCATCTACCGATCCGCTCCTTAAAATTGAGGACCTCAAATCCCAGTGCCTCAATAATGTAACCGACCCTGTACAGTCTACTTTTAATGAAAATCTTAATGTCTTTGCGTATTTCTTAGTTGCACCTTCGTTAAAAGATGAATTAATTAACATTAATAATGAGTCGTTTAACAAAATGGACCCAAAAGATAAAAATTACTTACTTGAGCTCGCCAAGTTAGTCAAGCACCAAGAAAAGCACCGATCATCAGCATCAGATGAAGACTTGTCAGTTATCAATCTGGGGCTGAACAGTGAAATCAGAGAAGTCATAATTGGCAGCTACCTGGAAGGATCTGAAAGGACAACACTGATTGACCTCCTCAGAGAATTTGTCGATATCTTCGCATGGTCCCACGAAAACATGCCTGGGTTAGATCCAACCATTGTGGAGAACCGAATCCCCACTTACCCCGATGCTAGACCAGTAAAACAGAAACTCTACATAATCAAGCCAGAATGGTCACTGCAAGTAAAAGAAAAAAATCATGAAACAGCTGCACGTAAGGTTCATCCAGGTAGTTGAGTACCCGATCTGGTTGTCAAATATAGTGACCGTTCCGAAACCCAATGGAAAGGTTCAGATCTGTGTAGACTTCCGCGACCTCAACAAGGCATCGCCCAAAGACGACTTCCCTCTACTCAACATCGACATTGTGGTAGACGTTGTGACATCTCATAAAATAAGATCATTTGTAGACGGCATGTTGGGCTACAACCAAAATCAAAATGGCAGCAGAAGACCAGGAAAAAACTTCTTACATTCTTCTGGGGAACTTACTACTACACTGTCATGTCATTTGGGCTAAAAATTGCTGGGGGTACATATCAAAGAGCCACCACCACCCTCTTCCACGACATGATACACAAAGAAGTCGAAGTATACGTGGACGACATGATTGTGCATTCTGACGATACATATGGTGCCCATATTAGAGACCTTCGAAAATTCTTCGAAAGGTTATGAAAGCACTAGATGAAGCTCAACCCAACCAAATGCACATTCGGGGTTACTAAGGGCAAGGTCCTTAGATTCATGGTGACCGAGCAAGGGATCGAAATAGAGCCCACCAAAGTCAAGGCCATCATAAACATGTCATAGCCAAGAACTCCAACAGAAGTTAAAGGCTTCCTGGGTCGATTGCAATACATCAGCCGTTTCATCAAACAGCTGACCTCCATGTGTGAGCCCCTATTTAAGCTCCTAAAGAAAGACACTGACCGAGTTTGGGACGAAAAATGTCAGCTAGCCTTCGAAAAAGTCAAAACATATCTTGCCAATCGACCAGTGCTAGCTCCTCCCCATACACATAAACCTCTCTTCCCATACTTAACCGTCACAGAGACAACAGTAGGGGCTATGCTCGCCTAAGAAAAAGAAAATTCATACATCGAAAATGACATCTACTTCTTAAGTATGAAGTTACAAGGAAGCGAGCTCAACTACTCAGCTTTAGAGAAAAGCTGAACTGGTCTAATCTAGGCAACACAAAGGCTCAAAACTTATTTGCAAGCTCGATCTATCAAACTCATCTCCAAGATGGACCCTATGAAATACATCTTCGGCAAACCATCACTCTCTAGCTGATTAGCCAAATGGTCATTTCTGCTAAATGAATATGACATCACATACGTCACGCTCAAATCCATCAAAGGCAGCGTGATCGCGGACCATTTAGCTGATCTGCTTCTAGAAACATAAGATGCATCCGAGCCCAGTTTTCTAAACGAAGGTGTCTTAGAAATTACCGATCATGACACCACATGGCAAATGTTCTTTGATGGGGCAGCCAACAAAAGAAGTTTTGGCATAGGAATCCTGTTAATCGACCCAGCAGAATCCCACACACCGCTGGCCATAAGATTGAAGTTCGAATGCTCAAACAACACCGCTGAATATGAGGCTTGCATTGCCGATCTAGAAAAGGCTCTTTGAAAAGGAGCCAAGGACTTGGAAGTCTACGGTAACTCTGCATTAATCATAAATCAGGTCGGAGGGAAATGGAAAACCCAGGATCCTCGGCTGCAACTATATCATGCCAGACTGACAGCCCTAACAAGCGAATTTGACAACATCTCGTTCCATTATCTGCCACGAGATAGAAATCAATTCGTTGATGCTCTAGCCACCCTAGCATCATTGGTCCAAATTCCCGCAGAAGTCAATGTCCAACCATTTATAGTCGGGAAAAAGACCACTCCTGCCTATTGCTTCAGAATTGATGCCACTCCTGAAAAGGATAATGAGCTCCGGTACCTAGACATCATGAATCTGCTTCAGAAAGGGGTCTATCCACCCAGCTTAGACAGAAAAGGGAAAATTTTCCCTACGAAGATGGGCATCGCAATTTGTGATCAGCGGAGGTAGTTTATACAAAAGGCAATTACCAAGGTCTAAACCTACTATGCATCGATCAGGCAGAGCTGAACGAGTCATGGATCAGCTTCATGGTGGTACTTGTGGGCCACACATGAACAGGCATATGCTGTCAAATAAAATAATCAGATAAGGGTACGATTGGAGTACACTAGAAATCGATTGTATTCGGTGGGTGCGTCACTACGACAAATGTCAACACTTCGCAATTCTACATCACGTTCCCCCACATATATTATACAACTCCACAACCCCTTGGCCCTTCTCAACATGGGGAATTGACGTCATAGGTCGAATTCACCCAAAATGATCCAACAGCCACGAATACGTCTTGGTAGCCGTCGATTACTTCACAAAGTGGGTAGAAGCCTCTTCCTACAAAATACTGAATGCTAGAAAGGTGTCCGACTTCATCAGGACCAACATCATATACATATACGGGGTACCTTTCGAAATCATTTCCGATTACGGGACGTACTTCGAAGGGGAAGTGAACCGACTACTCGATGAATTTAAAATCCAAAGGCACAAGTCCTTCCCGTATCGACCACAAGCAAATGGTACCGTTGAAGCAGCCAACAAAACATTATAAAATATCATCAGAAAAATGGCTGATACAAAAAGAGACTAGCCAGAAAAATTACCACTAGCTTTCTGGGGCTATCGTACTTCAGTCCGTACACCCACTGGGGCTACTCCCTATTCTCTAGCCTATGTCATGGAGGTTATGTTACCCATTGAAATAGAGATCTCATCATTAAGGGTTATGATGGGATTAGATATAGCTGAGATCAACTGGGTCAAGCAGCGCTACAAAGAATTAGCTAGCCCTGTTAGACAAACGACGGCTGCTAGCCCTGGAACATACTTGGGCATATCAGAAAAGAATAGGTCGAGCATTCAACAAAAAAGTCAAAGGCCGTGATATCTAAGTCGAGATTTGGTACTTCACGAAAAACCCCCTAGTTATGTCGACACTAGGGAAAATGGAAATCTCCTTGGATGGAACCATACATCGTCGAACAGATCCGGTCAAGAGGTGTGGTATTCCTCACCAAGTAAGACGGGGAAGACCTTGTTCATCCCTTCAACCTTGACAAGCTCAAAAGATATTATGCATGAGTAAAAAAATGTTTAGCAACTGCATCCCTCTCCAGCTCGCTAGATTGAAAACCCGAAAGAGCGATCTAGGCAAAAGTTAGAGCAAAAAAAAAAAGAAGAAACAAAAGAAGAATAAGAGCTCGCTAGATTGAAAACCCGAAAGAGCAATCTTAGCAAAAGTTAGAGCAACAAAAAAAAAAAAAACATGAGAAAGAGAGAGGAAAGGCAGTCTCCTACATTCAATCCCCAACATCAGATCTTCAGCAGGCAAAAGTCTCTGACATATTCAAGGAAGATGGTCTTGACTGGCCGAGAGAAAAAAACCACGACAGGGCTCATATCATAAAACACCAAAATATAATAAAGGCCATAAGGTACAACTTAGGAATAGGTGTCTAAGACATTTAGATTATCATTTTATTCATGTACATGTACCTATATACATGCTACCTATACCCCTATGCCCCTAACTATCCCCTCTTTTCATGCAGCTACACCTCGGAATGGTCCATCAGCGTCTGCGACATCCTAGCCGGGACCAGATACTTCTGCGAGGAGCAGAGGAGGCCCCAGCCTCACCGACATGAGAACCTTCAGAGGTATCCTCCTCCCCATCATCAGCATCCCCATTTTCCCGTGTACCAGCACGACTTGTTCCATCACCATCATCTCTCTGGGCGTTGTTCCGCCTGCCTGTCTGACTTGGGCTAGCTTCATTAGCCCGCCAGGGGTTACTCTTTCAACTTGTGTTGCTTAGTCTAGGAGGCACATTACTGGGCCCTCCATCATCGGGATTATGAGTTGTCTAAGCTCCCAGGCCATGTACTCGCGTGAAGTCCTCATGCAGAACCCAGGGAACCACCAACCCTGAGCTTTCCAGATCCTCGCCGATTTCCATCAAACGAGCATCTATGTTGCTGCTCACTCGCCGACCGAGGATCCTTCTCACTACATGCCTTATCACCCGAGAATGTTCTTCAGCAGCAGCCAATATCCACGCCAAATACTCGGGAGATAACCGCATGTTCTCAACAAAAGTGTAAGTTAAGGTCCGTAGGGGATAGTCGAGCTCTCACATATCCCGGATCAGACCGCCCTCGTCTCTCTCCATCTGTAATCCCTCTATCAGTGGACGGCTCACGTCCGGAAGGATTTGCTCTCTGCCAAACTGCCGCCGAACCCGGTACGCCAGATAAAAAGTGGTTTGCTCAATACTAGGCAAGATAACTTGGGCGTAAGCTTCGGTAAACAGAAAGAAGTGGTGAATCCGCCAATGGCTAATCACCCTTATTATTTCCATAGAGCCGGTACGCAGAAATACTCTATCCAGTCACGCTCCGTGGAATGAGTTTGGTGATAATGGCTACGAGAGCCATAGCGTCTGGGATTATAAGCTACTCCTCCAGGCTCAAGACCCATTACCCAGTTAAAGTGTTCTTCCAGCCACATATGGATCAAAATGGGGCTGCCAGACGGAAAGACTTTGTCACCAGTCGAAAAGGTGTCCAGGCCAAACAGAGTCTCGGCCAAAATTATTGGGACGATATTTACCCGACACTCCCGAGCCTGCAAAATCAAATCAACAACCCGCACATCAATAAACCTGGGTTGGCCCACGAGGAGATATCTCCCCATCACACACACACAGGAAAAGAAACGAGCGGCCACCGCGAGTAGGCGGGTCCTCCTATTGATATAAGGCGGCGGCGGGAGAATAGTCAAATTGAAATTAAAACCATTATAAAAATTTGGCGTTGCATTGCGAGTGAAGCCGAATAGTTCCCTTTATAGCCATAAAAGGACGTCTCCGCACCGAGGGCACAGCAATAGGCCCGGCTGGCATTTGGCATCCCCACCATCGTACAGAACTCTTCAAAAGTGAGACACATTTCATTAAGGGAGAAATTGAAGAGGTGATTCTGCACCGACTAGAATCAGGACGCTGCCCTCGGCATGACCCAATTTATGCGCAGGCCCTGCCATGAAAGGAGGCATCGAAAGCCATAAATATGATCAAACCACTCTCGCTCGTCCTCCCGCAACAAAAAAATCTAATGGTTCAGAGAGTTCTCGTATATTTCGATCTCTAAAGCTGTATGGCTAGGTGCGGCCATTTCTGAACATAAATTTTGGTTTGTCAAAAAAGAAGTAGAACAGAAAAGAAGAGGCTCGAGCTGCTATCTGCTATCTACTAAAGGAAGAAAGAAAGAAGAATGGTGCATAAATGAACGCTGCCCCAGATGCCCTTTTATACTAAAAATTGAAGAAACGACCGAATTATGCCGAATTATGAGCATAGTGCATGAATAATGGCCGAAACAAGAGTGCATAGTAGAAGCTATGGGCGCCACCCATAGCTACTCTGGCGCCGCGCCCAATACCTCCATGGGTGGCGCCTAGAGGTCCCACCTCTGTCTCCCAAATTAGCCTGGTATCCCAGTTTTCAACCCCGTATGTTCCGATAATTATTGCCCTGTTCGTTCACGAGAAAGAGAAGAAAAGAGTGAGGCTAAGCACTAGCCCTCACCAACTGAAGAAACTAATCAGATACAGGAAAAGGCGGATGCCTCTCTTTCCCCACAAAACACCAAAAACCCCCATTTCAAATTCGAAGATGTATCCCTCCAAACTTTCTTTCTTAAATGCAGTGTGCCTTTTACCTTAGATAATGATTTAGATTTCTTTTATTTTAGGTTTTCCTAGAATTAATCGAATCTTTATTTTATATCATGCATCGTAGAATAAATATAAATACAAATTGCATTATATATATACACCGAGTCTGGTACAGGAAAAAGAAAAATAATAAAGTGCAGGTACAAGGGCTAATGGCCACACGAAGATCTGCTCCTGCCTAAGTCTCCACCCATAACTCAAGGACCAGTCCCGCCAATCCTATATTCCCGCCCTCTCGTTCGAGCCGACTCGACCCGACGGCATCATCATCATCATCATCCTCACCCCGGCGCCTAGCTTGGTTGACAACATCATTTTTTCGACAAGTGAACTCATCCAAAAGTCGCTGGTATAATTTGGTGACGCTAAGAAAGCCCCTCACCACCTTCCTGTATGAAGAAGCATCAACCTGGGAAAAAAGGTGTAAAAAGAAAAAAATGCATGTCAGCCTCAAAGAAAGAAAAAATGACGCAAGTCTGAAAAGAGAGAAATATACCGCACGAGTCCGCTCTGGAATCTGATATCGCTCAGGGACCTCAACATCGGGCAAAACTTCCTCCACCAGTCTTCCATCACGATGATACTGGAAGGTGGAGAAATCCTCGGTAGGCACGAAAAAATCTGGCTGCACATCAGGAACCAAGCGAGAAGGCCTCGGCCTATCAGACACATCTGATGCACGCCTCACCGCTGCAGGAGCTGGATGAAGCACTGTCCTCAAAAACTCCTCGTAAGCCATGACATGATAATCCTCACGAGGGATGATATGCATAGATAGGTACAAATACCGGTTCGGTAAGAAATCTGGTACGATCACCCAAGCTGGCGGTGCAGGTGGTGTCACTGGAGGCACCGGATAAAGGAAGTGCTGACGGTTAACTCGCTCCCCCATATATAAAGAGTCGACCATAATCGACACCATCAGAATCTGGCAACGACTCATTTCTAGAGAAATACCAAACCCCTCCAGGGAAATAGGTGCACTGTGCTGGGCTCGAGCTCGCGATCCTGTCCCGCATCATTATCTCGTTCAAAAATCTACCATCCCAATCCTCCTCCATTCGGTTGGCATTCACAAACTCAGCCATAAATGGTGGCTCGTGGATACGACTATGCAGTGGGCTCGGGGTAAAATGAAAAACGGAATAGGCCCAGACCTACAAAAAAAAAAAGAGGATCATCAGCATCATCATTAGACAAAAAAAAAAAAAAGAAAGAGAAAAACAACAAAACAAAACAAAACAAAGAAAAAAAAAAGAGAGAAATGGTACCTCCCAAGCTGGAGCAAAACCGTTGAGAACCGGAGAATCATTGCGGCTGGCTCGATCCATGGAAGCATACAGCTCAGCCAAGCCTGCCTGCCCCCATTCGCAATCAATGACGTGATCCAGCTCCCGAAGGCATCCAAGGAGGGAAACTCTCAAAGTAGTGGACGAGTTGGCGAATAATGACACCCCCAAAAAGAAAAATAAAAATGCCCTGGCAACACGAGTTACAGCCTCGCTAACATCATCGTCAACCTGCCCGGCATGTTGCTCCAGCCAACTCTTCACGCTACCAATCTTGATCTCGTCAGCGGTCTTATAATCTGACTCAAAGCCCAAAAGATCCTCAACCACATCATGCTGATGTCTGAGGATATAATCCGCTCCAAAGTCTTGCCAATGCCAGTAGAGATGCCCGTAATCGCGGCGAAATCACATAAAGTTAACGTAGCTTCGCCCCAATTGAAATGAAAAGTGTGGGTAGTATCCCATCAATAATCCCGTATAACCTCAAAAATAGGCAAATAACTGCGAAAGGGCCGAAAAGCTCGCATAAAAACACCAAAGCTGGAGGACTCCACCAGAAGTTCTGCCTGTAAAGGCATCGGATTATAAATGGTCGCGACCTTATCGCAGCTAGCCCTAACCCTGGTCAAAGCCCTGCGTGCCTGAAAAGAAAGAAAGAAAAAAAAAACAGCATCTCAGAATCAGAACGAAAGAGGAGGTAAAAACTCTTATCCTTTTACATAAAACCCCTCATACATGCCATAACATCATGTCATTCTTATTATGCATATCAAAATAATAACATCATGTTGTATTCAAAATAAAATATCTATGTTGCATAAAAAAAGAAAAAAAAGGAAAGAAAGAAAGAAAAAAAAGGGAAAAAATGTCATTTACATATTTATGTTGCATGCAAAAATAAATACATGTTGCATTCGGTATGAAGTAATGTTTATGTTACATTGTGCATGTATTCATAAATAAGAAGTTACATTGTTTGTCCATATCGCATTTAGAAATATATATTCGTTGCATTTTTCATATTTGAAAAAAATAATCGTAGCATATGTACATATCCATAAAAAAAATGTTACATGAAATATAACATTTTGCATAGATCCTAAAAAGCATATCTATCGCATTCTTGCATACAATATATATCTGCAGTACGTACATATATCCGAAAAATATATCCGATAGAAAAAAATGTACCATGTATATGAATAATATATCGCATGAGCACGCATCATAAAAATATTTTGTAGCCCAAGCATGCATCATATAGTCAAAATATACTAGTTACATGAGGACATGCATCACATAATCAAATAGTACCAATTGTTCAAGTATGCATCGCAAAATTAAATAGCACAAATTTCATATTTTTGCTATATCATAATTACCAAATTGCATCATTCTAACATATAAATTGCAAGCATAAGCATCAAAATCAAGAGTAGGTATACTCCAAAAGCCCAAAAACAGCAAAAAAATCCAACAAATCTGAAAAGTCAACCAAATGGGTTTGTGAAAAAAAAAAAGAAGAAGAAGAAACTTACAGCGGGATTTTGAAGATTAGAAACATGGGAGTGACGATCACGAAGGATGTTGCCCCAATCATCCTTAGAATACCAATACTTGATATAATTCTGGGTTAAAGGAGGAAGCTCTCGGCGTTTCTCACCTGATTCCAGATGCATCGGTGCCTTCCCTTTCCGAGATCTCGATGAAGAAGCCATCTATCAAGAAAAACAATCGATTTGGTGAAAGAAAATCGAGAAAAGGCAGAGAAATGAGTAAAAGATCTTGCCGGCATCAACAATGGCAGAAGTAATGCCGAAGAAAGAAATGGAAGAAATGAAAGTGAGCTACTGCTCACTCTCTGCGAAGTATATGAAGAAAAAAATTGGAAGGTTTCACTTTCCTCCCCTCCAAAGTCAAGGCTCAGCACTTAAATCTCCAAATTTACTCAAACTGCAAAATGGCTCTGAAAGTTTAACAAAAAGTTAACGAAGTTAGCTTTGTTAACCAAAAGTGATGGCTATCCATCAAAATCTAAAGAAAGCTCATATCCCCAGCAGAACAGCCGCAAGAAAAGCATAAAAGGAAAGAATTGTGCTATTCCAATCCCCAGTAGGATGCCCGCAACTAAAAGAAAACAAAAAAGGAAAGAAAAGAAAAAGGGTAAAAGTATATGCATTTTACTTTACCTATTGCATGCATTCTATATTATGCAATGCTGCTATATCTGTTGGATCCTTTCCACAACGGGTGCAAACCCCGAGTCTTGGAAACGATCAGTTTTATGCCATGTTGTTATATCTGTTGGATCTTTTCCACAACGGGTGCAAACCCCGGGTCTTGGAAACAATCAGTTTTATGCCATGCTATTATATATGTTGGATCCTTTCCACAACAGGTGCAAACCCCGGGTCTTGGAAACGATCAGTTTCGTGCTATCCCATCTGAATATCTGTTGGATTTTTTCCACAACGGGTGCAAACCCCGGGTCTTGGAAATAATCAGCCCCATCCTATTTTGTATGTTGTTGGTGGATCTTTTCCACAACGGGTGCAAACCCCGGGTCTTGGAAACGATCAGTTTCATGTTATCCCATCTGAATATCTGTTGGATTCTTTCCCCAACGGGTGCAAACCCCGGGTCTTGGAAATAATCAACCACATCCTATTCCGTATGATGTTGGTGGATCTTTTCTACAACGAGTGCAAACCCCGGGTCTTGGAAATAATCAGTGCCATCTGGTGTTGATGGATCTTTTCCACAACGGGTGCAAACCCCGGGTCTTGGAAATGATCAGTCCCATTCTAGTCCCATCTGGTGTCGTTGGATCTTTTCCACAACGGGTGCAAACCCCGGGTCTTGGAAACGATCAACCCCATATGAATCTTTGTTGGATCTCTTCCACAACGGGTGCAACCTCGGGTCTTGGAAACGATCGGGTTTCATTGGTATCCCACCTAGCTGTTGTTTGTTTGCTGAGGCCGAACTACGTTTGGTCTGATTCCTGAGAAAGGGATACGTAGGTAGCCTATTTCGGTAGGTCCGACTATCAGAGCATTTAATTTGCATATCTGCTTAAAAACTACGATAACCTGCTATAACAGACTAAATATGTCTAGGGTATGTGAGATTTGAACTACATCATAAAGTGTTGCATTATAACTGCTACCTCTTGCATTACTCTCCATTATAATTTCCACAAAATTTGGGAGTCTATTTCTTATCAATGATGTTTGTTTACTCGGTAAACTTTCGGGTTACCCGTAAACTCCATCGTGAGAGGCTCTATAGACACCCCAATTTCGTACTTCTGATATGTAATCTTGACATGAGATATCAAGACCTGTTAAACATTAACAAATATCAAGTTACACGGTTACAGTGTATCTTGTCGATCTCCTTGTCATGGCCCATGCCTTTTCTTTTTCATCGGGCAATATTACTTGCTCAATGTATCTTCTAATATCATCGATCAAGCAGTCTGTTGTTGGCTCGACTGACTTAATTTTCTCGCAGTCAATGGCTGGTGCATCTAGGATTTCGAACCATGTCTCGCGTGGTAGTTATGTTGAGTCGACAGATGATAGTTTAGAGAGATAATCTACTTTCTCGTTATTAGCTCGACCTATCTGAAGCAGCTCCCAATATTCAAACTACGCGAGGACCCTGAGTGCAAGCTCCCTGCATTTATTTAGCGTGGGGTGGTTAGCCCCGTACTCCCCCAAAATTTGCTTTACAAAGAGCTGGAGTTGCTAAAGAGTAAAACTTCCGTGGTCCCAATCTCAAGTGCTAGCTCGGCTCTTGCTATCAAGGCCTCATACTCGGCTACATTGTTTGATGCCGAGAAGTTAAGCTTCAAAGCTTTGCTGATTTCTTCCCTATCCTGCGTTGTAAGCAAAATGCCTGCCCCATTGCTATGGTTGCTTGATGAGCCATCCATAAATAGTGTCCACATTCGCTCTGGTCGGCTTTTGTGGATGCGATTCTGGCTGGGTGCTTACTTGTCAGGGAGTGTGATACTTATTGTTGGGCTCTTTTCTTCTACCGATTGAAGAATGTCTCTGCGATGAAGTCGACGATTACTTGTGCCTTGATCGATTTTCTCGGTAAGTAAGTGATGGCATACTCAGTCAGCTCAACTGCCCACCTCATCATTCTTCCTGCTACATCAAGCTTGTACAGGATCTTTTATAGGTGGCAGATATATATACCGCTATTTCATGAGCCTTAAAATATGGCTTTAATTTTCTGGCCGTCAAGATCAATGCGAGTATGACCTTTTCCACATTCATGTATCTGGTTTCGACGTTGGTGAGTGCATGAGATACATAGTAAATGGGCTTTTGTTGCCCGCCTTCTTCTCTGAGCAGTACAGAGGCAATCACGATGTTTGATGTCGAGAGGTATACGCATAGCCTTTCGTTGGGGATAGGGCTGCTCAACAAAGGGGTGCTACTGAGGTATTTCTTGAGTTCGTTGAAAGCGAGATCACATTCTTCGTTCCAGGCGAACTTTTTGGTGCCCGTAAGGATTTTGAAGAAAGGCAGACTTTTTTCTACCGACTTGGAGATGAACCTTCCTAAAGCCACGATCCTCCCATTTAGCATTTGGACCTGTTTGATGCAGGTCGGTGTTTCCATCTTGGCCAGGGCTCTGATTTTTTCTGGATTAGCCTCTATTCTTTTTTCATTCACCATGTAGCCTAAGAATTTTCCGAGGTTACCCCAAAAGTGCATTTGGCGGGATTCAACTTCATCTTGTTTGCCCTAAAGTTTTGGAAGGTTTTACGTAGGTCATCAACATGGTTTGACTCCTTGGTCTTGATTACCATGTCATCGATGTAGGCCTCAACGTTTCTCCTAATTGATTTCTAAAAACCTTGTTGACCATTCTCTGATAGGTTGCTCTCGTATTTTTCAAGCCAAAGGGCATCATGTTGTAGCAGTAGTGGGCTCCAGTGGCTCTGAAGGTAGTGTTTGCCCGGTCATCCCTATGTATTCTTATCTGGTGGTATCCTGAGTAAGCATCGACGAAGCTCAAGATTTTGTACCCAAAGATATAATCGACGAGCTAGTCTATTCATGACCAAGGGTATCAATCTTTTGGGCATGCTTGGTTCAGGTCAGTGAAGTCGACACACATTCTCCATTTGTCGTTCGATTTTTTCACCATTACCACATTAGCAATCCATGTGGGATAGTTGATTTCCTTGATGATCTCGGCCCGTAGTAACTTCGCCACTTCTTCTTTGATCGCCTCATGTTTTTCGAGTGAGAAGTACCTTGGCTTCTGCAGAATGGACGAGTACTTTGTGTCGATGGATAATCTGTGTTCGACGACTTCCTCGCTGATGCCTTTCCATGTCCTCGGCCTTCCATGCAAATATGTCGATGTAGTCCCTTAGAAATTGTAAGATAGTTATTCACTCGTATTTTGGGATTTCTATCCTGACCCTGATTTTTTGCTCAGGACATGCAAAATTGATGATCACTTCCTCCACATCTTCTAGCGGTTGCAGGACCAGGTGGTCTTTAGTGTCCAGATTGTTCATTTCTACTTGCTCCCGTCTTTCCAAATTACCGAGGTCAGTGGTCTCGGTAAGGCACGTTGATTGCTATATGGTGGAGGGTTCTTCACCGAGTCCCTTTGCTCGCTTTGATTTTCTCGACTCTAGCATGCTTTCCTTGAGCGTTATCTCTGGTGCTTTTAAGTTTTCTTTTCGATTTCTTTCTTTACGCCGATGATGTACTCGAGGGTGGTTCTCGCATCATTCCTGAGGACCCCAACACCGTTACGTGTGGGGTACTTTACTCTTTGATGCGCCAAGGAAGTGACCATTTGGAAACTCGCCTGAGTGAGTGAGCCGAGGATAGCATTGTATGGGGAGGGGAGATCTAGGACCATAAAACTGACATCCTCGCTTCTAGCCATGTTTCCTTCACTGAGGTCAATCCTAAGGGTGATCGTTCCCTTTGAAGTTGCTTTATGACTCGTGAATCCTTCCTAGTTGGAGTTGGCTTGGGGTCAAGTTGGAGTCCCCAAATCCTAATGCCAGGAAACATGAGTAATACATCGCATCCTTTCGGCTCCCGTATCGATCAACACGCGTTTGACGAGACTGTCATGGATGCCGACCTGAAACGCCAGTGGTTGTGTGCGAGCTATTGTATTTGTGGCCAACTTAGTATCATGGAACACGATTTCACGCTCGGCCACGTTGTTTAGCAGAGAATCAACCGAGTAAGTTAAGCTATTAATTGTGTTTTTTAGTTGTGTGATGCTCGAAACTTCAGGTCGGATGGTATTGATAACGGGTTCGCTTGTTCGGCTGAGGATTATCGCCTTCGGGAGACCTTGGTGCCGGGGCTCGGTTGTTCGACTCTTTTTCTCGAACCTCTTATCCCCTTCGTTTATTTTTCGATGTATTGCCCTTTTAAGTTGAATGCATCCCCGGTCCATTGACCCACGTCATTGTGGAAAGCACATCTCTTCCTTGAGTTTCGGTGCTTGAGTGGTGCCCTCATCGGGTTTGGAGGATGTATCTTATTTTTCCGAGAGGACGTTCATGTGTGTTATTGGAGCGTTCAACGGGGAGAATTCTTTTGGTCCGTAATCTCGCCTTATGCCTCTTCCTTGACCGAAGAAACTGCTGCCGTGTTCTTCCTTCCTCGCCTCTTGTTGGGCCTTGTTGATCGGCCATCTTCCCTTTCCTTGGTGGCCCTTGTCTCCGGATGATGTTCGTTCGGCCGCATTTGCTACCCCGGAAGACGTTGTTCGGAGGGAGGTCGCGGTTGTTGTTGGTTGCTCGCCGTCCAATAACGCTACTCTTTGGGCGGCTAAAAACATCTCGCCAATTGTATGTCGAGGCCTCATCAATAGCTCAGATCTGCAATTTCCTCGCTGGAGTCCTGCCCCAAAGCACATCCTAACTGAGGCGTCTGGAATGTCAGGGATCTGTGCCAGTGTCTCTTTGAATCTCGCCATATAGGATAATACCGATTCTTCGTGCTCCTGTTTGATGCTGCACAAATCCGTTTCGTTTTTTATGAGGGCCTCAGCTGAAGCAAATTTGTTAAGGAAAGTAGTTCTGAAGTCTTCCCAGCAAGTGTCAAATTCAGGTGGAAGCCCGTACCATTGCTGAGCCTGCTTCTTGAGTGTGCCGGCGAATACTAAGCACCATATGTCATCAAACTTGGTTGCGATGGTCATTTTTAGCTCGAAGCTCAATATATGGTCCAGGGCGATCGTGGTCCCGTCGTAGTCGTCGAAATGGGGTATTTTTACTTTTGAGGGAACTACCACGTCTCTAATGCGTTTTACGAATGGTCCCCCTATCTTGGTTGCCTTTGTGACTGCTCCACTGCTTTGTCTTGCCTCGACTTTCCCATCCAGGCCATTATCTCGGTGTCGGTGACGGGCTTATCAGTCGAGGCCGAGCCTACTGCGGGGGACGGCGTGGTGACCGCTTGGGCTGAGACACGTGGCTCCTCGATTCAAGGAATTTTTGTAATCTAGTGAGATGGGCGAGGGGCCTGTGTATGAGCTTGGTTAGTCGAGACATGTGGGTGTGATTCTCCTTCTTCACTATCCGCTTACTGGTTTTCTACCTCGGTTGGGAATTGTAATCATGCACGTATATTCAATTTTGGGCCATGACCCGTAGCCCTTCGGCCGAGCCGTGCCTTAACATTTGAAGCAGATCTGGCCGCCGGTCCTGGTCGATCGGCCTCTCCTAGCCTCTGCCATACTGAGCCAGAGTGAGCAGGCATTGTGCTGTGAACATTGATTACTGACCTTGGCTTTGGTGTTTCTGCTACTCGTTGAAGCTCGTATATTTTGGCTTCGGTTTGTTGGATTCTGGTGAGTAGGTCTTGTTGATTCTCCCAGTAGGAGTATTTTTCGCCTAGTTTTTCTTGAGCCACGGGAGCCCTTGGGTTTCCGACGTGCCGGCGCCTGAGGAGTGGCCCTCTTCGGGATTGCTACCTTTGGTCGTCTTATTTTTCCCCCTAGTCAGTCGTTTGGATAGCACAAGTCTCCTTTGGGCCCTAGTAAACAGTTCGGGTAATGGGGCAACTGACTGACTCCTGCCCCGCGAGAGGGGCGGGATTCGAGTCGCCTTTTCCCTCATTTTGTCCTAAGGGTTCTTTTGGGAGAGTTGATGCAGCGGGGGTAACATTCTTGGAGGTTCATCTTTTAGATTTCACCATGCTTTGTTTTGCTACGTGTGAGAGATGTCTTAAAGAGATGAGGTGGAAGTTTTTCCCGGCAACAGAACCAAACTGATCATGCAAGAAAAGTGATGATCTTGTCTTATGTCCACGTAGGCAACCAATATAATGAGGATATCTGGCTTGTTATCCTTCCAAACATTAACAAACCCTCTCTAGCACCTGAGTACTAATGATGATTATGACAACGGTTACTTGTTGTTCTTAAACAAGAGATTTGAAACTAAAGAGCATGGAGAAATATCTGGGATTTGATGTTGTTTATGATGATGATTTCGAAGTTCTTGTCTATATGGAGTTTTTGGTGAGGTTTTGTAGGGAGATCAACCTTGAAAACTCTTGAATTCTGGTCGATGGTGAAAAAATGCCCGTCCCCTCTTCAATAACTCTGGAGGCCCTTATATACCCTTTCAGGTTGTTGCACTGTTGATATTGGCCGTAAGATGGCGATTTCTCATTGGTGGAGCAAGGCGGCCTTTCATCAGTGTTCTGACGCTGAATTAGGTAAATGATGTGAAGAGATGGGGTGTCTGTCAGAGGGGTTGTTAGTTGAGTGTGGCAGTATTTTTGTCGTATGATCAGGCTTTGGGGCAGAGCTACAGTTCAGTGACCTTATCACGATAAGCTCGGCTTTAGGGCGAGCTGGTAGGGTATTTGCCGAGGTAGAATCCTAGCCATTCGACTCTAATGGAGAGGGAGTGAATGAGCGTGCCGAGCTAGTAGTATTTCGGCTCATGGTAAGTCAAGGAACCTTCCTTACAGATTTGCTAGGTCTGTCCTCTGGTTAGCTCAGTAGTGGTGGGTCCTAGGTTGGCTCATGCCGAGTTCCTTCAATTTTCATCCAAATAAAATTGAATCTTGGATTTGTGTCATAAACATCATTTTAATAAGCAAATACGTCAAGCCAAATCTTTTAATTTTATCTTTTCTATTTTATAATTCGATAATTATTTACTTCCTTGATCCCTTCGTCTCTAAAAGAGGTGTTCATATTTTATATTTTATTATCCCTAAATAGTGTTTATTTTTGTATAATTCTAATACATATCATCCTAGTGTGGACATTAATGTTATTTTTCTTAATTTATTTAATAAAAAAAATACTCATTTAAGGACAAAAGAGTATTTTATATATTTATAGCTTTAGTGGTTTTAGTCAATTGCCAGCACAACCGAAGCATATTTGGAAACAGATGTAATTATGTAAAGTATTCATTTCAGCATCTAATCATCATTTTCTTTGAAGTTGTTATTTAAATCCCAATCCCGCCATCAAGACTCAAGAACAAAGTGGTTGGTTTTTTAAGCCCTTTATCGAGAATCTTAGGCTTGGGGTTGACTGACGTGACGGGGACGATTAGTATGTACGTATGTATGTACATCAAATACTTGAACAATATTGAACTTTTAGGCAACTACTGTGTGAATTGTGATGCTAATGTGTGTGTGTGTTGAGAGAGAGGGATAGAGCGAGTGGGAGGGAGAGAGCTAGAGCTAGCTTTTAGGTTGCATGGACCAGCCCAAAACCCACATAATATAAAACCCGAAGGTGTCTACTGTCTAGATTAGGCCAAACAAAGTACAATGAAACCAAGATGGTGTGTACATGAAAATTTTAGGTTGATATGATGCATACATCAGATCTAGGTATCAAGTTGTATGCACAAATCCAAGGAGCACATGGAAGTGAGTTGGTGTTTAGTCAGAAATTTTAAGTTGGTACGATGCATACATCTAGATTTCAGGTTGCATCTCTACTCCAAACAGCACTCAACTACCTCCCAGAAAAAGTGTTAGATTTCTAAAATGCAAGCATCCATTACCTCCTTTCGTATGAAAAAAAAAAAAAAAAACGAAATGACACAGGATTCACTTTGGGTTGGGAGTTCCTTCAAATCGCTATTCATTTAGACTTCTAGGAAGAATTGCTTCATTTTCAACACCATCCTGCCCTCTACGGCTTAAAGTCAAAGCTTGAATAGAAACAACCGCTGAAAGAAATGAACTAATAATTCACAAAAGAAATGTCAGTCTAAAAGGAGGAAATCATCTACTCTCAAAATCCACTATCAATATCTGATTCCTTTGGCAACCTCAAAGAAATGAGCAACATTTTCCTCAGGAGTACCTACTACAATGCCATGCCCCAGATTCAAAATATGTTTCCCTTTACCCGCTTTCACCACGGTATCATTTATCCGGTTTGTAATGAACTCTTTGGAACCAAACAAAACACCAGGGTCCACATTCCCCTGTACTGCCACATTGGACCCCAATCTCTTCCTGCCTTCAGCCATATCCACTGTCCAATCCAAGCTCACCACATCAACGCCTGTCAAGGGTAATCTCTCAAGCAAGCCTCCTGATCCGCTAGCATAAAGGATCAGAGGGAGATTTGGATGAGTTTGTTTCACAGTATCCACTATCTGCTTCAAGTAAGGCAGACTGAATTCTTCAAAGTCCGCTGGGCTTAGCTCAGTGGCCCATGAGTCGAAGATCTGAACTGCTTGAGCTCCATTGTCAGCTTGGTATTGAATGTACTTTGCCATTGAGGTTGTGAATTTTTGAAGTAGTGCATGGAGGACCTACAAATACAATATTGGAGGATGAGAACTTAAACAAGTATTACTGATACTTCTTTCTTTAGACTTATGATCATGTTACATGTAGCATTAAGATTTGAATTACTACTATATTACGTTGATACTTCAATCATATCTTGGGTAACTGGACTACCAACACACACCTTCCTCACCAATCACCATCACCCGGCCCAAAAATACACCATGAGAATGCCAACTTCAATAAACAATGGTGGTTTTCTTCTACCAAGTCATAAAATCTAACTGGTACTGACAACAAATTTCAGATCTATTCTTGTCAAAACTTCGTTTCTCCTTGATCCCACTTGGATGTATATTTTATCCCATAGATTTTGAGAGTAGCCCTGATCCCGGAGCGAAATTAGAATGTGCCAAAGAAATCTACCCCTTTCTTTATTACAAATTAATTACTTATCAACAAAAAAAAAAATCTACCCTTTCTTTATAGATGCCCGATGTCAAATTGTCAATTGCTTTTGCTATGATAGAACTTAGGTTTATAGCTAGGAAAGTAATAATGTGGCCCCTTCAGCACAATGAAGATATTCCCAATTTTCTCTTCCTCTACTTATTTTTTCCCATCTGCACTTTGGCCCACTAAATGTCCTAAACCAATCTCACTTGTTTATATCTCAGACTTGGTACTACAGTATATAAAAAATGAGGCACATCCACAGGCAGTAAAACGGAAGGAAGCCAGGTAAAGGATGATAACTAGAAAATGACAAACTACAATAACATTCCCTTGTCTCATACAAAAAGAAATATATCCCCGAGAACCCTAAGGTAGGCACAGTTACCTGCTAATTATGACCCCTTATTAAACAATAAACTGCAGAAGGGAAAACATATACAGCAAACATGGCTACATCTTCTTGGATGTCAGCTCCTAATAGTTAGACAAGTCGATCCGCCTGCTCAAATCATTAATTAACTACTCAAACACCCACTTGAGGGTTTCATGACTGGTGATCGTGGTGTGTAGAAACACCAACCTTGGATCATCATAGAATTTGGCGATGATGGATAGTGATACAGGTGTTGTGTATTTGATTTGGAAATGTTTAGGAAATTTACTAGAGGGAGGTACAAGAATAAAACCACACACATAAAATGCAAAGATAAAATAGGTTTTACAGGCCACTCTATTAGAGCAAGCAACTTTTCAAGGGGACAACATGCACATAAAATGCAAGGATAAAATAGGTTTTACAGGCCACTCTATTTAAGCAAGCAATTTTCCAAGGGAACAACATGGGGGTCAACACCTAAAGGCGTTAAAGAGAAAAATAACTTTTCCATTCCAAAGCTTCAGAGCCACCTTAGACTTTAGAAACGAAGAAGAAAAAGAAAAACACATCCGATAAAGAACAAGAAAAATTTAAGGTAAACTAACATCATGGTCACAGGTAGATTAAACGCGGGAGTTGTTGAAATGCAAAGCCTGGAACTATCCATTTAATAATCCAACAGTATGAATAGGATAGGCTCTCCAGTTTCAGAACTTTAAGCTTTGGTTAATGGTGGCTTGATTATGATACGTGCTAAGAGGACTAGAACGCCCAATATGTTGTCTGCAGACACTATCAACTAATGAACATCCTGAAATAAAATTCAAACTTCAAAATAAGATCTTGATATGCTTATGCTGGCAATGGCATCTTACTAATCTGACTTTAAAAACCATCTATGGTACAAAAAATGGCAGATTTTGCGTTATATTAATGGTGTTGAATTAGGTAGTCAGTATAATAATAGCTGTATCAAATTACCTTGGGCTGTGAGAAAGCTAGCCTCTTTATTTTTGTGAAGTGCTTTGATGAACCACCTTCAACCACATATGATGCCAGGGTGAAAGGAGCCCCAACAAAACCCAGCACTGCTGCTTCATTATTTACCTGAGAAGATGAGAAAACATGAAGAGTCAGATCTAGTACGCAGATAGCATACAAAGGAACCCTGGAGAAGGTATTCAATTGGCCCATTAACCCCAATGCAAGAACTGGCTAACTGGTGTTCTGATTCTAATGTATACGTATGGAGAACAACTTAGAACCACTGCCACATCAGTGCATGTGCATGAAAAATGCACGAAATGGGCCTACTAGCCTACAATGCAAACCATAAAGTTTTCTTAGGCACCCAGACTGACAGCCGCAGAGTAAAGCATAACAAGTTCATCACCACGGGAAAATACCATTATAATTGCTCTCATATCCTTTTATCTTAGAAAGTAAAGGGGCCCACTTTGTTTTGTTAAAGCACTCAAAGAAATCGAGAAAAATCAAGGGTACTTACTAGGTGATAATCTGTGCCTACCACGCACACACTCAAACAGACTAGAAAAAATTAGGGTCCCTCTGTTTTCAATTAATCGTCCTCTTTCACCCGGCACAGAAAAAGTAATTGATTGTATTATAAATATTGACATAATGTGTGGTTTCCATTTATGCCCTTAAACATGTGGTCATAATTAAAGTAGATAGAAAATATAAGGATAAAGTGGTAAAAGTGTTTTCCTAAAAAGGAAAATTTTGAAAGATGACAATTATTTTGAAACGAACAAAAAAGGAAAGGAGGACAACTATTTAGAAATAGAGGGAGTAATACAATATTGAATGAAGTTGAGTCAACTCAAACCTCCTTTCTCAAGATTGTCAATGCCTCCCCAACATATGGAACCCACTCTTCAGGAACAAATTCTCTCACTTGATCAACATCAGCAGCTGTGCTTAGAGGATTGAATATGACTGGACCCTTTCCTTTTATAATGTCAAAAGGTATGTTCATTCCAGGCAGAGGAGTAAGAATATCTGAAAATAAAATGACCTGTAACAATAGTCAATACGAAAGAAAAGGAAGAAGTTACTTCAAAACAATGGACGAGAAACTAGATATATGACTATATGAGAGAGCTTCTCGTGAGCATGTAGATTAAACTCAGCTGTTGAAAAGTAAGCAGGGTTGCACATGCAGATGTGTTTCATCAAGTTCATAAAGCATCTTACCCCATCAGGCCTAAACACTTTCCATGGCTGTAGAGAAATTTCCACCACAAGATCTACATTTTCTGATCTTTCACGGAAGGAAGGATGCTTCTCACAGAGGGTTTGATAACTCTACATATGGAATGCACAATAAATGAGATCCAAGTTGAACAGAACCTATATTTACAGTTTGTAAAAACTAAGAGGTAAACGAATTCATCTGGAACATCCGAACATGAAAATTAAAAGGTGGGTAATCTGGAGAGGCAAAACAAAAATGTAAAGCCTGGCTGGATAAATGCAAAACAAAGCATAAGTGAAACAATCAAATACTTTTGGTCAATTAACCTGCCTTCATGTACCTCCCTGCTTGTCTCATGAGCCAAACTGGAGGCCTCTCAACTTCTTCACCTCGAACAGCATTAAGCAACAGTGGTTCGGTTGCAGTAATAGCCTTTGGCTCAGCAACGGTCGCTGGAAAGTAGATTCAAGAGTTAGAAGCACAGACCACTGAACCTGAGATACCTTACGAATGTGTAAAAATCGGCATCAAAAAACCGCAAAACTGCATGAATTTATCTGACAACTGACTAGAAAACACAGTCCAGGGAAGTGATAGGATCAACTGTGGTCACTTGAAAGTTGAAATGGAAGTCAGCATGTCTAATCATTCTCTTTATGAAAAAACTTGAATTCATGATTGACCACTTGATGGACATCAACTTCTGCCTCGGTATTGCAAATTTCTCCCGTAGCACATCAATAATGATAACAAAATCCAAAACAAGAAAGTGGATAGTTAAGTCACTCAATGCATGAACATTACGAAACAACATAAATTCATAGACAATAATTCACGTAATTGATTATAAAAATCATAGGTGCTCACTACATTGCAACCTGCAATTCCACATCCACATAACCTAGCAAATTCTATCCATTGACTATATAACACACAAACTTACTTGGCAAAGAAATAAAAAGTCCTAAAATTGGATAATGAAACGTAATTATGCGTAATGCGTAAACAAAGTCGATTGCAGCAGGTAAAAGAAGACGCCCTAATTTTGACGAAAACAGACAATTGGAGAATGAGAAGTTACCGCCAAATGAACAACAGATGCTGGACCTGCGGGGAGAAGTTAACGTGGATTTGGACGAAACGGAGGTTGCAGAGGCAGAGAAAGAGGAGATGGAACCGCTGTACAGAATCGACATTGTGTCCGAATATTTTCGGGCAAAATTGATTCAAACTCGTTGCAACTGAATTGTTCTTCGCATTTCCCAATCAAATCAGCGGATTTTCTCTCTCGTCCCGGGTTTGAATGCAAAGAAAGGAGGAAGAAGAATTGGGATAAAAAGATAAGGAGGGAATCTATCTTCTTCAAACCATTATTGGGACAGTTTCTTTCCCCTCGCGTTTGTTTGACTTCACTATCACCGGGGTCCATCATCTCCATCCTATTCCCATTCCCACCCCCAGTGACCCGGTCCCGGGCAGTCAATTCGGTAACCAGTAAATAACTATCCACTCTTACCTAGCTTAGAGCATCTATAGTCATAATTTCAAAAGGTTTATTCCTCCTCCTATGTTACGTCGCGTGATCAGCTTATAATTTTTTTCTTTATAAATATATTTTTCATTATACATAAACTCATAATATAAACACACAACTAAATATTTTATTCTTTCGCAATATATATTTATTTTTAAAAATAAATATATCATTTTAAAATATAAATATTTATAGAACAAATATAATACGTCCAAAAAATAATTTATATATATTTAAATTTTATCTTTGAAAAAAAATTATTCATAAATATTTATTAGTAATTCAAAATATCGATGTAACAATATAAATTTTATTGAACTAAATCAACATAAAATCATACAAATTATAATTAAAATTACATAATATAATGGGAAAACAAAGTAATTACATATTAATAAGAAATAACCGATCGTTACAACTTACAGCTTAATTTTCATTGTTGTTATCTCCAAAGCGTTCCCAAATATGTTTGACCAAATCAGATTGAAGTTTTTGGTGTACTTCCCGATTACATAGTTCCGTATGCCTTTGGAGGTATTGTTGAAATTCTTGAATAAATCTCTGTGATGCGGCTACCAGTGGATCTACTTCTTCATCACTCCAGTTACTTATTACATTACCTTCATTCTCCACAATCATATTGTGTAATATGATGCATGCGTACATTATATTTTTCAAAGTCTCTTTGTGTCAAAATCGAGTCGCACCTCGTACTATTGCCCAACGAGACTGGAGGACTCCGAACGCTCGCTCAACGTCCTTTCTTGCAACCTCTTGCATTTATTTGAACTTTATCCTTTTAGGATCTTCGGATATATAAAACTTTTGACAAATGAAACCCACTCCGAGTAGATACCATTGCTAGATAATTTGGATAAGGAAAAATTGAAACACTTGAAATACCTTGATAATTTGGATAAGGAAAATTTGTCGGAGCTTGAAAATTTGGTGGAACTTGAAAATAAAGTGGAACCTGAAAATTCTGCGAAGCTTGAATATTTTGCGGACCTTGAACATTCGACGAAGCTAGAAAATTCGGAGTAGTTTCAGCATTCGCAGAATCTTTGACATTAGAGTTCAATAAATTTGTAAAAAAAATTGTTATCCATAACAAAAGAAGTGTAAATAAGAATTTGTGTAGAGAATGAGAAAATGTAGATGAATTTGTGTAAAAAAAAAATTGGAAACCAATTTATAGGAATTTTTTTATTACCGTTGTTGATGAATGATTTCATTACCGTTGTAAAGTTTTTTTTTCTTTTTTTAATAAAAACAGCTGTTGCAACCGAAAAGTTGCTGTCATTTTCCTCTCATTTTGCTGACTAAACAAAGTATAAACCGGTCCAAAAATACAAACCTTTTGATATACACCTTACCCACTCTAATGGAAATAAGCTTTTCAAAAAGATTTACAATTTACTTTAAACCTCCCTTTGGAGGTGCTCTTATATTTAATCACTATTTTCTTCCATTCTTTTAAAACTAATAATTAAATTAAATTACATTAATTTAAAACCAATTATAAATTATAAATTTTATTATTATGAAAATAATTATGCACTCGCAAGTGCGTGTACCATGGCTATTACTTTAGTTTAATGTGTTAATTGGACCAAACTTAACATATTCAATTGATAACTTGTTCGGTTAAGGATTAGTTGAAGGGTGGGGATATTCACACCCCAAAAACATAGCTCTACACCCCATTATTCTCTACACCCCACTTCATTCTCACTTATTTCTCTACACCCCAACTAAAAACCTATTATACCCTTTTCCCCAACCAACCTAATTAATAACCAACCTAATTAATTCCTCATCTACAATCACACCCCCTCCTCCCATATTCAATTTCAACTTGGTACGACGGCCATCGCCGAAGAAGAGGCAAGACTTGTAAACTGTGAGATGTATTTCCTCTTCGACGCCGAATTCCTCCTATGCGCGCAAACTAAAAATTCAAAAAATCCAACATTGTGTGCAAATGAATTTGATTCTTTCACGTTTTGAAAGTCATCAACAATGTCTACATTATCTCAGCCACTATCAAATGTATGAAATGCATTAATTTGTGTTGAATTTTTTTTAAAAAATATAAAAAAAAATTGAATTTGGGTGAATCAAAAATACTAGTTAGCCGAACACTACACAAAGTCGCTCACATTGGCCGAACACTACACGCCGCTCATCTCAAGGTGGCCGAACACTACTTCTCATCCGAACACTACCAGTTATTTGTTTTTAGTATAATATTTGTGATTTTTAAAATATGGGGTGTAAATATAAAACAATGGGGTGTAGGGAGTATTATTTGTATTTTAGTATAAGGGTATTATAGTTATTTCAATGGGGTGTAAAGATTAATTAATGGGGTGTAATGTTTAAAGGGGCCTTTTAAGTCATTTCACTCGATGGCATTTATGTAATTATTTTAAGTGGGGTGTAGAGATAGCTTTTTGGGGTGTGAATATCCCCTCCCTTAGTTGAATCGATAAGAATCTAATTTCTTCAAAATCGATAAGAACATTCCTTATATTCTCAAAATGCTTTTCCGAATCCAAAGGGAGCAAAATGTGTGTTTTGTTTCTAATATTGAATATGTCTCCGCGAGATCTTAAATGTAATCCTTAAAATAGAGGAATCCATCCTACAGAAAATACATATAACCCGGTCCTTCTTAAGTTTTGCCTTCAATATTTACTTGTATTAAAAATGAACTAAGCCTTTCCCTACAACAGTACACATACATTATTCAAAGTATACAACAAGGGAAACCTAATCCTTTTAATTACAAAATTTACAAAGAAAAGGAGATCTCAGAGATGATGCAAAAAGGATTACGGGAACCCAATCAGAAAATGGTATCAATTGTAAGTCTCCTTCTTGGAGGTGTTTTCTCTACAATTTGCTTCTGCAACTCCATGAAAGTAGAACCCTTGTCAGCAAATAATCTACGCAGGTTGATCACTGAAAGCTCGTTGAAGCTACCAACCGCAAGGTCAGCCTGCACCAGATCATACCTGCACATCCCAAATCACTTGCTGAATAACATGGATAACAATTCTTTAGCCTACTCATTACTTTTGCTTTTCAACTAATTTTCTGATTTTATTTTTGGATAAAAAAACTACTCTAATTAAGTTGGAAGAAAAGGATAATCTGTGATCACCCGTTCCTAAGACTAGCAAGTAAAGTAAGTTCAAATACATACGCTGGATGAGCACCAATCAGTGCTATGGCCATCATCGTGCAGTTGTGGGCAGCAGTTACGCCCCTAGGGTCATCCTCAAACACAACACACTTGGATGGTTTTCTATCCAACTGCAAGAATTTTCTCAAATTAGGTAGAGATATCCACATAAAAAACCTTTAACAACTGCACTGGCAAACTTCTATTCCGTCATCATCTAGATTTCATTTTACATTTCAAAAATTATCTGTAGCAATTACTCAATATTCTAGATATATCAATTCCTATTGGGGCCCAATTTGGAAAACCATACCTTCACAGCTGCAGAAAGTAACCTATGAGCCATGGACTCCATGCCATCTTCTTCTGTTACAATTGCCTGCAAATCAAGATTAAGTTAGCTCGGTGCATAATCATCTGCAAGTGGGCTCAGGTAGATATGGCAATCTAGTGGACAGGCCGAATCATATATTCCTTGAGCAGTTTACGAGTACAGTTGACATATTTGGCATCATGAAATCAAACACCAGATTCTTTCATGTTATCGCATAATCAATTTGACCCATTACAAAACTCGTGCATTTGGTTGGGATAAAGTGGGTGACTAATCTAAACCCCTACAACAAATAAGCAACCTGGAAATATTTCATAAGCCCCATGCGATTCAACGCCTCCACCATATTTCTTCTATCAAGACTCGAGACAATGGCGCAAGGGATCCGGGCAGTTGATACTGCATCCAACCATCCTTTCACCCCTTCCATGGGTTTTGAAAGCTGAGGAACAAAGGGAAAGCATGTTATTTTCAGCAATCTAGAAACACAGATATTCTTGCCTATTCAATATAGTAGACAAGACCTCACTTCGATTAAATTGTTGTAATACAATTGTGAAAGCCTCAACTTCAATCTTTCCAACTCACTTGCTTCCATCTCCCAGCTCAAAACCTGAAAGTTTTTAAATGCTTTGTAAGGAGCTACAAACATCAAGTAAAAAAGAGATGAGTGAATAAAACTCATTGAGATCAATGAAGAAAAAAACACATATTGGTAGTTATGAAAAATAATATAAGCTTCTGAACTTGAAAAACTTGTATACTTTATGCAGGACGTGATCAGCACCAGCATAAAGCAAAAGTTTTTGTGTATCATCGTCTTCCAGGATCTTCTTTCCTGCATAAGGAGCAATTGTATAATTGTAAGTGGAAAAAAAAGAGCGAAACAAATTGTGTAAAACATTTTTTTTGATAGGTAAGTGTGGTCTTTGCCTCTCCTTGTCATCTCTCTCACCCCTTGGGGTCATAAAACTTAAACACCTGCATGTATTGCCAAGCACTAAAAATCTAGATGGTTGAATAGGTCCAATCATAATGACCACTGAAAAACACAATCTTCAGATGGAACCTTTTAACTAACAAATCTTAATTATTCCAGTCTAGCATGGCACATTGGCAATGAAATAAAATTCAAATTGACTAGGTCAATAGACTTAAAAGTACAGTTTGGGCAGGCTTAGCAAGAATCCACATGGAGAAGTTTCTATTCTTTGTGATTGTAGTCGGGCAAACACGTACTAAAGGGACAAAACCCCATGTTCACAAAGTGTACACACCTAAAACCTCCAAGATATTCAAAACTAAAAAATATCCAAATCTAAGCAACAATAAAATTTTCAAAAAGTAAAAAAAAACTCCTACATCATATGCCTTTGATTACCCTATCTCATATAGCAATGATGCTTTCGGCTCACAAATACTTAACTCCATAATCACTACTTTCAAAACTTAATTTATTCCTGTTCTGGCTCATCCCATATTATGCATGCTGTTCCACCAACAAAGTAAAAAAGCTAAAGGGCAAAGTTTTAGGCTACTCAAGCCTGGTCCACTATGTGAACAGGCAAGAAATTTAAACTTGTCAGTTTCGCTTGTTTAGTAAAAGGCCCAATCTTTACAAGCTCCCAACTTATCTGCTAACGAGCCAGACACAAGTAGTTTCCCTTTGTCGACTTGAACCAAATGCTGGAATGTTTGCTTGCATACAGCTGTTTTGAGCCAAGCTTTAAAACAATGTTCAAGTTTTGCTCATCAATCTCAAGCTTTGACTCACTGATCATGTCTGAGCCTCCAAAGAGTGCTCTGCTCAGGTCTCGAAGTTGTTTGACTCATATAACAACCCCAACCCCTACACCAATAACATATGCTAACTTATGTACCCAACCATCAAGCCGTTCGAGCTTCTTAAAAGAGCAGACCATGTTAATGCTCAATCCCAAAAAATCTTCATAGTGTAGGACACTTAAATTATGAAGATGGGGCAACTCATTCATTACACACCACTTGGGAGATTAAAAAACGAGAAAAAAGAAGAGACAGCTGTAGAAAGTGTATCGCATTTTTTTGGAGTTGCTTGGGATATTATAAAGGACAGAAAAGAAAAGAACCAGAAAGAAAGGAAATGATTCAGATGATTGGTTGGATATTGAGGCTTTCCAATTTGGAAAGAAGAAAAAAATTTGAAGGAAATTTTATCAATATACCCGTTTACCTTGAAGCTTCCTATACAACTTTTAATACCAAATCAGTCGTGTCATCCTCTTCAAATACAAAACCCATAAAAACTCTTAACCACCAAAACACAGCAAAACAAAACCCAAACAAATTAAGCAACTGAACATCCCAGACGAAAGCAAGTAAATGATAACTCAATAACATCTTTCCGTTCCTGAATCCTGACCCCCTCAGTGCATTTTTTTAGTGTCATTGCTCTTTCTTTCTTATCAAATCTCAGACCACTCATGAAGGAGCTCCAAGCTCTCTGTCACATCCGGAAAAGGGGAGGGGGGGTGGGTGTTGATTGAGTGATAGTGAAGGGAGATGGGGTGGTGCAGTGACAGGGCTGTCGGAAGTCATTCTTTCTTTCATGTTTTTTCTTCTCCTTTTTTTCCTTAATTTCTGGGTTTCAGGATTTTTAGGGTATGGCAAGTAATTGTGACATCCTCTATCTTTTTTTTCTCTCTTCTCCCAGGCAAGAGGAATGTTCAATGTAAAGTGGCGTACAAGCTGTGGAATATGACGTTTGGCTTGTTCAAGATCTCGTGGGTAATGCAGATGCCTAGATCTACTAAAAAGCTCTTCCTAAGTTGGTCGCTGTACAAATGAAGGAGGAGGAATAGCATCTGGAAGACAGTTCCTTTGGCTGTTTGCTGGTCTATCACGAAGGAGAGATAGAAAAGGGATTTTGATTATGAGGAAGGGACTATCGATCAGCTCAAGGACACTTTGCTTCGTAACTTATTTTTCTGGTGTGCTGAGTCAGCAGAGACTCCCCTTAATTCTGGCCTTCCTTCTGTTGATTTTGTGAATAGGTTTTTGATCGCCTAGGTTCTTTTGGGTATACGTCTAGTGTACAAGGAGGTGTCACCTGTTTTGACGCGGTATATAATTATCTTTTTTTTATAAGAGTATAATATATATTAAATAAAAAGTGTCAATAAATAAAAAGCGTCAATAGAGGAGACGCAACCTATGTACACACGAAGTATACACAAACCACTACTAACTCTAAGCTAAGTTATTCACAAAATTACAAAAAGGACTAATTCCCTGAGCACATCCTCATAACCTCAAAAAGACAACAAATGGAGAATTTGATTCTTAAGATCATCCATGCTCCTTTCTTCGTTCTCAAAAGCTCTAGCATTCCTTTCTCTCCAAATAGTCCAACTCACTACAGTGTCCCAAAAGGAATTTCTCTTCTTCCGTTTATACAAAGACCAAGCCCGAAGCAAATCAATGACCGAATATGACATCACCCAGGATATATGAAATATAAATTCAGGACGAAATCCCACAGATCCCTAGCAACTGGACAATGAAGAAGGAGATGATTAATACTTTCAGCATCCCTCTTGCACATGAAGCACCAATTAATGTAAATCTTGCTTCTCCTCCTCAAATTATCTCCTGTCAAAATGGCTTCAGTGGCAGCTTCCCACATAAAGAAACCCACCTAGGAGGAGCCTTCGTTTTCCACACGTTCTTCCACGGAAAAGGAATGTTGTAATCTTTTCTCCTCTTTTGTCTTCGTTAAACAACTTTTTCTTATCTTCTCTTCTCTCCCCTCCCCCCTCCAAACACCCATGCACAGCGTTAAGAGAGATGTAAAATACTCTCTACTTCTCTAAATTTGGTTTTGATTTTATAGAACAAAGTCAGATCAGCTGAAAGCTATACATATATGACTAGACCTGCTTTCTAAATTTAGGTGGATACTTCACAGATTTATTTCCATTAGTTTTTGTTTGTTTTTTGGTTTAAAATCCTAATCGTTCTATACACCAAGGATACATAATCAAGAGTATCCAAATGTGTAAATACAAAACTCAGCAGCTGAGTATCCACATTTCATATCTTAAGAGTTACTCATGGTACCTTTTCTGTGTCTCTGTGTGTGTGGGGGGGGGGGGAGGCATACAAGGGGAAATCTCTGGACATACCTTCTTCACAAGCTAGTTGTTTCCAAGCACTCAATTTTAAAGCTTGGGTAGGTGCCTGATCACCATATGCAATTATGAGTTAGAGACAATGACAATTAGATTCTGAAGTAAAGTATGAAACAGCGACATAAAGGAAGTAGGGAACTTGGTGGGTCTAACCCATTTTCTTCCTTTCCATTAAAGAATTTATAGGATGCGCTTTTCTCTTTTCATGCTTCTAAATAGATTAATAACTCATTTTCTCTCCTCCTTTTTCTGTTTTTTTTCTTTTTTTTCAGTTTTTTTCTCAAAACACTATAACCATATTTTATGGGTCACATTCATATTCTCATGAGTGGGCTTAACTTAAGTTCTTTCAAAACTGCAGTTTCTAGTTAAAACATACTCCCTCCGTCCCTAAATTATCGTCCTCCTTTCCTTTTTCGTCCGTCCAAAAATAATTATCCAGATTGAAACTTACCTTTTTAGAACATCATTTTTACCACTTTACCCTTACTTTTCACCCTACATTAATTATGGGTCACATACACATGGACTTTAAAGGAAACTACTCATTAAACCAATATAAATAATCAAGTCAATTGTTTTTTCTTAATCCGTGCGTTTGATCAACTAGGACGATAATTTAGGGACAGAGGGAGTATTATATTCATGTTATGCGTCCCATTCTTCTCGTCTTTCCAGGAAGTTGGTGACTATTGTAGCTATTACCTTGACACCAAAAATGAGTTTGAACCAATGATTTCTTTCTCTCCTTGTAGATATCTAAATGAGATTTGAAAAATGGGTTCACATTGAGAAAGTGAGACTCAACTTTCCATTGACAAATTAATTTTGATAATTGTTTCATCAATTTAAACATGTTTAATGCCTAACTTAGCTCTTCAATCCCATTCCTAAGTTTTCAGTGTATTGAACAACTCCGTAGCTTATCCTACCACATGCATTACTAGTTCTCTCTCTTACTTTTCAATGTCATTGTGCCAACTTAGTCTAACATCCATATTACACTGATAGCTGGTACATCTCACAGCATGAGACAAAATTCCGTGAGAAAGAAACAAAATTCACGAATTACACTCATCGTTCAAGTTCCTCTCACCCCAAAGCATGACTAGCTACTATCAAGTATTAAAAAATTTAGCCAAAAAAATATAACCACACTTTCTTTCGATGCTCAAAAAGAATCTTTAGTTCATCTGATTAGATGGTTGGAATTAAACATAAAGTCACAGCAACTAATACACAATTAACTACCGTGTCTCTCCCAAACATATGAGAATTGTACATAATCACTAAAGATAGATGAAGCATGAAAAGACATGTTTATTTAACAATTGGTTGGCAACATAAATGACAGGCCAAAGTTTGATGAACTTACCACCACATTGTCCCAAGAGAATATAAGGCCATAAGCTTCGTCTGGCTTCATGGCATAGCGAATTCGTTTAAGAAAACCCTCTTGCAACCTATCATTGAGAAAATCCTGCGTTCAACAGGAGTACAGGACATCAACAATATAGAACTTGACCGTCCATCAACACCAAAATACAACAACACAGCTGAATTTCAAGGAAGCAAGAGACTCCCGACTAGTATTACATAAACAATGCAAATCGAGGAATGACGTTTTGCATACCACGTCAACCTTTAGGGGTCCATCTGGCCTAAACGTCTCGAAACCTTCTCCATATTCAGCTCCAATTGCCTAAATAAAGATTTTGCACAATTAATTCTCTCAAAACTAAGGGTGCCTTTATTGCAAAAGCAAAAAATGGATTATGCAAAAGTCAATCGTGTTACGAGAACTGTGAAACCTAGAACAAAGACCGGTAAAAGAAAACTGAAACCCAGAACCCTAATTTCAGGAGAAAAAAAAAACCTATGAAACTTCACCAACTTTAGCTTCCAAATAATTGATATAAACTAAACCCAGAAACCAAGATTGCCTAAATTTCATAGTATTACTAAAAGATGGATTTAAAAAGAATGAACAAAAAAAGACCAATAACCGGTGTAAAGGAGATAAGAAAGAAAGTACCTCTTCCATGAAAAGCTTGTTGGGGTTAAGATGGGACCCATCAAAGAACCCATTTTCGTCGGAAGCACAAGCTTTTGTGATCACTAATTTGTGGGCACGGTGTTCTTGTTCTACAAAGTTCGACCGTTGTAATCTCTGTTGTTTTTTTTTTTACAGATGAAATTTTAGGACATAGAAATTAGCAAATTTAAAAAAAATGTAATTTGAAAGAAAAAGGGTATAGCAATTGAAATTGAGAAAGAGAAAGAGGAGAGACAAACCAATAATCTGAGCTTGGTTGAGAGTTTGGTTGGAAACGACGTTGGAGTAAGGGGAAGCAGTCTGAAACTGAGAGCGCAATCCATTTTTGGGACAAAGCTGCTACGCAGCGCGTAGAAGAAGACGATGAAGCAGTTCTATCTTGGGCCTTGGCTCAATTTGGTAGTTCAAGACTAGAAGCCCAATTGATAATTTGGGTGGGTACTTTTATAAAAGCCCACCATAGTAACAAGGGAGAAATTCAGGCCGTCCCTTTTGGTAAAATTATAAAGAATAATTGCAAGTCGGTAGGCCCGGTACCATTTAATAGAATTGTAACCGTCCAGTTACTTTTTTTTGGGGGGGGGGGATTAACTGTGGATCGGTACATTTTTACGAAATTATAACCGCTCAACTACCCTCTTTTTTTTTAAAACTGTGTAAGTCCACTTTTATAATTTTTTTCCAATATTACTCGTCTTCTTCAAATCCGGCTGAGCCTCATCGCTTTCTCTGTCACATGCTCTACCCATTTTTTCAGAAATACCGACCATCTAATAGACAGTGAGAAGAATGAAAACATGATGATGGGAGATTGCCCACAAATGAGCGGGTCGGCAATTAGTTCCCCCTGCAATAATAATGTAATTCCAGAGGAAGAAAAAGTGTTGGGGTCTTAGATTTGGAGTGAGGTTGTAACCATTTGATAAGTTAACATTTTGTAAAGTGTGATTATGTGCATTACCAATGTTGTTTTGATACTGTTATTTAATAAATTGGTGGGAGCAATACAGATCTGATTTGTGATGTTAGTGTCTTTTGTTTGTTCTTCATTTTCTTCTCTTTTTTTCTAGCATCGTACCTTTTAAAATTTGGTCATCATTCAAAATTTTTGGGATGTGACCTTTGCATTGCGATGGCCAAAATTTTGAAAGACACCTAAAATTTTGAACGATGCCCAATTTTTTTACATTGCGACTAGGGGTGTAAATCAGAATCACCGAACCAAACAAGTCGGTTTGGTTCGGTTTTGATCGAAGACGGTTCGGTTTCAGTTTCAAAAATTGGAAAACCATGCGGTTCGGTTCACGGTTTTTGGTATCGAACCAAACCAAACCAAACCAACCTATATATTTTTATTTATTTATTATATAATATATATTATATTGCATTTATTAACTATTTTGAACCTTTGATTTATTCATTATATATATATATATATATATATATATGGGTGGCAAAATGGGTGTTATGGATAAATGGGTGTTAGGCTATTATAGTCTAACACCTATTTATCCATAACATTTTGTCACCATATATATATATATATATATATATATATATATATAAACACATACTAAACCAAACAAAATCTTGATTGTTGGAGAACTATTATATATTCCATTGTTTGTGTTTATTTTAGAATTCGTATTGTTTTATTTATAATAATTTGTTATTAGTGGCTTATTTCATAATTTTGATGTCAATTCCAAATTAAAATCTTATTTTTATTGTTATTTTTAATGTTGGTTAATTTCGCTAAAAATAATTTAATAAACTATAAAACCGAACCAAACCAAACCGAGTGGTTCGGTTCGGTTCCAAGTCTTACTCGGTTCTATTCGGTTTGAGATTTTTGGAACCACTAGGATGCGGTTCAGTTTGTGGTTTTGGCATAAACCAAACCAAACCGAACCACTTACACCCCTAATTGCAACGTCCAAGATTTTGAGTGATGCCCAAATTTGGGCAGTGGTTTTGTCGACGCGTATTTTCTTCATTAAGGGTATCTTCGTCATTTCTCCCTAAAAAGTGTACTGTAGCAGTTTAAAAAAATTATCAAGGACTTTTGTGATTATATTTTCTCCACAGAGGATCGGCCTGAATTTCTCCATTTTTAAAAAAATCACAAAAGTCCACTTTCTATAAAAAAAAATTCCTAAAATACCCACGCACCAAGTATCGTCCTCTCTCTCGAACAATATGCTTTCTTTTTCTCTTTCCAATTCCAAACCCACACCACCATTTTAGCTACCATTTGAATGATGAATCCAATTCCGAAAGAGAAGAACTGTCATTGAAAGGAATAAACAAAGCTTTTAGTCACAACTTGTCATTGAATAGAATATTCTATAATATGGATATATATTAATTTCAAGCCTTCCATCCAATCATGAGAACAATATTTTTTTCTTCATTTCGAACAACCATATTCTTAGCGCAAGCCGGAGATTCGTCGACTTAGCAATAGGTTTGGACTGAAGTCGGGAGAGAGACTCAAAGATTTCGAAGAAATCACTTGCAGACAAATCCATTTTGGGCATCGTTGCCTATGATGTGGGCGTCGTTGCCATGACCTTTGTTAGGAAATCGATCGGAACCTATAATGTAGGAAATAAATCAGCCATGTGAAGCATATTTCCATCTGCATCCAGTCCTGGAGCAAACCCATCAGCCATTGCTTTGATATCTTTTCAAGTGTAACCAAATGCAAGTCACTCAAGCATACATTGAGTTGCAAAATTTCTGAAGTGAAATTGATGATCGGTTTTTAGAGAAATAGCATATGTATAAAGGAAAAGGAAAAGGAATACCAACTCTCATTTCTGCTTCTGTTTGAATAATTGCTTTCATTTATAAAAGAGTACTGCCATTGAAAGGAATAAGCAAAGCTTTCGAGCAAATCCAATTTGGGCATCGTTACCTCTGATGTGGGCGTTATTGCCAATGATGTGAGCGTCGTGCTTCCTATGATCTAGGCGTCGTTGTCTACAAGTTGCAAAATTTCTGGAATGAGATTGATGATCGTTTTTTTAGAGAAATAGCATATGTATAAAAGGAAAGGAATTTCAACTCACATTTATACTTCTACCGGAACGATTGCTTTCATTTACAAAAATGTATTGTACCGAGAAAAGAGAGAAAAAAGTGGAGGAAGAATTAGGGGAAGAAAGAGAAAAAAGTTAAAAGCACTCATCACTATCAATCATAGGATATTTTCTTTGGATCGATGCCTAGTTTTTGCTTCCGTAGGATTGCGATGCCCAAATTTGAGATGGGATTTTTGCATTGTGATGCCCAAAAATTTGAGCGGTGCCCAAATTTAGGCATGGGCTTTGTCCGCTCGCCTTTCCTTCCTTAATGATATATTTGTCATTTTCCTCTCAAAAGTGCACTGTAGCTGTTTAAAACAAATATAGAGATTTTTTCGGTCATAATTCCACTACAGTGTACTGGCCCGAAAATCACCCAAATTATAACCGCCTCCCCTATATTTGTTTTAAGAAAAAATTGTGGGCCGGTCCTCTTTCAAAAAAGTTAATCGCTTAAGTACCCTTTATTTTTTTTAACCGGAAAAAGTTACTTTTGGACGTGAAAAGACTATGTTAACCTTAATGAGCATGAGACGCGTGTATCCCTTTAAATCGCAGTGCATAGGTTTGTACATCGCGGTGCAAAACATATTCTTCAAATTTTATTTTTGTACTGCGATATATAAATATATGTATCGCAATACAAAATACATGTTCCTTCAATTTTTGTATTTAAAATTATGAATGTTAACACTGATGAATTGCGATATATAAATATGTGAACCATGATATAAAATGCATGTGTTACTTCAATTTTTGTATCAAAAAGCATAAATGTTAACACTGATGAACCATGATAAATACATATGTGAACCGCGATACAAAATACATGTTTTACTTTCAATTTATGTATTAAAATACATCGAACTACATCAAAATACATCGAAATACAGAAATCTTCATTGTGAGAAATTGTAGAAACTCACACACTTTAGATTTACTTAAAGCCTAATAAGTTAAAAATAGTTAGTATAAATACTTTTCCAAAATCCTTAAAATCAGTTTTTTAACTTAGACTTTGTAACAAGTCTAAATCAATCTGCTGAAACATTCAGTAGATAAGATGCCCTCTGTTGTTTTACAGCAGATACCTTTTTACCTTGTTTGGTAGCCTGCTTTTAATTTCATTCTATCTGCTAGCCTTCACGCGCTTAGTATAATATATTATTTAGGTATACTTTTTCAAGCAAAAGGACTATTCACATGTCATTTCAATAGAAGATTTTCGTGCATGTTATCAATGTTCTTTGTATTCCCATACCTTTAATATTTCATGTTAGGAAATGCTCTTTATCTCTTACAGTCTTCCTGAATTTCTGGGCATTCAATGGAACATCATTTCATCAAGAAATTCAATACTCAACTTCACTCTCTCAAATGGCTACTATGGATTCATCTATAAAACGTTTGAAGCAAAAATTGAAGAAGGCACTCTGAAAGATCAATAGTAGTTAGGATTCACGGAATCTGTCAATGCGTCTCGTGATATAGCTTGTACTGTAGCTACACCCGGAGATGCATTGACCAGAAAATCAAATATGTAAACAGCGAAAGACTTTAAACAATTAAAGCAATACTAAACACAAAAGTTTATCAAAAAATATACAATTTATACTTGTAGATCCAACCTTATGGTCAAAAAGATTTCACTAAAAATGATTATGTGTTTAACAAAACAAATTGTAAAATCACCAAAATACCAAACCTCTCACAAGACAATAAGTCTGGAGAGAAAACCCCACAAAAACAAGGTATAGAAACGTGGGATTAAAAAATAAGCTTCCTAACAACTTAGGAAAGCAAACAGCCAATGCAGCTCGTGATGAAGCTACATTCGGAGCTGCATCCAGATTCTAAACAACTCTCAGTTTTTTCTCTCTTTATTTCTGCGTGTATTCAGCCTCTGTTTGTCTGCTCGAAATCTTTATATATATATATATATATATATATATGTGTGTGTGTGTGTGTGTGTGTGTGTGTGTGTGTGTGCGCGCGCGCGCGCTTGAACTAGAGTCCTACACAAATAGGAAAACACAACAACTTAGAAGACAAAGGATTAGGAAATAAATCAATTAGTTTCCAAATATAGTTTCCTAATTGAAGTCAAAAAAATCTAACCAAAGATTTTATCAATTTAATTCAGGACACTTAATACCTTTTTAGAAGTGTTTTGAATATGGAAACATCTTACCATGACTTTAGGACCAAGAAAGGGAACATCAATTAATTAATTAAAAATAGGAGGTTCCTATTTTACCCTTACAATCCCCCCTTTGATGAACCTTTCTGGTCAAATCATATGACAAGTGTAGGTCATTGCTGATCAAGCAAGACAGTCCTACACTAAGCCTGCATTGGTTAGAAAATAACATAACTCTCCCTGAATTTATGCATGATAATGATCACCAAGTACATCCAGAATTTCATTTGACAACCATCATGCAAATTTGCAAACTGACAGTAAACTAGGTTGGTAAAAACAACCTAGCACAGAACAGAACAACATTTTTAAACAGAATAACAGTAGTTTGACAAAAATAAATAGATGATGAATCACACAAAATCAGATTCATCCTCTTCAGTTTCAACATCATCAGCATCATCTTCTTTGTCCTTATCACTGCCTTCAAAATCAGTCTCAACAGCAGCCCTAACACTTGTCTTATCTCCCCCTATTTGACCTGAACTGGTAGAAGGAGCATGGTTGATGGTAAGCCAGGTTGTGAGCTGTGATTCCAGATTTTGTAAGAATGCAATCTAGGATTTGACTTGGACAAATTGATTGTTGATAAAGGAAACAGCTATAGAAGCAGTTTGTCCAGATGACATAGCAGGAAATTCAAAGGAGCCTGATGTAGCTTGTGATGCAGCTGCACTGGTTATAACAGTAGCAGCTTCTGGAATTGCTGAGAGCACTTCTTGAGGAGGAGTAAATTCAGAGTATGGGGTGCATGGGTAAACAAAAGGAAGGTTTCTAATCCTATCACCCTTCAATAGTTTTAAAGAAAGGTGAAAGGGGTCTAGAACATGGGTGAGTCTTTCATTTCTCATAGGTTTAATTCCCTAGGCATTTAATAGGCTGTATATGAGGGAAGGAAAAGGAAGGGCTTTCTTGTCACCTTCTGTTTCAGCCAGGGAGATAACCTTTCTGAATACCAAGTCCCCAAAATTAAAAGGTAGGCCTAAACCTATTTGGTACATTAATTTGGCATGCTCTTCAGTCACAGAGTTGGCATTAGAAGTAGGTGCCCAGTTTGCACAACATATTTTATGCATAACAGCATAAAAGGAGGTCAATTTTGCAGTATTGACCTTAGACTTCTTTTCTGGCCAATCTTTGATCAGTCCACCACTCAACTCTTTCACACATATGTTCAAATCATACATAAAACCTGTCATAGCTACATTTGGTGTCCCATAATACCTATTGATCAGAGAAGGAGAAAAATCTACCAGTTTGTTTCTAACAAAAACTTTTTCAAATGAGGGATTGCCTGCATATGTTATTTTCTTCTCTAAATTGGCATAGAACTCCATAACTATCTTTTTAACATAGGGGGCAGCAAATGTGAGAGTTGGTAAGAGTTTTCTATCATTAAAGAATTGAACAAGGTTCTGGGAAGTAAGGTCTTCCATAGGGATAATTCTTTCCTCAATAACTTTTCTTCCTAAATTGTATCTAAGAGAGGCTGCAGAAGTAAGGAAGATGGAAGAAAAAGGGTTACCTACTTCCAGTTCAGTGGATGCACCATGCGGCTTAAATTGGGCAAAGGGATAGTCCTGCTTCTGAGAAATCTTACAGGTGCTTCTTCACTTTCTTCTGAGGCATCTTTTTCCTCAATTTTTTTGTCTGAGCCGTCATCAAACTCAGAAGAGCTGGTGGCAAGAATAGGGCTTGGCATTGGAGAGGGGGACTTTGTAGCATTCTTTAAATTGATCATGAATTCAGCCAGAGTTCTCTGCTCATCAGAGAATTCAATATCAGTTTCTTCAGAAGGAACAGAAGGAGATGCATTCTGGAACACAACCTTTGGTGAGGGAATTGGGTTCTTCTTCAGGAACTTCACATGCAGCATCTAAGGGTGATGCTGCAATAAGATGGCTTTCAACTTGATGGGAAGTGACATGAGGAGCCACCACAAACTGGGAACCAGAGGGTTCAAAATCCTCATCATTAGAATCTGTCAAGGTCTGGACTTCTTCTGTAAATTGTCCTGGAGTGACTTTGAGCTTCTTTGCCTTGGTAACATCAGTAGGAGTAGGGTTCTCATAATTAGTGGGAATACTTCTCAACCTCTTTGACTTTCTGAGAGTAGGGTTTCCAACTTGGGGAAAATTGGTCAAATCCCTATGATTATCAACATCTATGACATTGTCTCTGTCACCTAGAAGGATAGTGGATAGAGGTTCGGGAAGGGGTTCAGTAACAACAATGGCAATGGTAATGGAGGGTTCAGCTACAGAGATTTCATCCAATGAAGCTTTGGGTGAAGACGCATTGTGAGCTTCATCGGGAAAGGTGGTTGTGTGTTTGAAGTTTGAGAGGCTGGAAGGTTTAGAAGCCATAGAAGAATTTAGGGTTTGTAGATTAACAGAAGGAGAAGGGACGGAATCTTCAGCAAATTTGGGGAAAATTGCTTGAGGGATAATGCGTGAGAGAGAGAGAGAGAGAGAGAGAGAGTATAACCCCTTCAACCTAGATATAAAACCACTTCAACAGCTACAATAAAAGGGTTAGCCGTTGGGAGATGATACACTGGAATGTGAAGAGATTAATTAGGTTGAATTTGATTTTTTGTTTTTTTTTAAATTGGTTTTGACTAAATCCAACACTCAAGTCCATGTCGCATTTAATTAGGGCATGAGAGTAGATGCAGTTAGACATGGAACATACTGATTGTGGGAAGAAATTATTTCTTTTTCATAAGGCATTTTGGATATCTCAAATAATTTCATGATTTTTGAATACACAATAAGGTATTTTCCCAAAATTTGATCAAGCACAAACAATACATTAGCAGCCTTTGTCAAAATTCAATATCTCCAACACCCCACAAAGATTATACAACCACTTAATATTTTTCAACATGGAAAGTTTTGGTAATTAATTTGCATAGTTGATTTTAGGACAAACTTTCAATAGACTGACACCTTTATTCACAATGTATGTCTTAAGATTATGCCTATCTTATGATGAAAATAGATCAAGCAATCACAAAAATAATGCAGTCACACATATGTGAAAAATGTCCAGATCAATTTGATGTAGTTCCGGATGAAGTTGCATTGGGAGACGTATTCGCTAGAATTGTGATTTTATGTTTATTTTTTCATCTTTTATTTATTTCAACCATATTCATCTTCCACAAATTCCATATGTACTTTATTTCCCTAGGAGTATAGCTCTATTTTGTTTCAAGCATATACACAATATGCCACTTGGAACCTTTCACACTATTTACCAAAGGAAACCATTTTGCTTATGATCAACCCATGAAATCCAAAGATCCATAGTCCCAAAAGAGAATGACCACCAACCTTGTTCATAGGTCGCTATTTTCCTTTAGATAGCTTTCACACTTTTCCAAGGGTTATCCATTTTACTCAAGATCAACCTATGAGAACCTAAGTTCCATAGTACCAAGATATGATGCTACAACCCTTGTACTTTAGGTAGCTCTTTCCTTTGTGGACTTCAAACTTGCACAAAAACCGGGAGAGAGTGAGACTCATAACAAAAAAATCACAATTGATTTTGAATGCAATTCCCAGGTAACAACACATGGTACAAACATGTGTGATTGATCTAGAGTGCCCCCTAAAAACAAAATGTAAAGATGCCCTTTTTTTTAAAACAAGTGTAGATGGCACACATACCAAGAGATTTCGTAACATTAATAAATCTCTCAAAATCTAGGCTCTTAGTGAAAATATCAGCCAAATGATTTTCAGTCCCAGCATATTCTATGCAAATAACACCTTATTCAACCAAGTCTCTAATAAAGTGATGTCTTATATAAATGTGTTTTGTTCTAGAGTGTCAAACGTGATTTTTTGTTATACTTACTGCACTAGTGTTGTCACAATACATGGTTAATACATTACTGTGTAGGCCATAATCTTTGATCATTTGATTCATCCATAAAAGTTGTGTGCATCCACTACCAGCTGCAATATATTCAGATTCAGCTATAGATAGGGCAACACAATTTTGTTTTTTACTATACCAAGAAGTCAAGTTATTTTCCAAATAAAAGCATCCACTACTTCTCATGTCATCTACACTACATGCCCAATCAGCATCACTAAAACCAACAAGATTGGTGTTAGTATGTTTTGTGTACCACAAACCCATAGTAGAAGTGTCAATAACATACCTAATTATACGTTTGACAGCTTTCAAATGAAAGACCTTTGGGTTTGCTTGATATCTAGCACACAAACACACACTATACATGATATATGGACATGTGGCAGTCAAATACAACAGGCTTCCTATCATGCGTTTATATAATGTATGGTTAACACTTTCAAAATTCTCATATTTGCACAATTTGTTGGATGTACCCATAGGGGCTTTTTTTTTCTTTCCATTCTCAAGATTGAATTTCTTCACCAAGTTAATTGCATACTTGGCTCTAATACCAATTGAAAGATCAATAGTAGTTAGGATTCACGAAATCTGTCAATACGTCTCGTGATGTAGCTTGTACTGTAGCTACACCCGGAGGTGCATTGACCAGAAAGTCAAATATGTAAACATCGGAAGATTTTAAACAATTAAAGCAATACTAAACACAAAAGTTTATCAAATAATCTACAAGCTATGCTTGTAGATCCAGCCTTATGGCCAAAAAGATTTCATTAAAAAGGATCATGTGTTTAACAAAACAAATTGTGAAATCACCAAAATAGCAAACCTCTCACAAGACAATAAGTCTGGAGAGGAAAACCCACAAAAACAAGGTATAGAAAACGTGGGATTAAAAAATAAGCTTCCTAACAACTTAGGAAAGCAAACAGCAAAAACAGCCAATGCAGCTCGTGATGAAGCTGCATTCGGAGTTGCATCCATATTCTGAACAACGCTCAGTTTCTTCTCTCTTTATTTCTGCGTGTATTCAACCTCTGTTTGTCTACCCGAAGTCTTCATACATATATGTGCTTGAACTAGAGTCCTACACAAGTAGGAAAACACAACAACTCCAAGAAGACAAAGGATTAAGAAATAAATCAATTAGTTTCCAAATATGGTTTCCTAATTTAAGTCAAAGAATCTAACCAAAGATTTTGTCAATTTAATTAAGGACACTTAATACCTTTTTAGAAGTGTTTTGAATATGGAAACATCTTACCATGACTTTAGGACCAAGAAAGGGAACATCAATTAATTAGGTAAAAATAGGAGGTTCCTATTTTACCCTTATACACTCGTTGCAATTTACGTGCTCAAGCTTTCAAAAATCAATCTCTCTCTACAGCAAGAGACAATCTAGTCGAAGCTCTTACTCACATCAAGAACTTCAAATCTTTCTTTGAAGAGCTTCTTCTCCTAAACATTACTAGACAGTTTCACTCATAGCTATTCTCTTATAGTTTCTGTTTTGAGCAATCTCTGATTCTCCGTTATTTTATTTCTTTCAAATCCTTAAAGGATCACATATTGTTGCACGAGTTTGATTCTTGCTAGATCAAAACTCCTCACACTAGTTTTTGTTGTACACTCATCCGCTAGTGATCATTTAACTTTACATAATCTTAGTGCACTTCAAAATCCAAGTTTGACCAACTTGGTAGTGGATGTAGTAGTTTTAACACTGTGAATCACTCCAAATATCGCGTTCTGTCTATATGTTGTTTTTCACTGTTCATACACTTAAGCAGCTCCTATCTACTTAAATGTCTAACAGTTACAGTCATGAGTTCTTTATTATTTTTGATCTTATTTTTTGTACTTCAATTCAGTCCTTATACTCAAGTGATTAAAAAAAACCTAAACCAAACCCTTTTTAGTTCAGCAGCTGCTATCTGCTGATTTATCAATCAGCTGCTGAAAACTTCTATTTTCCGCTGCATCTTTTAAAGGTTTTCAAAACAACCCTTAAAGTTTTAAAATGCTATTCACCCCCTCTAGCCTTATTTCGTTGCCAGCTGGACTTACAATTGGTATTAGAGCTACAATTTTTGAAAAATCTATTTTTCCAAGTTTAACAACTTGAAAGATCAATCATGGTAACTCTAAAAGCTTTTCAATCAAACAATGTCACTCAAGTACCTATTTTTTTTATGAAAATTACTTTGATATATGGAAAGAAAGAATACAAGATATATGAACAACATTGATAAAAGATTGATGAAATGTATTAAGAATGGCCCCATGCTACCCATGAAAGTAAAAAGCTAAACTGGGTAAATTTTCTTCTGCAGATGATGATACTATCAATCCACTTGCTGCTGGTGAAGAAGAATATGTATTAAATCTTAGAATGGATTGAGAAAGATAAAGTACAAGATGGGTTAGATGCCAAGGCAATACACATTCTTTCTAGTGTTGTTCCAGATGAGAACTACAAACAAATATATGATTGCAAAACAGCCAAAGATATATAGGAAGCTCCTGTTGAATATGTTGAAGGGGATCAAAATACTAAAGACAACAAGCTGTATGATTGCATACAAGAGTTTGATGCATTTAAGAAAGATCCAAAGGAATCATTCAAAAATGTCTATGATAGGTTTCTTGAGGTAAGTAATAGATGTTCTTCTCTTGGTAAAATCTATAGCATGAAAGATTTAAATATGAGATTTCTTAGCAGTTTTGGAAGTTCACGACATGTCAAGGTAACTGCCATAAAGGAGGTAAGAGACTTGAACAAAACTCACATACGTAGTCTTGTTGCCAGTCTCAAAATTTATAAGAAGGAAATTGCAAAAACTCAAGAAATTGAGAAAAGTTTTAAAGGCATCTCTTTGCATGCTCAACTTGAAAAACCAGAAGTCTCCACGTCTCAGTCAGATGATAACTTTGATGAGGATGTGTTTGTTGCCTTTGCCAAACAATTTAGAAAGTTTAAATATTTCAAACGAAATTTTCAAAAACCTTCTTCTAGTTTTCAGAAATCTTCCTCAAACTTCCAAAGATCATCTTCTTCAAACTATCAAAAGCCTTACTTCAAATCCAATGAAGAAAATGATAAAAATGAAAAACTCTTATGTTTCAACTGTAGAAAACCTAGACACTATGCATCAAATTGTCCAAGTACAAGAAATGAGTATTACAAAAGAGCTCCCAGAAACTTTGAGAGGCAAAAAGGGTTAGTTGTTGAGGATAAAATTTAGCAACTTGGATTGAAACAGATTCAGAGGATGAATCTGCTGATTTTGTACAAGAAGCAAATCTTTGTTTTGTTGCAAAATCAGCCATATATGATTCAAAAAATGAGCATTCAAATTCTTTTTGTGATTCTGATGATGAGCCTCTATACTCACCTATTACTAATCATAGATTGCCCAAGTCATCCAACTTGACCAGTTTGTAATTAAGAAAATAGGAAATCTATATACATATATGAAAAGAGAGAAGTAAGTTTTGGAAAGTTACGGTTCCCGTCAAAAGTAACTTTCCAAATTTATAAACACTTCTAATTTGTATATAAGCCACTTTTTGTATTGGAAATTGAAAATAAAAAATGTCATTATTTTGGTTAATTGGATAAATGATTCCAAAACCTCTTCACATTCTTATTTAGTATATCAAGAAAAATATGCATAGTAGAAACATGAGAAATAACAAAACCAAGTTTTTTTTTGACAATTTCTTTGCATCAATATCCAGGCTAGGAAAAATAAAGATGGAATAAAACAACGATTTTGAAACTAAATCATATACACACACTTTTATTTCTATTAATTTGCTTATACGTTTAGATTTTTAATTGAAATCTACATGAGAGCCAAACAAAATAATCTTAATTTTAATGTTACAAAATTATGATATTCAATCCTACACATCGAACTCAAAATCTTTATGTTGCAATCATTTGTGTATTTTACTTGCACTCAAATTTTAACTATTGTATTGATATGAATATAGGTTTCGTGCATCGCACGGGTGCTTTGATTATAATTTTCTATGATTAACTTCAATTTTTATTGTACAAAGTAAACTGTTTTGGTCAAGAACATGTCACTTCGATATAAATTTAAAGATATGTTTAAAAAGTTATTGTTTTTTTAACTTAATTTTATATAATTTGTTTTATATGCATATTGAACTCGTGATTTTTCATATAATTATTTGATTATATGGTTATTATTAAAATTTTATACTTTTTTATTTATATCAATATTGAACCGTGCATTTCACGGTTGTGTTGTAGTATATATAAAAACAGAAGTGCATAATTTTTAGAAATTTCCCGCCAAAACTCACTTTTCAAAAATGGAATCACTTATGTTCTGTTTATGTCAAAAAACTTGAAATTGAATTTGAGAAATGTCATTTAATGTTGTTAACAGAAACTATTCCAATTTAGTTTACTTTAAAAAAAATTAAATTCAAAAATGACATATAAATGGCATTTAACTAATTACATATCAAAGCCATATAATTGTTAAATATTACACAAAAATAAAGTAGAAATCAAATTTCTTGGCAAGCTATTCATAAGTCAGACAAAGTCCATGTGCATATAACTAATTACAAACAAAATCAATATATAAAAATAATTTGTAAAAATGGTATTTGTTCAAAAATATTGAATAGCTTAGTATTATTATAAATAAAAAATAGGTAAATAAAAATATTTACGATTGTTTTTATAGATCTTGAAATACAGTTCTATAATATTTAAAACAAATAAAAAATACCCATGGGTTTGACTTTGTTTGTTTTTTTCGTTTGAGTCCGTCTTAGTTTAAATTATCCCTAGATTTTGTGTCCGTGCTTATGGCACAGTGTCAGTATGGAACTTATTCAATGTATGAAGCGGACAACATGCAAATGAATTGATATATGATTTGGATTTTGTAAATATCAGATGAATGCACACTACACAACTGAAAAGAAGACAAAACTCAATAAACTAAACACAAAAATACATTTTATGATGGTTCATTACAAATAAGTAAGAATATCGAGAACTTTATGTCATGTTCAAATTAGAGTGACATTTTCTCTTCTTCTTCTTATTTTTTTGTTAATTCTTTATGTAATTGAAAATTGAAATGTAATATATAAGTTATGTTGTTGAAAGTGTTGGAACAATAGTAGCTAGGATTTGCAAAAACTGTCAATGCAGTTTCCAATGTAGCTTCTGATGAAGCTACAATGGAAGTTACAATGGTCAGAAAAGTTAAAACAGCGGAAGACTCAACAACTGAAGCACAAATCAAGCACAAACAAATACCAAACAATCTACAAGCCTATGCTTGTAGATCTAGCCTTTTGGCCAAAAAGATTTCATAAATAATATGATTTGTTTTACAAAAGGTTATATGAAATCACCAAAACTAATCCTCTCACAAGACAACAAGTCTTTGAGAGCAAAACTCACAGAAAAACAAGTAAAGAAAACGTGGGAAGAAAAGAATCAGCTTCCTAGAACAATTAGGAAGACAAACAGCTCCAGCACTCAATGTAGTTCCGAATGTTATAACATTCGAAGCTACAATCAAAATCTGCAACACGTCTGGAACTCAAACAACTTCAGGAACTCTGATTTTTCTGCTTCTGAATTTTCTGCTCTCATTCTCAATGCATGTCTTCAGCCGTTGCCCATGTCTTCTATTTCTAATGAGAAGAAAACCTACACATAAAGAAGGAAACAAACTCCAATATGGAAAAGGATTAGAATTAGTAATACAATCAACTACCTTAGATACTAGATTTTCTTAACATATTGACAAGGACTCTAAGGCACGGCATTTAGAAAGGTTTTGATATAGATTTTGTTTCCGAAAACAACTCCTAAGATTTAGGACCAAGAAACCCAAAATATAATAATATATTTTGTTTCCAAAAATGACTAATCTTAAGGACCAAGAAATGAGATACAAAACTAAAATAGGTCATGCATATTTTACCCTTACAATCTCCCCCTTTGTTGAGCCTTTCTGGTCAAATAATATGACAAGTGTTGCCACATATTCAACACAAACAAAGTCCTTCATAATCTGCATTTGTTAGCAAAAACTCCCCCTGAATATGACAATCAGATGAAAGTCTATAAACTAAATATGCAGTAGATCAACAACCAAGCAATATCCAGATTAAGTTTTGCACAAATCCACAGAGCAGAGAATTTATAAAGTAGATTATTACAGACCAAAAGTATCTAGTGCAAACAGTACAGACAACCACCAATTACAACCAAAAATAGAACCACATCTTCAACTTTCAAGCACAGGATCAGCAGTAGCAGCTGTAGTGGAACCAGGAGCAGTAACAGCTTGTTCAGGAGCAACACCAACACTTGAATCACCTCCCCCTATTTGGCTAGAATATATGCTCAGCCAAGCAAAGTATTGAGCCTCCAAGTTATGAAGGATAGCAATTTGAGATCTGACTTGGATAAGCTGGCCCTGGATGAATGACAGAGATATAGAAGCAGATGGTCCAAGAGAAATCAGGGCAGGAGCTGATGAAGGACCAAATGTAGCTACATTGGCAGCTACATTGGCCATAACTAGAGCAGAGGAAACAGAAGCAAACTGAGAGGCAGAGGTAGTGGCATCAAGTGCAGGCATGGTTGAGGAAGTGCCAGCAGCAGAGGGGTATGGATAGACCAAAGGCAGGTTTACCACTATATCTCCCTTTAATATCTTAACAGAGATGTGAAGGGGGTAAAGGATGGGGGTGAGTCTATCACCATCAGTGGGAGCAAATCCTTGGGCAACCAGAACTTTGTAGATAAGAGAAGGGAAGATGAGAGCCCTTTTGTCCCCCTCTGACTCTACTAGGGATATAATCTTTCTAAAGACAAAATCTCCAAAATCAAAAGGCAGACCAAGACCAATCTGATACAAGGTCCTAGCATGTTCTTCAGTAAGAGCATTGGAATTTATAGTTAGGGCCCAATTTGCACAACAAATTTTATGCATGACAACATACAAATAGGAAAGCTTGGAAGTGCTAACATTGGCCCCTTTACCTGGCCATCTAGATACTAGACCTCCTCTTGGACACAAACATTTAAATCAGACATTAATCCTACAACCCCAATAGCAGGATACCCAAAAAGCACATTGATTATGGAGGGAGAGAAGTCAAACCATTTGTTCCTAACATACACCTTTTCAAATCTAGGATCACTAGCAGAAGAGATCATTTTCTCAAGATTGGCATAGAATTCAAAAATAATGTTCCTAAGGTAATAGGAGATGCAGAAGACAGAGTGGCTAAGAAACCTCTATCAGTAAAGAATTGAACAAGATTTTGTTCAATCAATTCTTCCTTGAGAATCAATCTTTCATCAACAATTTTCCTAGAGGTGTTATACCTCAAGGAAGCAACAAAGGTTATAAACTGAACAGAGAAGGGAGTACCTAAAGCAACATCAAAGGATGTAGGTGTGAATGTAGCTTCCCTGGTTGCTACATTGAGAGCTACATTGGAAGTAGCATTGGTCATGGCAGTTCTTCTCCTTGTGAATCGTAAAGGACTTCTTCATTTTCTTCACTGTCGTCTGGAGAGACTTCTTTAGTTGCAAAATCATGGTCAGAACTGTCTTCAAACTCAGAGGACCTTGAGGACTTGGCAGGGTTTGAAGAAGTAGATGAAGAGGGCTTTGGAGAAGCATGCTTCAGCTGCATCAGATAATCAGCTAAGGTTCTCTGCTCATCGGAGAAACTCATGTCAGAGAGATTTACTTCAGGCTCAAAATGACCAGTAGAAGCAGCCACATTATGAGGAGGAGAGTTATGTTGAAAGACCACTTTTGGGGAAGGAATGGGGTAGTCATCATCTGCTGGGGCTATGGGAGACCGACCACATTCAATATTCTGAGCATGACTACGAGGTTCAGCCACAAAATGATCTACAGTGGCAGTACCAACAAAATCCTCATCGTCGCTGTCTGAAGCAATTTGAACAGCTTCTTCGAACTGTCCAGGGGTGACCTTGAGCTTTTTTGCCTTTTCAACCTCAACAACACTCAGATTTTCAAAATTACTTGGAATCCCCCTCAATCTCTTGGACTTTTGAGTGCTAGGGTTTCCGATTTGGGGGAAACCAGATAAGTCACCGGGGTTTTCTACGTCAATGGCATTCCTTTTTTCCCCAGGTAATATGACGGTGAGAGGTTCTGGAAGGGGTTTAGCAAGAACAATGACTGATCTTGGATTTATAGGAGAGGAGGTTTGAGACGATGTAGCTTCAGCAGAAGTAGCACTAGAAGCTACATTGGCTGAGGGACTGTCCTTCATGGTGTCTGAAGAACTGGAAGGTGTAGACGTCATTGAGAATTTAGGGTTTCAAGAGATGAGATGAAGAGAGATTGAGATGGTAGCAAGATCCTTCAGGACTTTTGGGAATCAGTTGAACAGAAGAGAATGTGGAGAGTGATACCGTGCCTGCTACCTGAAAGGACAACTTAAAACACCCTCATAAACATATTAGCCGTTAGAAGCATAATTTCAGGAATAGGAGGGGGCATTTGTGAGATTCCCAAACTGATTTTTGATTTTTGAAAAACAAACCAAGGTTGACCAAACACATATAGGAGAAATAGGAAATCTGATTTTGACTTGAGAAAAATGTGGAGAGCTATGTGTGTGTGATAACAACTAATCTCTTAATTACATTCTTGAATTTTTGAATTTCAAATCACCAAGGATTCTTAACAAACACACCAAAAAGATAACCAAAAGTGTACCAACCCAAGCATGCAATAGCAGCTATATCTATTATCAAGAACTCTTAGAGCATCACACAGATTAGACAATCACATAAAATATTCAACATGGAATACTTAGGTAATTATTTTGCAATTTTTAAGATAAGGGCAAAAATTCAATAGGCTAATATTGTCAGAACAGAACATGTCCTAAAATTGATGCCTACCAGATGACAAGAATGAATCAGACAGACTATACCAAATGCAACGACACACATATGAAAAATGTCTAGATTATCTGAATGTAGTTCCCAATGTAGCTGCATTGGGAGATGCATTCGCCAAAATTATGATTTTATGTACAATTTCTCATCTTTTGTTTATTCTAGCCATACTCATCTCCCACAAATTCCATAGGTACTTTATTTCCCTAGAAGAATAGCTTTACTTTATTTCAAGCATATTCACAACATGTCACTTGGAACCTTTCACACTATTTACCAAGGGAAGCCACTTTGGTTTTGATCAACCCATGAAATCCAAGGATCCATACTCCCAAAAGAAAGTTGCCATAAACCTTGTTCATAGGTAGCTCTTTTCCGTTAGGTAGCTTTCACACTTTTTCTTTCAATGGTATTCAATTTTCTCAAGATCAACCTATGAGAACCTAAGTTCCATAGTACCAAGATAAAGTGCTACAACCCTTGATTTTTAAAGGTAACTCTTTCCTTTGTGGACTTAAATTTTCATAAAACAAACAATTTTGGGAGAGAGAGTAGAATCAGTACAAGGAAATCACAACAGATTTTGAATGCAATCCCAGGCAACGACATGCATAAAACATAAGAGATGAAACTAGTGTGCCCTCCTAAATACCCAATGCATGATGCCTATGTGTTCGTATATATATATATATATATATATATATATATATATATATATATATATATATATATATATATATATATATATATATAAAGGGTCACATGGCACATATACCAAGAGATTTCCAAAGATTGATGAATCTCTCAAAATCTAGACTCTTAGTAAAAATATCAGCCAGTTGTTTTTCAGTACCTACATGTTCAATGAAAACAATACCTTGTTCAACCAAGTCTCTAATAAAATGGTGTCTTATATCAATGTGCTTAGTTCTAGAGTGTTGAACAAGATTTTTTGCTATGCTTATAGCACTGGTGTTGTCATAATACATAATTAACACTTCACTGTGTAGGCCATAATCCTTGATCATTTGGTTCATCCATAAAAGTTGTGTACACCCACTACCAGCAGCAATATATTCAGATTCAGCTGTGGAGAGGGCAATACAGTTTTGCTTTTTACTAAGGTTTAAATATCAATTTGGTCACCCTATTTTCGGCCAAAATTCATTTAGCTCACTTTACTATATTTTTTGTCAAAATAGTCATTATACTTAACAATTATAATCAATAAGGTCACCATGTGTATTTTCCGTCTATTTAGTGGACGGAAATCATCAAATAGTCGTAAATGTCCTTATAGAAGGAACATGCTATGCACGTGATGAGTTAGAAATTACGAATTAGATTAACGGTTTCCAGAAGCTCCTTCTGTTCATCCTCCGAAGGTATAAAGGATGACAAAGGCTGCTTCCTAGAAGACCTAGAGATGCCTGGAAAGTATCTTTTGGCATAGTATATCAGGCAATTCTCGCTGATGTCTGAACTTAGATTTTGAGCTCTCATTGCAAGAATCAAACGCTTGAACAACGGCAAACTGAGTAAGCCTAGTTCTTCAAACCACGACTATGTGCCTCTACCGGTTCCCTTCCTTCTTGGGCCACTATCGGAACCGCTGGTCTTTGCAGTTGTTTCGTTCACCGGCCACCCAAATAAATCCGGATCCACATTAGAAGCCCTAGCTGCAATTAAGGCAATGCACCTCTGAACAATGCCAAGAGACTCAGCCAACGGAATCAATTGCTTGCATGACTTTAGCGTTTTGATGGAATCTTTTAGGCTTTTGAGGACTGACTGGGAAAGAATTGGGAAAGAAATCTCTCAGTTTTCGAAAGAGATTATCTTCAGAATACTCCTCAGTCATTGCTAAGATTTCTCCGACACAGCGGAGCGGAGCAACGTTTGAAGCCGAGAGGTCGATTTTAACGTCGTAACAAAACTTGGCTGCAGTCTCAAATGTCTCTGAACCTCCCGAAAAATCCGGGAGAGAGATGTTGCAGTACTGTACTTCGTCCTCTTCCTTTTCGATCTCTTCTCCATGAGCGTCGTCGTCTTTAATAAGTTCCCTTAATCTGATTCGTAATTTCTAACTCTTCATGTGCACAACATGTTCCTTCTATAAGGACATTTACGACTTTTTGATGATTTCCATCCACTAAATAGACGAAAAATACACATGGTGACCTTATTGATTATAATTGTTAAGTACAATGACTATTTTGACGAAAAATGTAGTAGAGTGAGCTTAATGAATTTTGGCCGAAAGTAGGGTGACCAAATTGATATTTAAACCTTTTACTAAACCAAGAGATCAAGTTGTTACCCAAGTAAAAGCATCCACCAGAAGTACTCCTCATGTCATCTACACTACCTGCCCAATCAGCATCACTAAAACCAACAAGGTTGGTATTAGTGTGTTTTGTGTACCACAAACCCATAGTACAAGTCTCACCAACATACCTAATTATTCTTTTGACACCTTTCAAATGGGAGACTTTAGGGTTTGCTTGGTATCTAGCACACAAACACACACTATACATGATGTCTGGTCGGGTGGCAGTCAGATATAACACACTTCCTATCATGCTTCTATATAAAGTATGGTCAGCACTTTCAGATTTCTCATCCTTGCAAAGTCTATTGGATGTACCCATAAGGGTTTTTTAGACACCCCAATTTCATACCCATGGTATGTAACATTGGCATGCGATATCAAGACATGTTAAAACTTAACAAATGTCAAGTTACAGGGTTTAAAAATGCAAAAGACAAAGCAGGATGCGCAAAACAGTAAAAATGCAAGGGCTAAAAGTGCCAAACGAGGCTGAAATTTGGAGGACTGGCGCGGCGCCCAAAAAGGGTGGTTCTGGCGCCCAAGTCCTCTACGGGAAAGTTAACGCGTGCACAAATTAAGTACACGGTACAAAGCGGGTCAAGCACAAAATCCACAAATGCCAACGATGTCCCTCTCCGGCCTATAAATAGAGTCCGGGTTCTTCACAGGGGACCAAAAAACACAAATATGCCCAAACTCTCAGCGTTATTGTTACGTTGTGAGAATAGTGAGCGATTGTGAGATAGTGAACGCCCCCTCCTATAAAGCCTCGAAGCTCTGCCAAAACTTCTTCAAACACAAAACCAACCGGTCAAAGTGAGCCTTAGCCCCCCCAGCTAGGTTTTCACCCTATTTCCCCGATCCAAAAATCTTGAAAAGAGCAGTTGCTTTGCCTGAGTAAAAAGGCCAAATCCGCCAGAAACAAGCAATTGTCCTGCCTGATTTCCGCCAACAGCAAGCACGGAGCAGCAAAAACGCAGCGGTTGCTCGCCCATTTGATGCCCGTAAAGCAGCCTTGAGACGGTCACCCTGCGAACAGCGGCGGCCAGCGGCAAAAGACTCCCTCTCTGGAAGGACAGTAGCGAGCACACAACGCTCTTAAAGGTGAGCCTTTGAGAGTTTATTTTATAAAAAAAGCTATTTTCCATCTGGTCCAATGTAAAAATATAAGCTGTTGTGCTGCCCAGATTTATTTAGAAAATAACATTAAAAAGAGTCATTATTATGACCAAATATTTTTAAATATATTTGTAAATTATTGGAAGGAGGTGGCTGCAAGTCCGTAAATAATGTAGACACTGGATGTATTTGTTTTCTTTTCTTTCTTTTAATGCTTTATTTATTTGCTAGATAAATATAATAAAAGCATACCTTAATAGCTGTTTTGAGATCGAAGGGGCGAGTTGGGTGCCTTCCCGACTAAACTCGTAACTTAGCCTCCGAACGTTTTTGCATTCTCTCGGTTTTATTTTTGGTTTTTCTTTATTTTCTCCTTAAAATAAAGATGGCGACTGTCAAAACATTTTGGATCACAGTGAGGCAGCCAACATCCTTTCTTGCACTTTTCCTGCTT
>CM028379.1:137959895-137992138 GCA_013146195.2 Codonopsis lanceolata | reverse complement strand
CCACCACTGTGATTCTTTCTTTTCTGAGATTTTCCTCAGTTTATTAGTAATGCATATGCATGTCCTATTTATGCCTAAATGATGTAATTAAGTGATGATGCGTGAAATTTATATGCGCGTGATTTATTTTGCGATGCATGATTTGAACTAGTGGTCACTATTTGACCCTACTATGCATGATTTATATTCTAAATGCAAATGAGGCTATATGATGCATGTTTTACATTAAAACATATTTTTGCATGCAATAGAATCATTTAGACGGACTTTTCGAATACAATTTAAATTTTTCGAAACACATTTTCTGCATATTTTCTGATAAAAAACGACAAAACATATATATTTCATGCCCTTAGATTCATTTTTCAAGCATGTACCAGGGACATAGTAAATGCCACAAAAATATTTATTTTGATGATTGGTGGCAATTTATCTTCTTTTTAGCATATCCCTATGGCAGCTTATTGGACAGTGAAATGCACATAATGGATGCATGAATTACTCTATTTGATGCAGATGCAATTGCAGAACAATTATAAGATGATGCATGAATATTTTCATACTTTGTTATGTACATAGTAAATACAGTCTAACATGCACTTTTATGATGTTTAAAATGCAAAATAACTATTTAAATGCAAACAGATTACATAAAAATTTTGTTTGTTTTATTATTATTATATATATATATTTTTTTCAAATATTTTTTTGAATATTTGTTGTAAGAATGTAAAAGAATACGATGTATGTACAAGATATAGACTCTTTTTTTTTTTTTATTTTATTTTCGAAAAATGACGTTTAATGAAAATAAATGTTTATTCACATGTGAATTTATGTACATGTATAAAAATGGTATGTGTTTACTTACATTAATTTTTTTTTTTAGCATGTTACAATTTTAAAACTTATGAAGTACAATGCATGCAACATGTTCATTATTTATTTATACTTATTTATTAAAAGATCACAAAAGAAGAAAATAGGATGAGGACTTACCTTTTTCTCTTCTTTTTTTTTTTTTTAGATTCGCAGCAATTCACAAGGCGGGCAACATGTGCCAACGTAGGCGAGATTTATGCTATTTTGCCCGAGGCTGCTAGCTATTGGTGGAGTGGGTCCCATTGTCTTTATGCATTTTTCACCCACTTCACCAGCCTACTTGCCCATCTTTGATGTGCTGCTCAGGACTCTCGGTGGGACATCACCCATACTTTCCACCTCACTGGGAGGCGACCATGACCCTCGTGCGATTTTGCCGCGATCATGACATTCCTACCAAAGAGGGGAGACCCTCGGCTCCCGATTTCACTCTTCGTCGACGTAGGAGGAGGTGGTGGACCTCCGGGTTTTGTGACCGCGATTGGACCAAATAGCGGATGAGATTTTTTCAGATTCTAGCATGGCTCTGAATTGGCTTCTCAAAGAATGTCGCGGGCGTGGCAATTTGCCGATGATGTTGTTTGACTCGAGTGGCAAGAGCGTTTCTATTTTTCTTTCTTGGCACACGCTTTGCCAACTCCTCCTCCCTCGAGAGTTTCCTCCTGGCTTGTCTCGGGCGGATTTTGATCGGATCCCTTTATATGACTGGGGACAGTAGGCTTGGCCGAACTCAGATGCTTCTATGGATAGTGGCCACCTAATGATTCGCCGACTCGAATGGGTTTGCCCCGACGTGGAGGTACATGCCTTTTCCTCTTTTCTTTCTTTTTTTTTTAATGTAAACTTCTTTTTTAATTATTTTTTTTCAAAGACATATATATTTTTTCTTTTTCTCCCTTATATATATATATATATATATATATATATATATATATATATATATATATATTTGGAGGTCTGGCCTTCTCATTTTTCACATTTTCGCCGGTCGCCTCATTCGGCGAAGCTTACAAGCCTCCGTACTGCTCCAAAGACGTTGATAATAACAGGTGGATCCCTACGAGGACGGTGGTCAGAAGAGAGGAAAGAGTGCCGGAGCGATTATTAGCTCGAGTCCCGGTCCCTGCACTTCCTTCCTTCGAGGGTCCGAGGTCATTATTCTGTACATTTTGATGCTCACCGCCGGATAATGATGGTTTCCATCATGGTGGACTCTTTATATATGGGCGAGCCGGGCGAACCGTCAAGATCGGCCTGTTTCTAGTAGCTCCTGGCAGTGCCTCCTGGCCTCCTTTCTCGGGTGATAGAGCCCGATCGACCGCCTCAACAGTATCAAGATTGGGAAATACCTCATGCCGCTGATTATCCAAAGGATGGCGTATGAGGATTTTCCGAGATTAGTGCCGTGATCCCCGCCTTCCTCGCTCCTGCCGCGCCAGCGACATTCTCGATGCTTCTCACAGCCGTGGCCGTTTATTTCATCTCTCGATGAGAACCTGATGTTTACTGAGCTCCGATGATGTCTTCTACCTTCCAAGCATGAGGGGTGGTGGCTTGGCAGAGGTGTTCTTCCTGATGTCGAGATTCCGGAGGAGCATCGTGTCCCGGAGCAGGCTCGTTCGGTAGACACATCCACCTTTATTGTCTCTCTTTTATATATATATATTTTTTATACATTTTTTTCTTTTACATGCATACACTTTTTTATACATTTTTTTTTGCAGGTGAACGTGTCCACTTATAAGAAATTGTTATGGCTTTTTCAAAGATCGCAAGAAACCAGACGTAAACTCGCCGATGAATTTTCTTGCGGGGAGCAAAGACAATGACCCAAACGTGGAGATGATGATGATGATGATGATGGCGATGATATCGGATCGAGCCGCGGCCGGGGCAGAGGTCGGGGATACAGAATCGGTGGCACAACGGGTCCCAGGGTCATGGGTGGTGGCCTTAACAGAAGTCAATCGTCCCAAGCACATTAGCTTCGGATTCCTGCGAATATTAGTGTCTTTCCTTTTTTTTTTGTATATATCATTTTTTTTTATATAAAAGAAACATGTACATACATTATGGTATAATGCAATATAATGTAAATGATGCAATATATTACACATGCAGAAATAAATTCACACAGAAAATAAAGCTATACCGGACATCTAAAAGGTAATGGCACGCTGTACTTTAAGAAAGGGAGTTTATGAGAATACACCTTTCGATCAGAGCGGGTTTTTCAGGTGACATCGAAACGGGAAAATGGCTGCATCTCTTATTATTTCGGTGTCCTGTGGCTATTGAGCCCGTGCTTGTAGCCACCTTTCATAGCCTCTCTTTTCTTTTCGCCATCAGACGCAGGAACAGCGGAGTGTCGGATCATCAAACGAGGATACCAGGTAGAAATTTCATAGCACAGTGGAGACACTCGGTGCGACCATAAAGGGGCTATGGCGCGGCACCAAGGGGTTTTCTTGGTGGCGCCATAGCTTCTTCTGTGCAGCCACTGTTCTCTTCACTATTCAAGCACTGTGCACTGAACTGTCCATTTTCTCAATTCTCGGTATAAATTCAGACGAAAATCTGCTCGGTTCTTCACCAATTCACTTCGTCTCTTTTCTTTAAAAACTCACCAGCTTCTTCCTGTCCTGCCATTGCTCTTCTAAGCCGCATAAAATTTCTCGCATCTATCTTTATAAATGGCTGCACGTATTCCTACGGCTCTGGAAATTGAGATTTACGAGAACGCCCTGGATTTTTGGATCCTTTCCCTGCGATCTGACGAGAGGGACTGGTTTGATCATCTTTTCGGGTTCAGGTGCCTTCTGTCCTGGCGGAATGTCATTATTAATTGGGACATGTTGAGGGGGAGCCGCCAGGTTTTGGTCTCCTCATGACCACTTGTTTAATTTCGGCATGAATGAGATGTCTCCTACTTTTGAGGAGTTCTACGCGATGCTGGGGGTGGCACCTACTCGTCAGATTGCGGTACCCGCCTACAGAAAGTGTCCATATATGGCTATCCGGGAGCTCTTTAATTCTACCCGCAGCGCTACTCCAGGATTTTTCAATGGAGAAACTTTTAATTTGATGGTTCTTCCTGGAGCCTTCACAGAATACAGGGAAGATGATGTGGACTATCAGCGGCGTAGACTGACAGCACTCTTTCTCTGCTTGGTAGGGAGATATTTGATAGTAGGTCTACCCGGATTTGTCGATGAGCGGGTCGTGGACCTGGCATTACAGGCTCGAGATCGCCGGCTGAACATTGTCCCGGTGATTTTGGCAGAGACCTTCGCAGGCCTGAATGCTTTTGCTACTGGTGATGAACTGTTCCCTACCGGTAGCCCCATTCTGGTTCATATGTGGCTAGAAGAGCATTTCCTCTGGGTTCAGGCTCCCGTGCCACATGGAGATCCTTATGACCCATCATTTTATGGCATGCGCGGGCATTTTCCCCAGACCAATTATTCTGAGATTGATTGGGCTGATCACTTCTATCGCCGGGGCTTGATGGACATAATCTAGGTCATTCGCCACTGGGAGATCCGGCTTTTTCTTCGTCATTCCGATGAGTACAGTTAAGTAGTCATGTTGGTTCTTCATCGGACTTCTTTTTACCAACCGGACCGGATCTTACGGCAATTTGGAAGAGAGCAAGTGATCCCGGACACCACTCATCCTATATACATGGGAAGGGAGCTTACTGACGATCGTCTAGGTCCCACTATTCAAGGCATGTGGCTCAGAGATTCTGAAAGAGTGGAGGTAGCATACCCATATTCTGACTATATGCTTCTGTCCCTTGGGTATTTGGCATGGATCATGGTAGCTGCTGAGGGGCCGTCTCGCACCATCCGGCATGGACTGAGACATTTGCTGGGTCGCCATATAACTAACGGAGTGGATGCTCGCCTGATGGAAGTAGGCGAGGACATTGATAGCTCAGGGTTAGTTGTTCCTCGGGCCCTGGAGGCATTGACGGCATATGTCCTTAACTCTGACGGCCCCTCGGACCGGACAATGGTCCCAAAGAATACATCCCGCAGATTGAGCGATGTCGGGCGGCAGCATAACCCATGGGAACAAGAAGCAGCTGCTCCTCCTCCTCAAACTGGTTGGGGTACGGCTCTAAGAACTGGTGGTCACGAGCCTCCGCGGCTGAGCTTGGCAAGCAGACATGACAATCCATGGGAACAAGAGATAGCTGCTACTCCTCCCCCACCCGTATGGGGTACTGGTTTTAGAAATGATGAAGTTGGTCCGAGCAATACGGCTGCCTAGGAGAACGGAGATGCTGACGATGAAGAGGGAGACACATCTGGTGGCTCTCATGCTGATGAGTCTAGGGCTTCTTCTGCGCCTCGCAGAAGGAGTATATGGGCCCGGCTCGGTGGACGCCGCAGGCATTGATAGACCGCTCTGGGGCTAAGGCTGCAAGAAAAGGAATTGTTTCTGGGACAACAAAGGGGGTACAAGCAGTATATATAGATATGTACAATGCAATCAATGTATAATATAGATGTCTTAATAAATATTCCTAAGTTGCACCTTAGGACCTGTAAAATTATATTTTAGTGTTTTAATATGAGCTTCCTGTCGTGGTTTTTCTCTTCTGTTAGTCGAGCCTCTGATACACTGGAGACTTGAGGTGGTATGCTGAGGACTTCAAATAATGTCTTCCCTCTCCTTCTTATCTCCTTATTAATTTTTTTCCTTTTTTATTTATTTATTTTTTTTGTGCTCTAATTTTTGCCTAGGCCGCCCTTTCGGGTTTTCAGCCTAGCGAGCCCTTATTTCTCCTTTTTTTTATACGCTCTAACTTTTGCCTAGACCGCCCTTTTCGGGTTTTCAGCCTAGCGGGCTGGAGAGGGAAGCATTTGCTGGATAGAATGGCTCAGGCATAGTACCTTTTGAGTTTGTCGAGGTTGAAGGGATGGACAAGATCTTCCCCATCCTGGTTCGTGAGAAGCACGACACCTCCTGATCGGATCTCCTTAACGGTGTATGGTCCCATCCAGGGAGACTTCCATTTTCCCCTAGTATTGACATAACTAGGGGGGTTTTCTTGAAGCACGAGGTCTCCAACTTGGATATCACGGCCTTTGACTTTTTTATTGAAAGCTCGGGCGATGCGCCTTTGATATGCCCGGGTATGCTCCAAGGCTAACAGGCGTCGTTCATCAATTAGGGCTAATTCTTCGTATCGCCCTTTGACCCGGTCGACTTCTGCTATATCATCTTCCATCATCACTCTTAATGATGGAATTTCCACTTCTACTGGTAGTACCGCTTCCATGCCATATGCCAGAGAGTAGGGGTAGCCACGGTGCGGATCGACGCACGGTAGCCCCTGCAGGGCTAGTGGCAATTTTTCTCGCCGCGATCTCTTCTGTGTCGACCATTTTTCTGATGATGTTCTCGAGAGTTTTGTTGGCTGCTTCAACGGACACCATTAGCTTGCGGCCGGTAGGGGGAGGATTTGTGTCTTTGGATCTTGAACTCATCCAGCAGACGATTCACGTCCCCTTCAAAATGAGAGCCGTTGTCGGAGATTATCTCGAAAGGTACCCCATAGCGATATATGATATTGACCCGGATGAACTCGGATACCTTTCGGGCATTTAGGATCTTGTAAGAATAGGCCTCCACCCATTTTGTGAAGTAATCGACGGCTACCAGGACGTATTCATGGCTATTGGATCCCTTTGGGTGAATTTGACCTATGACGTCGATACCTCATGTTGAGAAGGGCCAAGGGGCTGTGGAGTTGTATAGGACGTGTGGGGGCACATGCTGTAGATTGGCAAAGCGTTGACATTTGTCGCAATGTCGCACTCACCGGATACAATCAGTTTCGAGCGTACTCCAATAGTACCCCTGTCGGATGACTTTCTTGGATAGCATATGGCCATTCATGTGAGGCCCACAGGTACCACCGTGTAGTTGATCCATAATTTGCTCAGCTTTGGCCTGATTGACACATAGTAAGTTGAGGCCTTGATAATGCCTCTTATACAGGTTGCCACCGCTGAATACGAATTGGGAGGCCCATCTTCGCAGGGAGACTCTTCCTCTCTTGTCTAAGCCAGGAGGATAAAGACCTTTCTGAAGCAGATTTAAGATGTCAGCGTACCAGGGCTCGTGATCTGTTTCAGGAGCTGCATTTATTTTGAAACAGTATGTCGGAGTGACCTTTTTCCCGATTGTGAATGGCTGAACATTAGTTTCTGCGGGAATCTGGACTAGTGATGCCAGAGTGGCCAGGGCATCAGCGAATTGATTCCTATCTCGTGGCAGATAATGAAACAAGATAGAACCAAATCGGGCGGCAACTGTTGTTAACTTGACATGATAGAGTTGCAGCCGAGGATCATGGGTCTTCCATCATCCTTCGACTTGATTTATGATTAGGACAGAGTCTCCGTAGACTTCGAGATCCTTAGCCCCCCTTTGGAGAGCTTCTTCTAGGCTAGCAATACAGTCTTCATATTCCGCCATATTATTTGAACATTCGAACTCCAACCTTATAACCAGCGGAGTATGAGAGTCAGCCGGATCGATTAACAAGATTCCTATGCCAAAGCCTCTTTTGTTCGCGGCTTCGTCAAAGAACATCTGCCAACAGGTGTCATGGTCAGTGATTTCCAGGACACCTTCATCTGGGAAACCAGGCTCAGTCGCATCTTCGGCCTTCAAGGGCAGATCGGCTAAATGGTCTGCAATGACGCTCCCTTTGATAGACTTGAGTGTGATATAAGTGTAGACATCCCAATTTTGTACCCCTGGTATGTGACATGACATAAAATATCAAGACTTGTTAAAACATTAACAAATGTCAAGTTACAGGGTCAAAAGTGCAAAAGGACAAAGCATGATGCGCAAAAAAGTGAAATGCATGGTTCAAAACGTCAAAAATCGAAAATTGGAATAGTGCTGGCACCACCCATGCCAACTCTTGGCATGGCGCCAAGTTTGGCCTTGGTGGCGCCAAGAATGAGCTTCTTGGCTCCCAGGTTCTTCAACAGTGGCCGAAATGTCCAAATCTCACTATGGCTGGTACAACTGATTGATGCACGAAGAGTAAAATTAAATTCCCTCAGTGTCCTCAATCCAGCTTATAAATAGAGGCTTTGGGGTCCGCCTTCAGTACACCATTTCATCGATAAAAATTCTCCGCGTTCTCGTTACGCTGAAGAAATAGAGAGCGAAGTGAGATAGTGAACGATCACTTTAAAAGCCTCGAAACCCTGCCAAACCTCCTCCAAACACAAAACCAACCGGTAGAAGTGAGCCTTAGCCCCCCAGCTAGGTATCCACCTTATTTCCCCAGCCCAAAAATCATAAAGTAAGCGTTTACTCTGCCCGAGTAATAGGCTGAAAACCAACCCATATAAGCTGTTATTCCGTCCAACCAAATAGGCTAAAACCACCAAAAATAAGTCGTCATTCTGCCCGAGTGAGTGAGCCAAAAACACCACAAATAAGCCGTCACTCTGCCCAAATCACAGCAGCAGCAGCAATAAAAGTCTCCCTCTCCCGAGAAGGTTAGAGCGAGCACACCGCTCTAAAAGGTAATAGCCTTTAAGGGCACTTTTTTATATTTATTTATAAAAGTTGTTATTTAAATCCGGCCCAATGTAGTCAATATAAGCCGTTGTGCTGCCCGGATTAGATTAGGAAATATTATGTAATAGAGCCGTTATAATGGCCAAATATTTTTAAATACATTTGTAATTATTGTAAGGAAATGGCTACAAGTCCGTAAATAATGTAGCCACGGATGTATTTGTTTTATTTTCCTGTCTTTTAATGTTTTATTTATCTGCTAAATAAATATAACAATAAGCATATTGTTGATACTTATTATAATTAGATTTATATCTGCTCAAACATTACACTAGTTTTATACTTCATTGGTTAATTGGGCTGCGTATCGATTAGCGTGGCAACTGTGTATAGAACTTTGCCAAGTATAGCTTTTATAGGACTTCAACAGGTTCAGCGGAAGACCTCCTCAAAGCTTCACCGGAAGACCTGCTTTAAGATACAACGACAGACCTTGTCTACACTCGGTCAATCATGACGTGTCCAGTCAAGCAATCTTTGTTGGATCAACTTAAGTTTATCCTTATCAAGTTTGAATTTAAATTGAGACATTCCCTGACATCTCAGACCCGCCGAAAGCAGCTTTTCGAAAAGCAGGAAGACTTTCGCAGACTGAACAGTAAAAGGAGGAAAGTAGACTGTCACCTACTGTTTGTAACAACTCTCTCAGATCTGACATCCAGATTGCCCAACTTCCAGTCTCTGCAAAAGATCTATGTACTCATTCCCTGCTCGATATCTGTGAAGACGAAATTCTTGATTGACAGCTCCATGCATTTAATGCATTCAACCTAATAGAGCTGTTAAGCTTCGTCTTCTCCAACGGATCTCCAGAATTTTTTGATTTTTTTTTGTCTTGCATAAAGTGTCAAAATAGCCCTAATGCCAAGCCTTGAAATCAAATTTTTTTTGATTTTTTAAAGCTTGGATAAAGTGTCAAAACAGCTCTGATGTCAAACCTTGACATCAGAATTTTTTGATTTTTTTTGCTTACATAAAGTGTCAAAACAGCCCTGATGTCAAGCCTTGACATCAGAATTTTTTTATTTTTTTGCTTGAATAAAGTGTCGAAACAGCCCTGATGCCAATCCTTGGCATCAGAATTTTTTGATTTTTTTTTGCTTGAATTAATTTTCAAAACAGCACTGATGCCAAGCATTAGCATCAAAATTTTTTGAATTCTTTTGGCTTGAATAAATTTTCAAAACAGCCCTGATGCCAAGCCTTGTCATCATAATTTTTTGATGTTTTTTTGTTATGAAAATCTGTAAAAACAGCCCTGATGCCAAGACTTGGCATCAACATTTGTTATTTTTCATTTTAGGCTGGATGACTTTTGTCTTCATTAATGACATTTTTGTCATTTGTCAATCAATTTGTAGTTATATGAAATGTCCAAAAAATTGATGGTCCTAGAAGAAAACATGTTTTAAAATTGTACTCACTTGAAATTTGCCATGAAAAATTACAAGCCGGTAGATCTTTTAAAACATGTTTTCAAATAAATCCAGCTATTTTTTAGACATAACTTTTAGGTTCAATTTTGGGATTAAAGTACCTTACTGCCCTTCTTTGTTCATTTCTCGCATAAACTTCTCCCCAAAATTTCTCCTCTACCTTTTCAAGTTGCTCAAAGCACCTGGGGAACTCTTCCCTTCAACTGTACTCTTGCTCCACCAACGGTGGTATTCAGCTGCTCTCTGTTCCAGCCGGATCATCAATGAATGCACAACAAACCAATACCTACTTCCCCCAAAAGCCAAAACCCTCGACCCCTTTTCTCTCCCCCAATTTCTTAAACCCTCGAAGAAATCTAATCCCCCAAAATCGTCTTCTCTACGAAACTTAAAAAATGGGTAGCAATCAGGCTGTTGTTTCGTTCCTCAACAACATCGCCTGTGCCGCCTTCGGCCTTGGTATCGGCGCTATTGTGTCAACTCCTCCCTCTACACCGTCGATGGTGGCCAACGCAATGTACTCTTCGATCGTTTCAAGGGAGTCATCGATGAAACCGTAGGCGAAGGGACACACTTCCTTGTCCCATGGCTCCAGAAACCTTACATCTTTGACATCCGCACTAGACCCCACACCTTCTCCCCCATTTCCGGTACCAAGGATCTCCAGATGGTCAACCTCACCCTTCGTGGACTCTCCCGCCCCGAGGTCACCCGCCTTCCCTCCATTTTCAAAACCCTAGGTTTTGAGTACGACGAGAAGGTACTCCTGATCTCTGCTCGAATCCTTCCTTCAAAATTGTTCTTGTACAAGAAAATTGTACTCAAGATTCACACTTACGCGTAATTGCGTATGTCAAGTCGTTAGCCACAATCTAAGAGAGCATGAGCACAGTTACTCCATATTAGTGGTGGCATATAGAGTATCATCTTCTAGTCCACACACACACACACACAGCTAACTCTTTCCCGCCTCAAGTACATGCTACACACCTTTCTCATTTTCTTCTTGCTTTTTCCCGATTCAAATGTTAGCTAACTTGCATTGAAGTTGTAATATTGAAAATTTTCTAATCCTTCACTCTAGAAAATTTCATTTTTACATAACTCTTTGGTTTCATTTACTTCAAATTCTATATGTAGTGTATACGTTGTCATGCCCAAAAGCTGTTCGATGAAATGTCTTAAAGAACTAGTATCATGTTTAGTTAGGATGTTGCATAGTTTGATACGCGTATCTGACCGCATGAACTATGAAAACACCAGTATTACTCTAACGTTGGGGTAATCTCATCCATGTTGTTTGTGTAGGTAATAGTGGAACTCTTTTTCAGAGTTAAGTATCATGAGAAGAAGAACATAATTTGAACTTGGCATTCCAAAAAAGAATAAGTTATGACAGCAACTGATTTCAATTATATGCGCATTTGAAATAACAAGGCCACCACTGCAACCTAAATATAACCACAAAATAGCGTAAACAAAGATTGATTTCCCAAGAATTGGAACTTGGAAATTAGAATGTATTCACTATAACAAGTCAGCAATTAAGAGTTGTTTTTTTATTTTTTTTATTAGTTAGTGGACATGGTGTTTCCTTAGAAGTCTTTCTTCAAGGGCGGCCCTGTCATAAGGAAAGTAAGGCCATGGCCTTGGGCCCCCTAAAAATTACCCAATTTTTTAGGCCCCCTAAAAATACCCAATTTTTTAGGCCCCCAAATCTCATAAAAATCTTACACATTATTAAAATAAAATAAAATAAATGTCTTATTCTAATTTCTAAAAAAAACTTAGGCTTCGTTTGTTTCACGAAAAATGACTTTTGTCCTCATTTTTCAGTGTTTGGTAACCAGAGGAAAATGTAGTCAACATAAAAGTTTTTCCAAATCAACGGAAAATGAAGCATTCTTTTTAGGAAAATGACTTAGGGATTCATTTTCCAAATGTTTGAGCACCCCTTCGTCCTCTTCGACAATTACACATATTTACAAACACACAATATTTTACTCAACAAATACATTGTTTAGAAATATAATTAGAGTTTGTGCACATTATTTATAAATTATAATTTAAATAAATATTCATTACGTCATAAAATTAGTGTCTACTATATTATTTAGAGACATCCCAAATATTATCAATTTTCTTTTTTTAAAGCGTTTTTTCATTATTACCAATTTTTTTCTTTGTATTTGTGACATTGAAAAAAAATGGACCTTATTGATTTGACACCATTAATGATAAATTAAAAATTACTAAAGGAAAATTACTTAAAGTTAAACATTATTTTATGTTCAATATGGACATTAATATTAGAATATACTTTTTGTATTTACTCAAATATTGTTTTCTGTGTGTTTGCCAAACAATCGAAAATATTTTTCGGTATATTTTCAAAAAATTTATCAATAGAAAAAAATGACATACGTAACCTTTGTTTCTTTAATTTTTCAAAAATTGGAAAAAAATTATCTTCTGAAAGGAAGGCCTTCGGCGTAATTGGCGCTTGGGCCTAATTTTCTGAGGCCGGCCCTGTCTTTCTTCAATACCTTCTGAATTCATTTGCCTTTAACTTTCTGTTACAAACTTCTGCTAAGACCAAATCAAGCTAATATGCCCAATAAACCCCATCTCCAGATATTGAATGTAGAAAGGTTCCCACTTTAAAATCGAACTCCCTCCTTACCAAAATAAAGTATCTGGTTTTTGGAAATAAAGGGAAAATAATAGACATTTGACCCTAGGAGGTGGGAGAGATGGTAAGGGCACTCGGGTAAAGACCTTGAGCTCTTTGGTTAAAATCCCCATACCAAGGTTCACACTTACATATCAAAAAAAAAACATTTATGGGTTAAAAATGTAGAAACATGATTTTTTTTTTCTTTTGTGACAAGCTTAAATGAAAAGTAGGATCCTTTTTGGGGGCAGAGGGAGTATGAAATATAATTTTGTTTCTTACAAATAACGAGCTTGGTGCGCTAGTGAAGTAGTGCGTTTCTCCGCATGACGTTGCCTAAGTTTGAACTTTGAACCACAAAAGCAGTCTTTGAACTATTGAATCTGTAGAAGTGTGGCTTCATATAGTGGACTGTAGACCCGTCGTAAATCTTTGGTTGTCTTTATTACTAAGGAATATGCTTATCAGTTGTAGCAACTCGACCCGGACCCCAACACGGAATCCCGAGGTCGGATGCACCAAAACAAGAACAAGCAAGCAATAGATAACAAAACTGGAGGCATGTGCCATAACAACTCGTGCAAAACCACTAAACATCAACAACAACAAAAGGACAGAATAAAAACAAATCATTGGTGAAGCTATTGCCAAAACCCAACAACTAAACCACAAGTCTACAACTCGGGAACAACAACCTCCATGGCTAAAAACATGCCGGAGAACAAATGTTAAGTAAGAGCTAAGACATGCTCGAAAGAAGAAACCAATATAGAACTAGAACCATATACAAGGCTCGACATACAAGTGTCGGCTCACAAAAGAATATCCAATAACAACAAGTACAATTACAATTTACCCAAATAAAGTTTACATAACTTCATAATTCCAATTCTTCCTTGCCCAAAGAGAAAATAAATTAATATTAATACTAAAAAAAGTCCAAGGGCAACTTCAAAAGAACCCTTGCTATCTAAACGCTTTCTCGCCGTAGCATATCAACTCATATATGTTTTTTTTGGATAGATAAGTCACATAGCATATCAAGCACATAAGTATTCAAGGTATTACATCAGTAATGCGTAGTTGTGTAGTAAGTTCTAATGGTCAAGAACTCTAATGACATAATACTTGGTTACGTAGATATCGACTTGCAATTGAATGTATTAAATGTAACTTTTTGGTTAAATATAATGCAATTTTAACTTACCGTTTCCTTGTGAAATATATTTTTACTCTACATGTGAAGCTATGCAGGAATGTTGATTTTATTGCGTGTTGCTACTTTTCCTTGGAGACAACTGCATCCATCTTTTGTTCATAAAAGGTTTGAGATTCCAAAAGCTATGTTTATTTGTAAGAGAATATTATTTATATAATTGGCATGCCTGTCTGCAGCCAATCGGAAGATTTCAAGGTCAAGTAACAGATATGAATATCATGAGGAAAGAAATTAATAGCATAAAGGATGTGTTAGTATGCAATTTTAAATTAACTTCACTTTCCTCTCCCCCCCCCCCCCTAAAAAAAAGGCTGGCAGCCTTCCAGGTCATGCCTAGTATTAAAATAACTATTGCTTCTGTATGTGTGTATGCATATATCATTGTATTTTTCCCTTACAATAACTCATTGATAGCAATCACCAAATTTAAATCACACAGTTGAACATTCTCCCAGACCCGAGAGCTAATAATGGCCACTATATTTGCTTTTACTATTATTGAAGGTCAAGTGCTATGCAAGGTATATGGGGAAGATAGTAGAGCATATTAATGAAGACATAAAGATTCCAAAGTACTTTAGTCCTAGTGAAGCTGTCGAATATGAAATCATTGATAAGGTACCTCTAAGGAAACGATTAGTTACTGATGATCCATTTGGACTTCAAGAATCATGTTTTGAACTTTTGAACTTAAATCTTCTGTTTAGGTTCTTTACACTGAGATGGCTAAAAAGGATACAGGATCCCTTGCTGAACTGAAAAGGTCGGAACTAAATTGCAGTGATTAATTTGAGCTTATATGGGATTGGTGCAACACTATTGGAATTCTCATTCTATGAAGGATTTTTAATCCATGGCTTGCTGCAACACTTTTTTTTGTTGGAAGTCTTGTATAGGAAGTGACAGTATTCAGGAAAATTGTTGTTCTTCCTAGATGATCGATGGATGACTACATATTTCTGATGCACGAAATGGTCTAAGGTTACAGTGATATTTATATTATCACTCTTTCTTGCAGATGTACTTATTGGTCTAAACCCTTTTGGGGCTATTTCTCCTGGCTGATGAATGAATTCCTTTTCAATTTTATGTTCTTTTCCCCCTACTTTCGTTGTAGAGTTTGTTGTGGTATTGATTTTATTAATTTGTACTTTCACTGTAGAGTTTGTTGTGGTATTGCTTCAGCATTTTTTGATTTTTTTTTGCTTCAATAAACTGTCAAAACAGTCCTGATGCCAAGCCTTGGCATCAGCTTTTTTTGAAATTTTTTTTTTTGCTTGAATAAACTGTCAAAACAGCCCTGATGCCAAGCTTTGGCATCAGAATTTTTTGGTTTTTTTTTTGCTTGAATAAAGTGTCAAAACAGTCCTGATGCCAAGTCTTAGCATCAGCTTTTTTTTGAATTTTTTTTAGCTTGAATAAACTGTCAAAACAACCCTGATGTCAAGCCTTGGCATCAGAATTTTTTGAATTTTTTAGTTTGAATAAACTGTCAAAACAACCCTGATACCAAGCCTTGACATCAGAATTTTTTGATTTTTTTGGCTTGCATAAAGTGTCAAAACAGCCCTGATGCCAAGCCTTGGCATCGGAATTTTTTGATTTTTTTTGCTTGAATAAAGTGTCAAAATAGCCCTAATGCCAAACATTGGCATCAGAATTTTTTGATTTTTTTTTTACTTGAATAAACTATCAAAATAGCCCTGATGCCAAGCCTTGGCATCATAATTTTTTGATTTTTTTTTTGCTTGAATAAACTATCAAAATAGCCCTGATGCCAGGCCTTGGTATCAGAATTTTTTGATTTTTTTGGCTTACATAAAGTGTCAAAACAACCATGATGCCAAGCATTGACATCAGAATTTTTTGATTTTTTTTTACTTGGATAAAGTGTCAAAATAGCCCTGATGTCAAGCCTTGGCATCAGAATTTTTTTTGGCTTGCATAAAGTGTCAAAACAGCCCTGATGCCAAGTCTTGGCATCATAATTTTTTGATTTTTTTTTGCTTGAATAAAGTTTCAAAACAGCCCTGATTTTAAGCTTTGACATCAGAATTTTTTGATTTTTTTGGCTTGAATAAAGTGTCAAAACAGCCCTGATGCCAAGCCTAGGCATCATAATTTTTTGATTTTTTTTTTGCTTGAATAAATTTTCAAAACAGCCCTGATGCCAAGCCTTGACATCAAATTTTTTTGAATTTTTTTGGCTTGAATAAATTTTCAAAACAACCCTGATGTCAAGCCTTGGCATCATAATTTTTTGATTTTTTTTTGTTATGAAAATATTTAAAAACAGCCCTGATGCCAAGACTTGGCATCAGTATGTTTTTATTTTTTTTCAAGCTGGATGACTTTTGTCTTTATTAATGGTATTTTTGTCATTTGTAATTAATTTGTAGTTATATGAAATGTCTAAAAAATTAATAATTCTAAATAAAAACATATTTTTAAAATTATACCCATTTAAAATTTACATTTTTACTTTCTCATACGTGGATCGATCTAATATAATAAAACCACAAAACAATTTATTTATTTTTTTGGAAAAAGGTCTGTCACTGTTTAAGTGTTTAATAATAGCAAATGATCAGAAAGCAAAATAAATATGATGCGTCAACATAAGTCCATAACAAAATAAGTGTTCGATTAATGACCCACCACGCCACGGCACTAGCAGGATCAAATATAGAAACAACTTAATTTTGTGTCCGTTTCTATGGCAAGGTGACAGAGATAAGATCAATGTATGAAGTGAGCATGATACTAATAAATTATATATATTTAGAATTTTATATGAGTCAGATTAATGTACACTATAAGAAAAAAATAAGACATCCCAAAAATTAAAAAAATAACATATTTTATTATTATAAAATCTTGTAACTCATCTAAAAAAATATAATTAAAATCTATACACATACCAACTATAAAATAAATTGAATGAGACCAAGTAAATTAACAAAAACTATTCGAAATCGAAATTACAAAGATTTCATACCAATGATGTGAATTTAGCACAAATATAAAAAAGAAAGAAAAAAATTAAAATACAAAAAATTAATATTACAAAAATTAATTATAGAACTTATGAACAAATATCCAAGCCGGACAAAAATTAATTTTTTTACAACCATATACTATAATATACCCGTCCTTAATCCAATTTAAACAAAAAAAAAATACAATCATCCTCTCTCTTTTAGACACATCAAAATCTTGATCTATACATACACTATCTATCTTTAAGCTCGCTCATCTTTCTCTTTCAACTACAAAAATGTGTGTTGTCTTTATTTTCTTTGTAATTTTGAAAATTCATACATGGTCAGCCAATATATTTGTGAGTGTGTCTCAATATCAATATCAATCAATTAAAAGATTCTTATGTACGAGTATAATAAATACAAATATTTAAAATTCTAAAAATTAATTATAGAACTTACGAACAATTATTTTTTTAAAAGATAAATCCAGGTCGGACAAAAATTAAATTGAGTTTCAGTTGATCACGATAACAATTAATTAAGAAATGACAAATTAAATATTTGTAAAATAGTAAATCCTAGTAAAATTATATTGAGATTCAGTTGTTTATTATAACAATCAATTAAAAATCTATAAACGAACTAATTTTTTAAAATAAATCCAGGCCGGATAAAAATTACGTAACAATCAATATTTGTTTAATTAGTAAAACCTAGTTGTGAAACAATAAATCCTAGTAAAACAAATCTTAAATCCTTAATCCAAAATCAGTAAATCGTAGTTGTAAAATAGTAAATCTTAGTAAATGATATTATTGGTTAGAGCTTGTTGAATTATTACGAACTTTAATATTTTAGAGTCGTTAGATAATTAAGTTAGTAAAAATTTAGAATGTCCATGTTATTATTTAAAAATAAGTATATTTATTTTAATATTTGTAGTAATACATACCACGAGCTCAAGATCGTGGTGCAAATTAATTACGACTTTCATGTCCTCATCACATTATGACGTGATCGAGATTGGAGATGGAACGGGTAATGGTTTATCTTTTCATATTATCTGTTAAATTAATACAAGTAGTTACTTAAAGAGTTAAATGTGACTGTAACCACACTATGAAATTCTCTTTCTATACTTTATTTACATTAATATACAAGACATAAGATACAACCTCAATGTTAAAAATATACTATAGCTAGTACTGGTAGTAGTGTGAGAGATACAAATTAGTGGTAAAAGAATACTTTCTTACCAACCAGCTACCGTATTTAATTATTTATCATAAACATGGTTAGAGGAGGACCAGATTGTTGGTGTTATCCATCACTCAGATCTTTCTCGACTTTGCGTCACTTAAGAAGTGTCCGATTTTCACACCATAGATCTCTCTCTTATTTGATAACTCACAAACCCGAGATCTTTCTATTCCATTTGTTCATTGAGAACATGACGGAGGACCAGTGGCGGATCCAGGAATAATGTTGATCGGTGTCCAAAATTTTAGCTACTCCCTTCGTCCCAAAATATATTTTGGGGTTTTTCACGTAAACCAATGAAACATATTATAAAGACCAAACTACCCCTATTCAAACATTAATGATGTGTCTTGATATTCTTGTTCAAAGAGTCAAACACGGGTTACGGAGTCAATAAATATGGGTAGAATTAGAGAAAAAAAAAAGGAAAAAGTTCCTTAAAAATTATAAAGTGTCATCTATTTTGGAACAAAAAAACTCTCTCAAAACGTCATATATTTTGAGAGGAGGTGGTATTACATAAAAAAATATATAAATTACAATTTATCCTTTACGCGCTTTCATATGTTGAAAACGTGTAATTACATCATCATCACTAACATTCATTAACACGTATTTTTCGATATAACATACAAGAGAATCATTTAAAAATTGATCGGACATTCAATTTCATAAATCAATCTTGACAATATTTTTTACAGAGAATTTGGGAGGGGTCCAATAATTTTTTTTGAAGGGTCCAATTGTCAAATATCACAAACCTACTCCCAATTTTTTTTTCTTGAGCGGTGTCCATGGACACCCCTACAAGCCATGTAGATCCGCCACTGCGGAGGACCCACAAACAGAGAAACCCAGATTGCCGAATGAATCGATTTTTGGGGGGTTAAGCTTGCGATAAGTTTGGATTAGTAGCATCATATAGTGGTAAGTGAGGACGGCAACAGAGAAGAGGATAAGGGAGCCCATGAGCCAGTCGGTTTTCTTGAAGATGTAAGGGAGGCCTAAAACTCCGGTACCGGCAATGGAGATGAAGACGTTGGCGAAGGTTTTGAACTTGAAGGAGATAAGTGGGTGGTTGGGTTTGCTGGTGAGGAGGAAGAGGGTGGTGTTTTCTTCATCGGGGAAATTGGGGAAGGTGTAGGTGGATGAGGTTGGATTTTCTTGACTTTTGTCAAACACCATGTTTTCTTGACTTTTTTCAAACACAATTTTCTTCATACTCCGTCTCTCTATTTCTCTCTCTCTCTCTCTCTCTGTAATCTTTAATTTTTCAGACAACCAAGAGGCAAAGTCTCTCTTTCACTGTTCTAAAACTTTTAGATTTGAAATCTTCTTTCAAAAACACAATGTGATGACCATGGTAGAATGAAGGGTGAAAAGGGGTTATACTAGAAAGGGGTTGAAATATTTTTTAATGGAAAAATACTAAAAATCTCACTAAAAAATTCTCTTATGCAAAATGTCTCAAAATAATTTTTTATATCCAAAAAGTCATAAAATCATAATTTTCATTCCAAAAAGTCTAAAACTTAATATGTCTACAAACGTCTCAATGTTAAAAAAATTCATTCGAAACGAAAATTCATTTTTTTCTTTTCATTTAAAACAATGATAATAAGAATTGCATTACATTTATTATTATTATTATTATTATTATTATTATTATTATTACTATTATTATTATAACAACAAAGTGCTACTATTATTATAGCAATATTATTATTTGCCTTGACATTATTACTAGTAAATATACCAAAAGTTTATTTAAAAATTTCATTTCCCAATGATCCCAAAATAATTATTCAATCCATATAATCTAAAAATAATCTTTTCATACTAAAAATTTAAAAAGTTAACATTTACACTTTTATTAAATTGTTGTAGGGATTAGTAGTAGTATATAGTAGTAGTGATGATGATGACAACAATAACAACAACAACAACAACAATAATAATAATAATAATAATAATAATAATAATAATTTATTTATTATTTTTATTATTAACAATAATCATATTAATAGCAAATTATTTTATGTTATTGTTATTATTAAAAGGAAGTTATTTGTTTTTGTTGTTTTTAGTTTTTTATTACTAATATTATTATTATTTTACATAAAATATTGAATCATTAAGATCATTGAAGTTAAAAATAATTATCTTTTCAAATAAAATCTCATACTCTAACAATATTATTAGAAGCGTTAAGTTTTCGAACATAACGAACAGAAATGGATTGATGACCTTATTGAACGTCCAAATCAAGTAGAATGACTAAATTTAAAAAAGTAATTGAAGAGTCATCTTATTGCAGAAAGTGGGAAAGTAGGATGAACAAATTGCGATTTAAGCCAAAAAATAAAGTTGTCTTTTTCCAAGATAACTTTTCCCTCTTAAAACTTAATTATAACGAAAGTTTAGCATTAGTCGTAAGGATAATATTTTTTATTACTTTTGAGCTCATGTGTTTGCTATAATTCTTTTTTTTGCTAGAAATTAAAATTTTGTATTGTGTTTTTGTTTGTATTAATTTTCAAAGCCACGATAATTACGGTATATTATTTGCATTACCTTTTACGTTATACTCTATATGTCCAAGAATTATTGTCATGTTTTCCTTTTTTGTATATCTCAAAAAAATTATCTTGTTTGAAAGTTTTTTTTTAAAACTATACTTTTATCGTTTTACTCTTACTTTTTTTCTTACTTCAATATTTATGAGTCACATGCACGTGAATTTTGAAACAAACCAAGGTGATAACCGAGTCGGTCCCCTCCCGTCAAATTCTAACCGGTAAAGTTATGATACTTTTTTAAACGCTAGAATGCACAGCATACCCTTAATGAACCGAACAGGCGCACGCAAAAGTTTTCGTTCATGCATCGCGATGCACAAAATTAATCGTGATGCATGGTTTTGAATCGCGATTCATTATTCCAAACTGTGTAACAGCGATGTGTTGTAGTTCCAAAATCGATGCATCGTGATTCCAAATCGATGCATCGCAATTCAAAAAAGGCATCCAAAATCCAGCAAGTTCCTACTCAGACATTTTATCTAACATATTACATCCTCAGAGGCTACAAGAGCATGAAAAGTGATGTTCTATATGACTTCTTAGTTCAACATTGGGAAGAGGGTTCATTTTGAGGATCTCGTCGACGTTAGGGCAGCATAGCGATCGACGGGAGGGATTGCAAGCTTTCAGAGTTTGAAACTCTTAGCTTAGCCAAGGGTACGACAACTCTTCTATTTAGCAAGAATAAAATCCCACGTTCGAACTCTAGAACATCCCTCTTAGTCAAGATGTATTGAAGCAAATAGTTAGCCAAATATACTACTTTGTCCGGAATATATAAGGAGGATATACATCTTCCGCCTTTGGCATGATATGAAACATAATCCCCACTCTCACTCAGAGAAATTAATCGACAACAACAACAAAGAAGTAGAACAAAGCAGAGGAGAAAATGATGAAGAGTTTTATGAACAGATCGAGGTTTTCAAGTTCGTCGATTTCACCCATCCTGATTCCTTTCAACCCGACGATTGCCAGTTTGATAGGCGAGAAGACATTGTAGGAACAATTTTATGAAAGTGGTCTATTGTGGTTTAAAAAAAGTGCTAAACAAGTTAGAAATTTGAGAAAAGGGACTAGCCAGCGATTTGCTTAAGAAACTACACATTATATCAATATTAATATTAATCAAATTGATTATTTTTCCTTATTCTGTTTGCCGGGTCAACCATTAGAAATTTGTTAGGAGAGAGTAATATTTTTTACTAAAATACATGAACCATCTATTATTAGCCAATTAGATGACAATTCGGTGGAATGCAAATCTTGTACCGCATGGTACATCCCCAGTTACAAGATTAAAAGATTCATACATTTTATTTTGGTACTCAAACAATTGAGTCAAGTTTCTGAAATTTTAGTTTTTAATCTTCATTTTTTTCTCTTTCCTTTTGAAAATGTGATCTTTATCTATACCCCCTTCGTTTTAGGTAAATAATCTACTATATCATTTTGAGATATTTCATTTAAAAAGTCTACTTTAAAAAATTATGACATAAAATTGTTAATTTATTTCTAATGAGCTACTAAAAGTATAATTTTTAAAAAGTTTAACTTTCAAATGGGGACTCTTTACGCGGAACTGAGGGAGTATGTCACACAAAAGAATTGTTAATTATACTGCATTTTTATAAATACATAGAAAATCAAACACAATATTGATATATTTGACTTTTCAAATGCAATATTTTTTTTTGTTTTTCGTTTGTTGGGGGGAGAGAGGTTATGGTGAGAGTATGTGTTAACTTTGATGAGGTGAAGAGAATTCAATCTTTTAGCCAACCCACAAGACCAATGTTGAGATGAGCTCTTTAAAATTCAAAATATTATATTTTTATATCATACCAAGTAACCTTAAAATCGACCTAGTTAATATATAGACCTATATATTAACTATTGTAGTGTTACTAGACCTATAATGTATTAAGCTATTGACTATTATAGTGTTACTAGTATTCTTGTCCGTGTCGATGGCACGGCGCCAATTTGATAATTTATCAATAAATGAAGCAGATACTGTGGAAATAAACTACCAAAAATATTATTTTCTTAAAAAAATTGACTTTCAAACGGGGCCTCTTTGCCCGAACGGAGGAATTAATTAATAGTTAAAAAGAACAAAAACAAATATTTCAAATTACAAAACTTACGATTTTTTTTAAATTTTTTAAATTTGTATATGAAATTATGGGTTGGAAAAAAAATTAAATTGATTAAGTTAATTATGATAACAATTAAAAATAAAAAAAATACAAATACAAATTTTCGATAACAATTAAAAATAAAAAATACAAATACAAATAAAACCAGAAACCGTAATATCTAAGTAAAACAAAAATGTAAAATAATAACTGTAAACCGTCTTGTAAACTTGGTAAATCTTTTTGTAACTGTAAATCGTCTTTATCTTTTGTCAATTATAAGCGTGCCACACTGACGTCTATTGTAAAATAATTCACTTGAATATTAACTTGATTATTAATATTTATTTAAAAATACCGATAGATTCACCGGTTTTTCATAAGATACAATTAATTTTTGATAAAAACCTTAAAAAATGATTTTACCAGGTGTTTTATTTCGGACGGACTACTTAATAGTTTAAGTTATGAGAGGTGGGGTCCTTATTTCAAATTAATAATCTGGAAAGTCATACTCTTATTTGCAGCTTCTCATTACAATAATACCCTAACCTCTCTCTATAAAGATTATGCAGAAGAAAAGAGAGGAAGAGAGAGAGAGAATAGGAAAAGGAATAGAACCGGAAGAATAAAGAGAGAAAGAAGAGGAAGAGAGAGAAAGAGAGATAGAAAAGAAAAGAGAAAGTGACTTGAAGAGAGAGAAAGAGGTGATAAAATAGGGAGGAAGAGAGAGAGAGAGAGAATAGGAAGAGGAATAGAACCGGGAAGAATAAGTAGAGAAAGGAGAAGAAGTGAGATGAAAAGAAAAGAGAAAGTGACTTAAAGAGAGAGAAAGAGGAGATAAAATAGGGAGGTTTCCGTGAAAAATAACCGTTTCAAAGTAAATCACAAACCAGTAAAACAGCTTTCGCACATGTGAGAGATGAAGAAAATACTCGCCGTTGGATCACCGTAAAACAGTAAATTCTAGCCAGTACTTATCCCAAGTCAATTGCGAGCGTACAAGTATGAACTCTATTGTATTATAGATTTCAACTTTGATATATGGTATTGAAAATGCTATGTAGTGTTGTTTCAACTTTGATATATTGTATTGAAAACGCTGGTTATACTTTTGCATTTTTATCAAGTAACTTGATAATTATTTTGTTGATAATGAGATGACTCGATAATTAAAACAACAGGTCAGTTCCCTCAGAGGACAAGGCGGTCGTTTAGTGTTAAGGACTAAGCGATCGCTTAGTCATGATTACTTCGGACCGAGCTACTGAAAATAAGGCAGTCGTTTAGCGTCAAGGAATAAGCGACCACCTACCCGTTGTTGGTTTTCAGTGCGCTACTGAAATTTAAACGGTCGCCTAGTGTCGAGGACTAGGCGAACGCTTAGTCCTATTTTTTGCCATTTTGCTACTTTGTTCGGTTTTACTTGTTTTAAGTGTTTTATGATTTCTATTGTATCCATATAAATAGTTGTATTTTTATAACGTTTTCAAGATTGACTCTAATAAAATTTCGATAGTCTGTTAGCATTAATCTCTCTTTTTTTTTTACTATTGATTTTGTTATACTCTGTTAATTTGTTTGTAAAGTATTCCGCTATGCACAATATATTTTTAAATTATTTTGTGATATTTACTATTATTATTTGAAGATTTCATGCTTATTAATGAGGTTTAAAACTAGAGCTGTCAAGGTGGGTTGGCGGGGCGAGCCAACCCACAACCCGCTATAACTCACCATTTGGCAGGGCAGGGCGTGTCAACCCATAAAATGTGGCGGGTCTGGAAATTGCCAACCCAGCCCAACCCATCTTGGGTTGTGAGTTGGGCGGGCCAACCCACCAACTATTTTTCCCAATTAATCTAAATAATAAAACTAACCATAAATAACACAAAAAAATATCACAATTCATTTAAAAAATTATATTTTCTACTATTATATTTTGAATAGTGTTTTCTAACAACTTTCTCTAATATTTATAGTATAAAATGAGAAAAAAATTGAAGTAAGAAACTATTTTATTATTACTCTTTTTGTATGTTCTTATAATCATCTTTCTATAAATATTGCAGTTAATATACATTATACAGACATCTTTCGTTGCTATAAGTATCACTTTTTGAACAAATTCAAAATCATTTACTAATATTTCAGATATAAAAAATAATCTTACATTTTGAGGGAAAAATAATTTAAACTAATTATTTAAAACTTATGACTTTGTTATTTGAAACTAGTATATGGCGGGTCAACCCGCCCTGACCCGTCCCAACCCACCTCAACCCGCAACCCGCCGTGGGCTCAACCTGTTTGACCCACTTCTTAATGGGTTCATATTTTCCCAACCCAATCCACTTTTTTAAGTGGCAGGGTGGGCTAACCTAACGAGCCCAACTCATTTTGACAGCTCTATTTAAAACACAATCTTAATATATTTGAGTTTTTGATGAGCTCGGCCCAAACTTTGGTCACGAGCCAAGCACAGGCTCCAACACGTGATAGTCACATGCATGATAGAGACCAGGAAAGAAATTACCCGAGCAGGATAGCCGCGAGATGATCATCGTACATCTATCCCGAGCAGGAATTTCTCTATCACTCAGCGAGCAGAGAACAAGGCTACCCGATTGAGCTCGGTATTAATTTCGAGATAACCTCACTGATCCCGAGATTTTAGCCATGATTCCTTCGGTTACGCGGTCAACCCACATTTATGGTATCGCAGTCCTAAAATATCGCCGTGATCATAGCCTAACCCGGATCTTACTCCCAGAAAGGCTATATATACTTCATAAAATCTCATTTGAAAGGTACGCACTATTCTATATACCGAAACCCTGTTATTTTGCTTTGAACTAAGCTCAATACTTACTCTCACACCTGAGGGGTTTCGCGAGGCCCTGCCTTGCAATCCATCTAAGGTGTTTTCTTCTTTTGACAGGGTTTTAGGAGTTCTCACATTCAATTAAGCCCAGATATCCTATAAACCGCCAAGGACCGGCCCAAGACTAGATCAGGCAAAGACGCTTGGTTCCGTTGTCGAAACGAAAAATTTCTAGTTCATTGTTCATCAACTCTTGTTAGCATGGCTAAGAACGGAAAGGGACAGGTTGGCGCGAGCGGAAATGTCGGCGGTGATGTATCTGTTCAAGGAGATTGGCCCCCAATTAGTAACAGACCTGAGGGAATTCCCCAGCCTGACCAGTTTCCACGAAATGGCCTACCGCCACTAAGCGGGGTAATGACCAGATCTCAAGTGGCGGCACAACATGCACCGAATGACGAAGTTGGTTTCGTCCCCGCAACTGATCCACCTCAACATGATTTGAGAAATCAATTGCAACAAAGAAAGGGCCGCCTCGCTTGAACTACGTGATCGCTTGAACCAACGGGGGAAGCCGCCGACTTAATTCAAAGGGCGCAGCCTATCCCATTGAACGAACAAGCTCAAAGCCTGTCTTTCGCAATCAAGCTCAAGATTCGAGCAAGATGTTTATTCTCGAATCAACGCCTAGCCGTTGTCGCCCGCCGCCTCCCATAGAGGAACAAGCATCACCAATTGTACCCGCGGTTAGTGCTCCACACGTGGTTGAAAGGGCGCTTAGTGTTGGCGGCCATGCCCCGCACAAGCCCCCTTTGGCCATCGATCAAGTTCCAGCCCGGAATCGTGCAGAAAGCGATGGCAGCCACAACCAGGATGCCAATGCCATGGAAATCCATGAGGAAAGGCGAAGCCGGATAAACGCCGCTAGAGTACAAAGATAGTCGATGAAGTCACAAATGCAATGAAATGATGAACATGAGCGCTCATATCATTCTCGATCACGCTTATTCTCATCGTTCTCGATTTAACTTCACCCCCGCAAACACGATAGACGAAAGGCATCGCATTTACGAAACAAAGAAGACCTCCAAGGGTCCCCCGCCAGATCCGAGCACAAGAAATTGAGGCACCTCTCGCCACTATAGCTCAACCCGTCGTAATTCCAATCCAAGACCAAAGACTACCAACCTCGACAATGGCCGAGGTTTTGGCAATTGTGCAGCGCAGAATGGATGGGTGGGAAGTCGGTCGCCGCTCAAGCGGTCTCGCCGATCTTCGATGGTAGTCCATTCGCAGATCGGATTGAAAACACACCCCCGATCGGGGCAAGCTCCGAATTTTGATAAATACTCTGAAAACCCGAGGTGAGATTGGCTACGATCATTTGAAGCTCAGTCGGCTTGGTGACCAAGAATGAAGCCTTGAAAATGAAGGCATTTTGTGGGCCATACAGGTAAAGCCCAGTAGTTGGTTAGGCTTCCTAGGTCTATTACTGGCTGAAAGACTTGAAGGAGAAGTTCCTAGTAGAATTTGGCTCTACGAGCTCTCCCAAAAGTCGATTCGACCTCCGCAAAGTGGTTCAAGGAATTGATGAATCTTCCCATAGTTATGTGGAAAGGTTCACTAAGGTGCTCGAACAAGTTACTGCATGACCAAGGAGAGGTTACGCTTTGTTTTTTGAATAATATGCGAAGCTGGGCCTCGAAGCAGAATTGGTGATGCATCCACCGGCCACTGTGGTGAGATGCTTGCTCGAGCACAACTGCTTAGCTCGACTGAGGCGATCGGAAGGAAAAGGGAAGGAAAAGGCCGAAAATAGTTCGACGCCAACCGCAACTCCTAGCTCAGAAATAATAATTTTCTGAGAGACCTAACAGAGACTCGATTCCACTCAACGATTCAGAGAGCAACATTTCACCCCTTGAACACTTCAAGAGAGGAAATAATGATGCAGAGATACGTAATGATCTCCCGCTCCCTATCCCATGAATCCGATATCACAACACACGGATAGCACAAAATTTTGTGCCTATCACAACGACGTGGGGCATGTCACGAGGAATGTTTCATCCTCAAGAAAGAAATCCAACGCTTGATTAATCAAGGACGCCTTGATAGGTTCAAGCAAGGGAACAACAATGGTGGCAATCGCCGTGATCCTCCCGCCGGGAAACGGGAAACAGAGGCAATGCCCCCGATAAACGGGTTGTGAATGTTATTCTTGAGGAAGAACCCGCCGACTCAACTGAAAGCATATTTATTCACCGTCAAAAGTGATGAATATGCCACCAAGAACTCGATTTGGCGAAAGCGTATTCATCCAGCTTCACTGCAGCTGAAGCCGGGCGAGCAGCAACCTCTTGCATCCGAATAGCCTTTTGGTTGTGCGGCTGCGCTGATTAACAACTCGGCAAGTGCACCGAGTGCTCGCCAGAGACACGGAGCATGCCGACGTGCTTTACTACAAATCGCTTTTAAGGAGATTGGTCTTACCGATGCCCGATTAAAACCTTACTTGGGAACTCTCGAAGGTTTTACAAATCATAAAGTCCGGGTCAAGGGCACAATCGACTGAAGTTTACATAGGTGATGGGAGCATACGAGGCTAGAAGTCATAACTTTCCTCGTGATCGATCCGAAATCTCCATATAATGCCATCATGGGCATCCCTCCATGGCTCGCCTGCATGGTAGCCTCGGTTCCTCACCAATGAGCAAAGTTTTACACGCATTAATCGGTGTTGGCATCCTTCATAGTCAACCCCGAGCAATGTGGGAATTTGTCCGAGAAACGCAGTAAGAAACGGCAAAATCGCGCTCGCCATCCCCAATGGAGAAGTCGTTGTTCCGCATACAAAGCTCGACAATATTGCGAATTTCGAGGGAGAATGCTCGCGACCGTAAAATATGGAGGTTGATAACCCTAAGGACAAAGAGACAGAGGCCGCCGAGGAAACATCAAAGCCCGCCGTAAAAGAGGGCAAAAGGCGACGGAAAAATTGAGATGGACACATTACAGGTCCGTGAAGAGCCAGAATTCCGGGCTGAGGATGAGCTCGAAGAAGTTGTCATCAATCCATCTTTTCCAGAGCAGAAAATCAAAATTGGGACAGCACTTTCCCCCGAGGAGCGGACAAGATTGATCGAACAATTAAAATCAAGCCTTGATGTGTTTGCCCGACAAGTGGAAGATATGAGGGCATAAGTGAGGAGGTAGCTCTTCATCGGCCAAGTGTGGACCCAAAGATATCGACTCAATTCAACAAATGACCTCGCCAATTCTCCACGTAAAAAAATGAGGCTATAAAGAAAGAAGTAGTAGGTTGCCGAAAGCGCACATCATTGAAGAAATTCATTACCCGTCCCGGCTTGCCAACGTGGTGATGGTTAAAAAGAGCAATGATAAATGGAGAATGTGCGTGACTTCACGCATCTTAATAAGGCTTGCCCCAAAGACGCTACTCCTCCCTCGCATTGATAGGCCGGGTTGATGCCATTGCCGGATTCGAATGCTCTTCTGGATGCATATTCAGATACCACCAAGTGAAAATGAGCGAAAGCAGATAAGGCTTTGACCGCATTTCGAGCAAGGCGGTCTCTACCGTTATAAAATGATGCCCTTCGGGTTGAAAATGCCGGCCGCCACTTATCGTATGGTCAACAAAGTTTTTGGCCAACAAATTGGCCGAAACATGGAAGCATATATTGATGACATGGTCATCAAGACAAAGGGGAGAGACCACAGCAAAGACTTGGAGGAAACTTTTACCAACCTGAGAAAGAACAACATGAAGCTGAACCCGAGCAAGTGCGTTTTCGGCGTTCGAGCCGGGAAATTCTTGGGGTTCATGGTTAACCGTAGGGGATAGAGGCTAATCCGAGAAGATTCAAGCTCTACTCGACATGAAGCCGCCTGTATGTATTAAAGACGCCCAACGCTTGAACGGAACCGCCATCGCCTCGTCGTTTATTTCTCGCCTCACGAACGATGTTTACCCTTCTTCAAAGTCCTCCTGGGAAACAAGAATTTTGAGTGGAATGAGGAATGTGCAGGCGCTCAAGCAACTTAAGAAGTATCTCTGAACCACCCTTAATGAGCAGCCCGAAAAATGGGAGAAAACCTATATTTGTACTTGGGCCACTGCATCAGTGCCGGCCGCCGCTTTTGGTTGGGAGGAGTCAAATGTCCAAAAACCCGTATTACGTGTCAAAAGCTCTCACACCGTAGAGAGCCGATATTTTAATATAGAAAAGTTGGCCTACTCTCTTGTTATTGCCGCTCGGAAATTACGAGCCTACTTTTCTGCACATGTAATAATTGTATACACCGACTCACCATTACGAAAAATTTTGCACAAGCCCGATTTTTCAGGAAGAATGCTTGGTTGGTCCATCGAGCTCACGTAATTTCACATCGACTATCAACCACTAAAGGCAATCAAGGCAAGTGCATTGGCCGACTTTTGGTAGAAACGAAGCTTTTCCAACCATGAGGAAGAAGTTGTCCCGAGCACAACTCGCCTCGCCGAACAAGAAAAACGATTAAGATCAAACCAAATTTCACCGTTGGGAATTATTCGTGGATGGCGCCGCGAGTAAAACGGCAATGAGCAGTGCATTTTATCGGGTCACACCGATCAAGCCGACGAAGTTCGAGATGGCTCTTAGATTCAAATTTCCTGCCTCCAACAATCAAGCCGAGTACGAGGCCATGATTGCCGGATTAGAGCTCGCGCTAGACATGGATATTGATTCGTTACAAGATACTCTGATTCACAATTAGTCGTGAACCAAGTATGGGGAGTATGTCCATAATCCTACATTGGTCAAGCATCGCGAATTAGTCAAAGAAATTTTGAAGAGCTTCAAGTTCGGGAGATCGTCGATTGATCGAGCGTATAACATGCGAAAGCGCACTACCTTTCCAAGATAGCAGAGGACGAAATATCCGTGTTAAGGCCAAGAAGTGATGATTGATCATCTCGAAACACCTTCGATTGAAAAGGACCGAATAATGGATATCGAGCCGCCGAAAGCGATGCCGGATCGACGAGTATAAAGATTTCATCGAAAAGGTATATTACCGTAAGACAAAAACCGAGCAAGAGTTGTCCCGAACCGTGTATGTCGATACCGGTGGTCTGAGGAGTACCGCATAAGCGGTCAAGGGTAATGCCGATGCTTCGTTGTGTTCACCGACCGTAAATGACCCAAGAGCTTCTATACGAGGTCCATCAAGGAGAATGTGGCGGTCATCCGTGGGCACGGACCTTGGCACGTAAAAAATTATTTCAAAGTTACTATTGGATCACGCTAAGGAAAGATGCACCTTATACGCGAAATGTGACAAATGTCGAGGTTTGCGGATATACCTAGACCGCCATCCACCGAGCGTACTCCTGCCGTGGGCGCATGGCCATTCGACATGTGGGGAATCGACATAATTGGCCCTTTTCCTCTAGCGATCTCAATTCAAATATGCTGGTGGCATCGACTACTTCACCAAATGGATTGAAGCGAAACCATTGGCAACCATCACCGAAAACAACATCATTAACTTCGCATGATCACATCCGTGTCGCTGGGTTACCCAGCCATTGTTTCGATCATGGCACACAATTTCGCATAAATTTACGCAGAATGTAACAGTTATATGTAAAGCATTGGCAATCTTCGCCGCCTATCCACAAGGCAGACAAGCAGAGGCCGCGAACAAACAAATCATGTACGCCTCAAGCGAAATTTGGATGATCGAAAGCAGAAAATGGGCGCACGAAGTTACCACTTTTTATGGTCAATTAGAACAACCGTGAAGGGGGATCAACAGCGAGACGCCCTTTTGCTCTCAATGCACGGATCGTAGGCTGTAATTCCAACCGAAACAGCCTTTCCCGCCATGAGTGGCCCATTATAACGAGCAAGATAACCAGGTCGCCCTGCAACACCTTGACCTTCTCGAGGAACGTGATTGGAAGCTCGCATCCGAGGTGGTTAACTAAAGCTGAAAGCCAATGCCCATCATGATAGGAAAGTTCGGGAAGAGCATTCCATTGGAGACCGGGTCCTTAGGAAAATCGAAGTTACGTGACGTAATTTAACGAGGAAAATTGTCGCCCAATTGGGAAGGACCATTTAAGGTTACAGAATTATTAGAGAAGGTACTTACACCCCGCAATCGTGAAGGCAAACATTTGAAGCATCCTGGCATTCTCGATCATTTGAAGAAATATTATATTAACACGGGCATTATTTCCAATTTATCTCGCGACCGATTTTAATAAGGGTTTCTTCAATAATAAAATGGTTTCGAATGAAAGTGATTGCATACATGGATTGAAATTTTCGACGTTGGCATGTCAAAAGGAAAATATACTCAAACAAATATAAACAAAACTTTGATTGAAAAATCGAGCAAGGGGCCTCGGCCCGGTTTATATTTTAAAGTTTGAATGCCTCAACAGAGAGCGGGAGCAACCCGTGTTCGAGTTATTTGACGGTTCAAATCAAATCAATATCCAACCTAAATAATGTTAACGGCTTTTTCGAACCAAGGGCCATGCCCGCTAACGCACACAACTCGCCTCCACAACTCCTGGGCAAGAGCCGATTATTTAGATGC
>CM028379.1:137910429-137959795 GCA_013146195.2 Codonopsis lanceolata | reverse complement strand
GATGGTTCGGGCGTTTGGTTTTCTTTCGTGAGTGGAGAGGAGAGTCGGGTTCGAGCGGCCTCAGCCAGACACGAGGAGCGAGAGTGGAGGAAAGCGACCTTCTTTTTCTTGGGAGCTTGGGAGGCTGGCGGGGTTGGCGAAGCGGCGACAAAGCGAGAAGAAGAGATTTTCTTCTTTTTGGCGGTAGGCTCCTCCTCAATAGAAAAGTCTTCTTCTTTTTTCTTGGAGGTGGTTGAAGGAGCGGGGTCGGCAGTCTTCTTTGGAAGCGGCCTTGACATGACTTCCTTGGATAGCTTCTTGGCTAGGCTGGCTGGCCATAAAAGCATCCACGATTGTCTACGATTGATCTTGATGATTTTTAGTGGAGGCGGGTTCATAGCATGGACTATGACGAGGTGGGAGACCTTCGAGCTCTCTTCTCATTCTTGACTTGTGGTAATTGATGATGAAGGTCTGGTAATTGGATGGATTTGAACTTTCTTTCGAAATTCACCGGATGCTTCAAGAGGAGCGGTTTGAGCGGAGAAGGCGGTTGATCGACTCGACGAATGGCGCTACGTTTGAGAGAGACCTTAATTGCCTCGACTTGACATCACAGCGGCTCAAGAGGATCGAGCCAGTTGAGTCGATATTGAGAATGACCGCTGAAGTATATTCTAGGCAGTGCGTAGTCATTATGTCATGGGTGCCGTTCTTGAAAATCGAGACTCTTGTCGAATAGATGGTCGATGAAGTAGACATCATCTTCGAACAAAGTCCTCTTCATCTTTCTTGGTGCCTCCCTTGGAGTGTTCTCCCCACGCATATAAGACCATGCAGAGGCTTTCGGCATCGATTAGCGAAGTCGGTCCGTCAAATTCTACGCCGATTGTCTTGGCGATCTGAAGCGAGATAGATGGTGGCTGTTCGGACAACGGCGAGATGGTAGTTCAGGTCATTGATGATAGCCTTACGGAAGAACTCTTCGACCAGAAGGTTGTTGTAGTCGACATCGTCTAACATGAGCAGGCGAGAATCTGGGGGTTCAGTCATCCACAATTTTACTCGAATGCGTAGCTCGAGCAGATGGTTCATCAATGCACATTCGAGGTGATACATGGTGGAGGCGGTTTGGGATATCAAGGGTGAACTACGAGCACTGTTCGGGAATGGCGAGAGGTAGAAGAAGTTCCACCTAAAGGATTTCAGAAAATGAATTAGGGCAAAATCTCAAGAACCTCGAAATATGAGCTAAGCGTATTGTGGAGCCCTAGAAATTTTGCATAGATATCATCTAGAACATCTTTTACATGATGAATTTTACGAGAGATGAAATCTACGATTAACGAGCGATAATGTGTAACAACTACGTAATGAGCAGTAAATTTTAAAGTTCAAAGATATATAGAGCACGCTATATGAGCAGATCAATAATGGCGGATTCTGAGAAAAATATGTAAATGAGAGCTTACACCTTAATGCGAGTTAGGGTTTGAATCGTCTTACCATTTCGATAGATTCGCGAGTAGAAGATGAAAATGGAGAGTGATTACTGAGAATTAGCTAACGAGCAGCGAAGGAAGCGGAATTTTTAGAGAAGGAAGTTTTAGAGAGAGAATAGCAAGAGACAGTTTTGTGAAATGAATTTTTTGGCGGTTGAGGGTTTATAAATGAAAGGGCGTCCGTCGGTCATAGAGACTTGTGAAAGGTCATTAAGTCGACGCGCCTTTTGTTGAAAAGACTTAATGAATGACGGCTTTTAGGAGAGAGAAAAGTACCCTTTTGTAAAATATCTCAACCAAATTTGAAATCAGTCCCTTACAATTTTCAAAACTAACCTTCTAAACTTGGAGTTTAGAAAACTTACCTTTGTCTCCCAGTGACTGTATAAATTCTTGACTTTACTCTTTAAAAGTAATAAGTCTGCTTAAGAGAAATTGTCAAGTGCTTAAAAGAAATTATCAAATGCTTAAAATTTTTTTATAAAAAATAAATTTTAAAACTGAAAAATCAATTTTAAATTGAAACTAAATTTAAGCAGTTGGGTCAAGCATGCCAAGCTCTCCCCTGAGATAAGCAAACATATCTGCTTCAAGAGCTTTAGTGAAGATGTCACGCGATTGATGGTCGGTTGAAATGTACTTCATGCTAATGTTCCTCTTTTCTACATTGTCCCTTAGAAAATGATATCGAACATCGATATGCTTTGTCTTGGAATGCATCACAGGATTGTATGTGATTGAGATTGCTGAGGTGTTATCACACATGATTGGGCAGTCTGCTACTTTGATGTCGTAATCCACCAACTGCTGTTTGATCGAGCGATTGGCGGCGGCGGCTACCAGCGGCTATGTACTACTTGATGGTGGAATTTGAAACCGATGCTTGTTTCTTGCTAGCCCAAGAGACAAGTCTGTCTCCTAGAAATTGACAAGTTCCACTGGTGCTTTTTCTGTCAACTTGACAACCAGCATAGTCGGCATCTGAGTAGCCTACTAAGTTGAAAGAAGATTCCCTTGGATACCAAATACCTAAGTTGGTGGTATCTGATACGTACTTAATGATTCTTTTGGCTGCAAGAAGATGTGACTCACGAGGGTCTGCGAAATCTAGCACATACCCCAACAGCATACACTATGTCAGGTCTGCTGGCGGTAAGATATAGCAGAGATCCGATTATCCCTCTATAGAGAGTGATATCAACTTTCTTTCCTTGTAAGTCTTTTGTAAGTTTACATTTAGCAGCCATTGGTGTATCAAAGGTGTTTGCGTTTCAATCAAACTTTTTGACAAGATCTTTAGCATACTTGGATTGGCTGATGAATATTCCTTTGTTGGATTGTTGAATTTGAAGACCCAAGAAGAATGTGAGTTCTCCCATCATGCTCATTTGAAATTTTCCAGTCATAAGTGTTTCGAATCGCTTGCAACTTCTCATTGGTAGATCAGAAGATAATATCATCAACGTAAATTTGTACCCGAGAGAGAGTGTCCTTTATGCTTTAGAATGAAGAGAGTGGTGTCTATCTTTCCTCGCACGAATCCTTGTTCTACTAAGAATTTGGATAGAGTCTCATACCAGGCCCGAGGAGCTTGCTTAAGACCATAGAGAGCCTTCTTAAGCTTGTAGACGTGAGTCTCTTTTCCTTTTTCCACGAAGCCTGGAGGTTGAGCAACGTAAACCGTTTCTTGAAGATCACCATTTAGAAATGCGCTTTTGACATCCATTTGATATCACAAAGTCCTTGTATGTAGCATAGGCTAAGAAGATTACGATAGCTTCCAATCTTGCTCTTTGGAGCAAACGTTTCATCATAGTCAATTCCTTCTTCTTGGCGATATCCTTGTGCAACAAGTCTTGCTTTGTTTCTAACTATGTTCCCATCCTCATCCTTCTTGTTTCTGAACACCCATTTTGTGCCAATGACAGTATGATCAGCAGGCTTTGGGACTAGCTTCCATACTTGGCATCGTTCAAATTCTTTGAAGTTCTTCTTGCATGGCTTCCACCAACTTGGATCTTGAAGAGCTTCATCGATCTTCTTTGGCTCTTCTTACGAGGCGAATGCAACCTGAGAACATACATTCATTTTTGGAAGATCTTAAAGTCCGTACTCCAACATGAATGTCACCAATGATTTGAGAGATTGGATGGTCTTTACATGTTCTTGTGACAGCAGGAATGTGATGATTTCTTCTTTGTTTCTTCATGACAAGGTTCGAAGGAGGGCTAGAAGGAAGATCGGTGTGTCTTGATGAGTATTTTGTTCGAATTTGATTCATAGGTGAGTTGAGGAACAGGATTTTCGAGTTCGAAACAAAGGGTTACGGAATTGAGTTTTCTTGAGCGGGGTTGAAGTCTTACGGTGACCCGTTTGATAATAAATGATGGTCAGGGATATTTGATTGAGTTGTTGGTGATGGATTAGGTATGTGAGAGGTTGATGGTTGGGAGGTACCTGTCTCAACATTAACAAAGTCATCAGCAACATTTGGAGCCACGTGTGGCTCTAATAAATCAAATTCATCAAATGAGACATGAGCAATTCAACTATTTTCAATGATCGTTTGTTGAAAACCATAAGCTTTGGAGTGTAAAGCATAACCCAAAAATACACCTTCATCGGCTTTATGATCAAATTTGCCTCTGTAGTCATTACCATTGTAGACTACTGAAACATTTGCGACCAAAGATTTTAAAAATCCAATGTTTGGGGTTTTACCTCTCCAAAGTTCATAGGGTGTTTTACCGTGAAATTTGTTGATCAAAGATGCGTTACAGTGAAGCGGTGTGTTGGGCTTACGCCGAAGTGTTTGGGCAATTTTGCTTCGAGCATTGTTTTAGCGGCTTCGATAAGTGTTACTGTTTTCCTTTACGCAACACCATTACTGCGGTGTCCTTACAGAGAAGTTGTGACCAATGCCGTGATCATCACGGTACTTTGCTATTCCATTATTTGTGAACTTCGGTACCATTGTCGTCGAGCGTCAGCGATTTCATCGAGTTTTTGTGTTTGCGATCTTACGAACAAAGGCGTAAGAAGATCGTATGTGTGGTCTTTAGAAGACATCATCTACGTCCAAGTGTATCTTGTATAATCATCCACTACTACTAGCGTATATCTGTGACCACCATAGGCGATAGTAGTGGCCAGGTCGAAGAGATCCATGTGGAGAAGTTGCGAGAGGTCTCGATGTTGAGAGTCTGGTTTGCTTTTGAATGAGCGTTTTTGAGAGCTTTCCCGGTTGACAAGCTTTGCAAGCACGATCATGATCGCGAGACCTTTGGCAATCCTTTAACTAGACCTTCTTTGGATAGCTTAGATAGATATTTGAAGTTCAAATGGTGAGTCTTTTATGCCATAACCGGCTTTTGTCTTGAGCGAGTTTGCTACAAGACATAGACTAACCTTGCCATAAGCATTCAAATCTATCACATAGACATTCCCTTGTCTATGTCCGGTAACAAGGTTGAGCGAGGCGGATCCTTGATATCACATCTGTTTGAGGAGAATTGATGAGATAAGTCCTTTATCACGAATTGAGAAATACTTAGAAGATTATGTTTCAAGCCTTCTACTAGAGACTTTTCAATGGAGATATTTCCTCGAATGATGGATCCATAGCCAATTGTTCTTCCTTTAGCATTGTCTCAGAAGATGAGTGGAGGACCTACGCTTGAGAGATGTTAGAGAGAAGACAAGATTCTCGGTCATATGTCTTGGCCGCTATCTAGATACCATACATCTTTCTTTTACGGACTTGAACCAGGCCATGAAGCACACGAGATGTAAAGGTAAGAAAATCATGGTCCCCTTTTATTTTTCTTATGGGTCCAAATGGTTAGCGTATTTTTGGAACCCATACTTGCCTGATTTTTGGAATAGGGGATCCAGCAGGCTTCATGATGGATTTCAGCAGACATTCATGGACCAAGTGGCCAAAACATTTGCAGAATGTACAGTGATGAAAATTACAAAAACTTGTTTGATCATGCTGGGTGTTGGAAGATTTTTGAACATTTTTCATAACAACAGCTTTTGATTTAGCAGACTTGTTAACAGCAAGCTTAGGGGCATCTGTGTGAGGTTTCTTGAGTCTGTACACAGCAGTCTTTGCTTTAGCAGAAGAGTAATTGCTGGCAGTAGACTTAGATACCTCATACATTTTCCCTTTAAGCTTGGCATCAACATCTGTAGCGAGCACCATCTGTAGTCTTTGTTGATGAATCGATAGGTTTGAGCGGACTTTTCGTAGGCCAAACAGCGGCCTTTGCTTTCACGAAGTCTTTGGTGGAGGGCTGTTGTAAGTCTGCACCACCTTTAACAGATTTATCTCCAGCAGATGATTGTTTTGCTTTCAAAGCTTCATTGTTTTTGATAATTTGAACCTTAGGGTATTTATAAGAAGTAGCAGTATAACCAATTCCTTCTTTACCCTTGTTAGGTTTCTGATATTGTGCAGGAATATTACTATTTACTGTAAAATGTTCATTTTCCTGTTCAGAGGTTGCACCAGAAGTATTGTCAGTGAAACCCAGCCCTGCTTTGTCTGATAAGGGCTTCTGTTCTCCAAGAATTTGATCAAAGACTGCCGTTGAGTTATTCCATGAGTTGATGGTTTTTTGCAACTCATCTTTCTCAGCAGATATCTCTTTAGCATGATCAATAAGGCAGGCAACCTTTTCATTGAGAAACTTGTTCTCTTCTTTTAACTTGATACTTTCTGGACTCCATGGAGAGTTTTTAACTCGGCTTCGGCATGGATTTCTCGATTCTTCTCATGACTTTTAGCTAACTTAACATAGGCCTTTCTAAATTCATTGAATTCCTCTAGCATGTCTTGAGCATCCTTGAGGATTTCTTCTTTTGAAGGCTCTTCAGGAGATTGTTCGATGTTAGCTTGAAAAGGAGAGTATTTAACTTCACTATCTGAGTCATAGGTGGGTGGTGACTCTAGAGCAACGAGGCAAATGTGTGCCTGCTCGGGTGAGTCATCACTATCATCCTCATCAGAATCAGTTTCAAACCAAGTGGATACATGGTTTTCTTCTAAGTCCTCAGCCAGTAGACCTCTATGTTTAGAAAATGATTTAGAAGGTCTCCTTTTATAGGCTTCATATTTTGGCTTAGGACATTTAGAAGCAAAGTGACCGAGCTTCTGCAATTGTAGCAAACCAACTCATTGTTGTGTGAGTTTTCAGCAGACTTTCTGAAAGTCTGCTGGTTTGCTTCCTTCTTTTTGTTAAATTTTGAGAACTTTTGAAATTTCTTAACGAACATGGCAAATTGTTCGTCAGAAAGGATTTCATTCTCATTTGAAGAAGTAGATGGTTTATTTTCTTGGGCAGGAATTTCCTGAGAAATAGCAGAAAAGGAAGGAAGTTTAAAATGTTTGTCCTGTTCTTGAGCTTGAAGTAATTCTTGCTCATAGGCCGTTAAACTTCGCATACAAACTTCGAGGTGCATGGAGTTCAAGTCTTTGGACTCTTTTATTGCAATGGTTTTCACATGCCACAAACTTCCTAGAGAAGCTAAAAATCTCATATTTACTTCTTTAACACTATATTCCTTTCCTAAAGAATAACAACTGTTTACTACCTCACAAAATGCATGTAGGCTTGCCGTAGAGTCTCCTTAGGATCTTTTAAAGGAGTCGAATTGTTGAATGTAGTTATACTTCTGTTGTCTCGGTGGGCGATCTCCTTCAAGATATTCCACCAAGGCTTCCCACATTTCCTTGGCCGTTTTACATCTGATGATCTGTTGATATGTGCTTGTGTCGATAGAGTTGGATATGATATGAATAGCTTTGCTGTCGAGTTCAACGAGCCTTCTTTCTTCGTCTATCCCTTCGTTCATGGATTTAGGTATCTCTGGAGGACCACTGGCTACTTCGGCAAGTAGGTTGGGTTTCATTGGAATATAAGGACCTGTTAGAACACATTGCCACAACCGATTGTCAATAGAGTTCATATATCTCATAACTTTATCTTTCCATACTTCGAAGTGACCTTCGTCCAATATTGGGACGTGGCTGGTATTCGAGGTAGGCAGCATATAGTGAGCCATAGGATCTATTCTCAAGAGGTTAAGCTTGGAAAAAATGATTTTTCAAAGAATTAAACTCTGATACCAATTGTTGGTCCCAAAGTAGGCTCAATCTAAGCTAGAAGGGGGGGGTTGAATAGCCTAGATATGCTTTTGTAAAAACTTTTCGTAAGCACTTCTTAACGATTTCTTGGAAGATTTGAATAGAAGTATTAAGGCAACAGAAACAAAATAGAATCTGAACTATCAACAGTTCAGTAAAGGTTGTGCAGATTCAGAAATAGTTAAGCACAAGCAGTTAATGAGAAAGATAAGAACAGTTCAAACAGAACACAGTGATTTGAAGTGGTTCGTACTGTGAATAGTACTACATCCACTACCAAAGTGGTTAGCTTTGGATTTTAAAAGTGCACTTGTTTATCCACTAGGTTTATGAGTAAGATCACTAATGGATCGTGTACAAAATAAGTTTTTAACCAAGTGTATAAAGGTGAGAGAAACAATCAAGGAATAATTGTTCTCACACGTGCTGAATTAAAGAACAGTTTAAAAACAAACTAAATGAAGCTGAAACGAATATAAGATGGCAGATCTGCAGCTTCAGAAAGTTTGGTGAAGTGTTAGTCCTTGTCCTTTGATCTCTTGAATGCTTTTATGTTGAAGATGAAGCTTGAGAGTTTTTAATGCGCAAGAGTTGTTCTTCAGATCTTCAGGACTTGAATAAATACCAGGAAGAGATCTTTGGACCGTTGGACTGAGACAGAGTGAACTGTGTCCAACGTTCTTTTGCATTGAATGCAATTTGGCGCTTTGGAAGATGTAACAGCCACAGTCATCAGAGATGCAGTGTGTGCAGAAAAGACATTCCCAATTTGAGTAAGGTTTCAGATTGCAGGCTCTGTAGCTAGGAAAGTCTTCTTAGCCAAAAAGGGTAATGTCTTCGGTCTTCAGTTTTCAGGAGACAATATGGACAATTGTCATCATGTAAAGTTGACTTCTTTAAATTGAAATCAGATGAAGACATTATGACTAGATATTTTCGAAAATATTTGGATAGGTGTATACGTGTCATAATTTCGTGATTTGGCTATTCTTGATTTTTGGCTCTTTGAGCAGACTTCAAAGTCTGATGTTCTTCCAAGGCTGCTGAAGAAGCTTGCAAAACCGCGCCTAAACTAACACTTAAACAGTTTTAAACACATTGATTCTAACACAGTTGCCACACTAATCGGTATGCAGACCTTTTAGCCACTGTACTCTAGAATCAAAAGATGACTCAACCAAATCTAGAATTATGAATCAACATCATTTGTTTGTTGACAAAAGTAATTGTGCAAATGTGTTCTACTCGGCAAGAACATCAAAATGATATATTTATTTGTCCAAATCAAGTTTTAGATGAATAAGATATCAAAACTTAAAGTATGATGTTAAAAGTGAGTCATTAGAAGCAATTTCTAACATTGAAGAGTTTTATCACACATTGGTTAGAAGTAATGTTAGTTGTAAAAGTTTTTAAATATAAGTCTTCTACTATTGACAATAGAAGAAGTTATATATACTAATATTAATACCCCTTATCATATTGATTTTTATTTTTATTATGTATTATTATTAGCTAATGGCTAGAAAATCAAAGTTTTTAAAGCTTCCACATGGATGCTTTAGAATGAAGATTTATCCAAAGCTAGTGAGGTGACACAACCATAGTGCTCCTCACCAACTTTAAATAAAAATAAATAAATAAATAAATAAATAAATAAATAAATAAATAAATAAATAAATAAATAAATATATATATATATATATATATATATATATATATATATATATATATATATATATATATATATATATATATATATATATATATTATACTCTAATTCCCAGTTTTCTATTGCGAGACTTAATTTTAGGTGGGGGTTTGTCCTTATATTTTTTATTTATTAATGATATCTTCGTTATTTTATCTTAAAAAGTGTATTTTATCGATTAAATAAAAAAAAGTAGACATGAGTGATTATAATTTCTCTAAAATGTACCGTTGTAACCCATTTAACTTTAAATAATGGGCTTCGTTTGTCTTCCAAGGATTCAGCACACTCAATTTGTATTTTATGTAAAAAATTGTGCAATCCGAGTCAATCTCTTTTTAATAGTTTTCATTTGTTCCTATCCATCAATGTTTTTTTTAACAGGAAAAAAATGTTTTTGGAAGGAAATTTGGAAGGAAAAAGACTACGATATCCTTAATGAAACAAACAAACACACGCACATAAAAGTATCAGCTCATGCATCGTGATGCAAAAATCGAATCCAATTTGTACATTGTGATTACAATTTATTTTTTGCGTCATCGATTTTGTATCACGATACACCAAATAAAATTCAATTAAGGTAGTCCTTTGTAAATACACAACTATATTTGTAGTAAAAGTTTCTTATTTTCATTAATATTGTAATTAAGGTATGACTCATTTAGAGATAGATTGATTGATTTCCATAAATATGTAATCTAAATTTTAGATAAGACGTTTTTACGACGATTTTATGTAAGACGAATCTTTTTAATCTCACCCACTATGTATTGGTGAGTTGACTATAAAGAGTGAAATTACATCTTATAAATTAAAATTAGTTAAAATAAGTGTAGGTTTCCTGTAAAAACGTCTTACGGATCTTATTCGTAATACGACACTTTATTATCTCACATGTTAATCCACCAATATACGATGGATCAGGTAAAAATGATCCATTTTAGAAAAATATTTATAAGACCGTTTACTCAAGTTTTTGCCTTAAACCTAATAAATTAAAGAATATTTTGCGTTGAGATTAGGGAAATGAAAGAAAGCATGTGATCAAGAGAGCGAGTTTCGGGTATAAGCTTGGACATGAGTCAGAATAGCAAGTCGAATGTTAGAGTTAAGGGTTAGGGTTAGGTTATGAGATTTTCTTTCTAATTATTACTTCTTTCGTCCCGAATAATGTTTCTACTTTTTATTTTAAAATGTCCTGACTAATATTCAGGCCCGGTTTTGAGGGAGTTCAGAGTGATCGATCGAACAGGGCCCTAATGTAAGAGGGCCCAATTTTATATATGTGTAGGCTAGTTTTATTTAGATATATAATAAATAATGTAATTTTAATAGAGAAAATGTCATTTGGCTCAATGGATTAGGGTCTGTTGAGATAAGTAGGGAAGTACAAGGTTCAAGCCCCTGCACTTGCCTTTTTGTAGTTTTTTATTTTATTTTGGGTGTCAATTATTATTAGTATTGTATTTTTTTGTAGTTTTTATTTTATTTTCGGTGTCAATTATTTTTAGTATTATTTTATATGCATATTATATCATATCCTTCCCCGATTTAGTTAAATTGTCTCCTATATTATTTTGAAAGATTTTACATAAATAATCAACTTTTAAAAAATTTTCTTATAATTTCACAATATTTCATCTTAATTTATCATCCACTTGTATTGTAAGTATAATGGTTGTGATTAAGTATTTTATTTATTTATTACCAACTTCAAATTTACTTATATATGTTTTAATTACCCGGAACCTAATGAATAAAGAGTTACTATATAAATATAAATATTTTGTATTCAGTTTTAGCAGAGTTATTCAACCTTAATTTTATTTTCCGTTCGCTAAATTTACTTATAAAAAAAGTTGACAATTAATTTTTTTATCTGGGTCATAAAAAATAACAATTGATTGGGAATATAATATCAATATTTCAAGCAAAAATCAAAATTTATTGTTATGTTACTATCATTTTTAATTATTGCTTATGATTATTTAATTCTTTGCTTTGTCAATTCATTGTTTTTTAACTTGAATTTATAGTGCACAATACATGTTACCAAAAAAATATCTATCTAGAAGTCAAAACATAAATAAAAGAAAAAATTGATGAAGTATATTCTTTTTATTGTAAATTATTTTAACGAATGAAGAATAACAATTTTCGGTAATTATTTAATACTTATTTTCTTATATGTTTGGGTATTATTCATTTTAATACTTCAAATGATGAAAAGTCAAATAAAATTGTTTGTCTAAAATTCTTATGCTTATATTTTTTTAAGGGCCTCTTATTTTCTTTTTGCTCTGAACCCCCAAAAGTTCAGGACCGACCCTGCTAATATTACTAAAGATTTTGTGATTGAAAATTCTCTATCATTCTTCTCATTATACTCTTAAAGCTTTGAATACTATCAACATAACAAATTCTACAGAAGCCCACTCAATTATCGCTAATCCTCACCACCTTTTATTCAACAAAAATAGAAGTAGAAAACAATATCAAAGAAAGAAATACTTCACGCGTTACAACAGTGCTTAATGCTTACCAGCTTACCTAAACAGATAAACTTTTTTTTTTTTTAAATTGATAAGCATATAAAACTAAGCAAGTTATGATATGTCACATTCAAATCCAAACAACTATTTCTTAGACCAAATTATTTCATTGTCGCTTAATGAAAATTTCAGAATTTTTTGGTGTCAATCTCTAACTTAATGGAGGGAAACAAAATCAAATTTAGTTTAGAAACTCCTAAAATTATGGAGGGAATATAAATAGGAGTTATATTTGGAGAAAAGATCAAAATTCGAGTCCAGATCTCCTGTATCACTTGTGTGTATCACTGGTGTACCATTTTTCATCTCCACCATTGCATCTCAACTAATGATTGAGATGAAAAATAGTACACCAATGGTACACACAAATGGTACAGAAGATCTGGACTCTCAAAATTCCTAAAAAGATTAAGATTACTCAACATTCACTACTAAAATCATGGGCCAAAGAAAATTAAAGAAACGAATAATAGAGTAGTAGTGATGGGTATAATATTTAATGAGAGATAATTCATGTAATGAGTATTATTATCAAAACATATTTTACAACACAATATTAATTATATTTCTTAATTTGTGTGTTTTATTTATTAGAAACATTTTTTCCAGGAGGGAGTACTAAGTCACTACTAACAACCCCAAGTTTGAGGAAAACAAAAATTATAGTCAAAACATATTTCCATCGTACTCCTTAGAGCATCCCCAATGAACCTCTTCTTATTTCATCTTGTTAGTTAGGTCTCACTATCATTTAAACACTTTTTGCTTCTTACTCATTTAAAAATATATCTTCTCATTGTATAATCTTCTTACACGTCTTCTTAATACATCCCTATAAAAAAATATTTTGCCCCCTCCCCCAAAAACCGATCACACACATACTTAGGAAGATTCCTTTTTCTTCTTCCTATTTAGGAAGAAAAAACTCTCTCTCTCTCCTAGTTGGCTATGCATTCACTCTTCTCCACAAATAAGAATAGCACAATAGGGATGCTCTTAGCCCCTGATAAGTAAATTACTCTAACCTTAAATGAAATTATTTAATTTTGATTCATTTCAATTAATTTTCATTATTAATGGACCATGAAAAAGGAAAAATAATGAGTATTATATTAAGCATTTACTTAGGGGTGAGCTTGGTCCGGTTCGGTCCAGTTTTTTAGAAATAAAGAGAAAATCAAAACCAAACCAATAGTTTACATTCAATTTATTTATTTTTCTTCCTTCAATTGATTTGCTCCGTCTCCGTTGATTATTTGATACTCATTAATAGTGATCGGTATATATCAAAATTTAGAGCAAGTATCTCACTGGCACATACTTGATAGATCGTTCAACTCTAATTTGGAAGGTCTATACTAATGAATTTATCACCGCTATGTAAATATAATTTAGTGAATAGTTTTTCAATATATATTTTTTGATAACCGCAGGAATATGTAACGTAGGTTGGGTAATTGAAGCAAGCACGACATTAGACCAAATTCTATTACATCCGCACTAGTTTTGATTGAGAAAAGACATTCAAATAGCTAGAAGACAGGCCGGGGATGGAAAATGAGAAATTGGTTTTACTTTTGGAGTAGCGTGTGATGCTAAGGACTGCAGGAGCAGGATGAATGGAGTTTTCAAAAGAGATTGTTGTTGATGGAGTATTCAGTATTACGTACATTGACAAGGTTCTTCACGCCAAAGGAACCCGGCCCATACATTAATTATAGAAACTAAAACTAGCTGGCAAGACTATTGACTATCCAACAAATAATACATACAGATAGGCAACCCTACGGTTTCAATTGTGTTACAGTCAACTTAATTTAGTCAAATCAATTGAAGTTTATGTATGGATTTTAATCCAATTAATTAATAATTAATGGTATATATATCACCCAAAAAATAAAATAAAATAAAAACATAAATAAACGAAACTAAAACTCAAGATCATTAATAGAATTTCAATAAGAGGTAAATATTCTTGTTAATCAACAATATCTAGACTTTTCAATTATGTTATATCTTATCAAAATTATTAGAGATTTAAGTGATATAACTAACAACCAACTCCTTATAACTTTACTAATACCTTTTTTTTTTTCATTGTATGTTATTGGCTCACACTTCATGTAAGGATTAATAAATGAGAAATTAACCTAGAAATTAGCCAAAATAGGTTACATGGTCATTTGAAATGGCACTATAATCTGTGGTAGTTGATGTAGGGGTGTACATAGAAGAAGAGGAACAAGGAGGAAGTGAGGGAGGAGGCGGTGGTGGTGGTGGCGATGGAGTAGGTTGAGGTCTAGCAATTGAAACTGTAGCCTCAGAAGAAAACAAAACTAAATGAGAAGAAGGATTAATAATATTATGGGTTTCTCTATACTTGTATCTCAAAATCTCAGCCCTTACTACATTTAGTTCAGCTTGTAAAGCTTGAACTTGTTGTTGCAAAGCCGAAATCACTCCCATGCATCCATAAACCGGATCTCTTAGCCTCACATTCGCTTCATATACAAGACTATTCGCTGCATCGGCTCTCTGACTTCTCTGGAACCTCCTGAAAATACATTTTATCATTTGTTATCATAAATTGTTAAAATAATACCTTCATTTAAGAAAGAATATATTTTTGTTAACTTTACACAAATAATTTGAATGTTAAATCTCTTAATTTTTAGAAATTCCCAAATGAGAAGGCAAACAGATAACAGTTCAGAAAAACAGGTTTGTTATCTAGCTAGAAGGTAAAATAGAACAAATGAAATTAATGAAAGGATATATATGATTAGGGTTAATTTAAGCATATATATATATATATATATATATATATAGATACATACCATGAGCAACTTGGAGACATTGCTTGCACCGAAGACCTTGTGAACAGAAGCAAACTTTTGAGGTTCATGAGGGGAAAAATATGGAGAAAAGGGGCATTCTTGAGCACACCTACGTCTCAAGAGCTTACAGGCAGCACAAGGTGTAATGGTGTTTATGGTTCCGGGAGGCCCCAACATGCGTCTCCTTCCCATCTGAAAGGAGGCATCGGTATCTCTCTTGATCTTCTTCCCTATCTCATCAAATCTCTCCCTACACAAAATCGTACATCATAAAGTCAAAAAAAAAAAAAAATCACCTTTTCATAGTCTAGCTGAAATATCCCAATTCTAACTTGGCCGTTCTTCGTTATATAGCCACAGCAGCTATCATGAAAATAGTCAGAAAATTACCTTTCTCTGGACATTCAGGCATGCTATCTGTATATTGAGCTGAGATAGAGAAAGAAATATCGAGAGAGAGAGAGAGAGAGAGAGAGAGAGAGAGAGAGAGAGAGAGAAGAAGAAGAATTAAAGTACTTAAAAGGCAAGAAATGGAGAAAAGGTTGGGGATATGTATGTTAAGTAAATGTACTTATGAGGTCCGGTATCTATTATAAAAACAGACAAAAGGAATATATATATATATATATATATATATATGTGTGTGTGTGTGCGCGCGCGCGCGCGTTCATTTTTATAAAACATTATTAGCCTTATAATTAATGTTACATCTTTTGTTACAACAAAACATTAAAGAACAAAACTATTAGAGAATAATATATATTTAATATTTATTCTTGTTTATTTGTAATTATTATTTAGTAGTAATTACCTAATATAGTTCTTTCCTTATTATGATTCATTCTTTGTAAATGTTTTGTGTACCTACTCCAAATGTAACCCTAATTGTAACTCTCCCTATAAATAGTTGATTCAATCAATGGAAAGACTATGCCATTATTCATAAACTTAATTTGTTTCTAAATGGTATTAGATTTTTGTTCTTAAAACATTTTCTTCTTCCTTTAGCCCGCCCTAACCACTCTCCGCCATGGCTAACGGAAATTACTCCCTCACCATTAAAAACCCCATCGATCCCACACAAACCTTTGACCTCATCAACATCTCTCATTACAACATCACCAAACTCACTTCCACCAACTACATAGCTTGGAAACTTCAAGTTGAGGCCACCCTCATTGGTTATGACCTCTACAAGTTTGTAGACGGCTTACACCCATGCCCGCCTCCCACTGTCCTAGCCAAAGATGCTTAATCATCCAAGGACGTTCCAATCCCAAACCCACACTACCAACCCTGGATTTGGCAAGACAAACTCATGTTCGGCGCTTTTGTTGGTTTCCTCTCTGTTCCTGGTTCCTATGATCCAATAAGATGCCACTACTCGTGAAGCATGGGAAACTCTGACTCACACCTATGCTCGTTCGACTCGCGGCCACATCAAACAGATTAAAGACTACCTCAAGCGGGCATCCAAAGGCACTCAATTGGTCTCCGACTGCATGCAGTTTGTCAAAAGTTGGGCTGATGAACTGCGGCTCTGGGCAAGCCATTTGACCATGAGGACCTCATTAATTGAGATCATCCTCGGTGGACTGGATGATGACTATCGCCATATCGTGGATATGGTTGAAGGCCGGGACACTCCCATATCCTTCGATGAGCTTCATGAAAAACTTATCAACTGAGAACTGCTCCTGAAACAGTCTCAGCCTACGACATTCTCACATCCTGCTACTCCGAGGACTAACAGCTCGTCTGCTCGACAATCTTCCTTGTAAGCTCGATAACTATCTACACAACCTTGGTAACCTACTCAGTCTCAGTGTGCTGCTCCTCGCCAACATCGACCTTATCTTGGTAAATGTTAAGGTCGTCGCCAACAAGGACACACAGTTATGCTCGCTGCCCCAACTTTCAATTGGTCGCCACAACATCTCTACTCATTATTTCTACTTCGGCCAGTGGCTACACAAGGCATCCACGGGCACATCTAGTGACCACATCAGACACGGGAACTCCGGGCTGGCTCCTTGACATGCAGTGGTGCTTCTCACTATGTTACCAATGACCTTGGAAACCTTCACTCCACCTACACGGGCACAGATGACATGGTCATTGGTGATGGTACATGCATACATATCTCAAAATTTGGTTCTTCTACCTTTCCCCCACACCCGCAAACACCTTTTAATTTACAAAATGTCTTGTTAGTTCCTAACATGAAACGTAATCTCATATCCATATCTCAATTCTATATATCAAATAATATGTCTATTGAGTTCTTACCATATTCCTTTCATGTGAATGATCTATTGACATGGAGAATACTGCTGACCGGACAGTCTAAAGATGGTGTGTATGAATGGCCGACCACAACTTCCTTTCCTCGCCCCTATGCTTATGTTAGCTCCAAAGTCTCTGACCAAGACTAGCATCATCGCCTTGGTCATCTATCTGGCCCCGTCCAAAGTCTGATACTATCTAGCCTAGGTTTAGCTTTAGACATTACTCGCACTCATCATATTCATTATAATGGTTGTCTTTGTAATAAAAGTATTAAACTTCCTTTTCATTAAAATACTATTGTGTCTACTCTCCCTCTACAAACCATTTAGACGGATGTGTGGACCTCCCCTTCCCCCTATTGATTGTTTCAAATATTATGTGATTTTTGTTGATCACTATACACATTATATTTGGCTTTACCCGCTCAGACGCAAGTCTGAGGTCGCCACGATCTTTCCCAAGTTTAAAGCCTTGGTCGAAAACAATTTTAAAACTACCATTGTCACTCTTTACTCGGACAATGGAGGCGAGTATATGGGACTTGCCCGATAATCTGGATTGGCCGCCTACTTATCCGCCCATGGTATCTCTCACCTCACATTGCCCCCTCACGCCTTAGAACACAATGGGTTCTCGGAACGTCGCCATCGCCATATTGTTGACACTGGTTTCTCTCTCCTCTTTCGTGTATCTTTTCTGCTACCCTTCTGGTCATTTGTCTTCCAAACAGCGGCCTACCTCATAAATCGGCTACCAACACTCACCCTTACTCACCAGTCTCCCTACTATAAACTTTTTGGCTCTTCGCCCAACTACTTCAAACTTCGTGCCTTTGGTTGCGTTTGCTACCTTTGGCTCCACCCTTGCTCCACTCAAAAACTAGCTGCTCGCTCCACTCCGTGTGTCTTCCTCGGTTACTCGCTCACTTAGAGTGCCTATCTCAATTATGATCCAATCACCACCTAGCTATTCGTTTCGCGTCACGTTCGATTTGTCGAGTCTACCTTTCCTATGTCCACACCAGACACCCACCCTGCTACCCAGATACCTACACTAGTGTCCTTGGCTACCTCCTCATGAACTACTCCCGAACTCATACATACTGTCGGTTGTTCAATTCGCTCTAGTGCCTCTCCCGCCAGTTTTTCCTTGCACTAATCAGAATATGGTTGATCTCAGCTCGCCCATACACCAATATCAACCACCCTCTCCTCTACCAGCTACCAGTCCTGTAACAGATGCTCATTCCTCCTCGGCAACCAGCTCCATGCCCGAGGACAACACTATGCCCACCTGCCCCGTTCCCGCTGACACTGCTCTTGTGCCTGTGCCCGTTGACCCTGTTCATGAGCCTGTGCCCAATGACCCTATTCCTATGCCCACTTCTTCTAGTACTTCATCCATAGTTACTCATTCCAAAAACATTTGCAAACCACTCACCAAACTGAGTCTTTCGGCTCATCTAACAGCAGACAACGAATAGACATGTGTCACTCAGGCTCTTAAAGATGTCAAGTGGCGGTAGGCCATGTCTGAAGATTATGATGCTCTAGCCCGCAATGGTACTTGGGATTTGGTTCCCTCGGCAGATGCTCACAATATTGTTGGCTGCAAATGGATCTTTCGCATAAAACGACACGCGGATGGCACCATTGATCGCTAAAAAGCTCATCTTGTGGCCAAGGGGTTTCACTAGTGACCAGGAGTGGATTATCACGAGAGCTTCAGCCCGGTGGTTAAACCGAACACTGTTCATCTTATTTTCTCACTGGCCGTATGTCGAGGATGGGATCGTCGGCAATTGGATGTGAACAATGCCTTTCTTTAAGGCAATATGTCCGAGGAGGTGTTCATGGCTCAACCACCTGGCTTCTTTACAAGGACAAACCTCAGCATGTATGTCGGCTTCACAAGGCTATCTATGGTCTTAAGCAGGATCCCCGAGTATGGTACAATGAACTGTGTCAGTTTCTCATTGCCTCTGGGTTTAAAAATTATGTGGCAAACACTTCGTTGTTCATACTTAATATAGGGGGCACCACCATCTATCTTCTTGTCTATGTGGATGACATCATCGTCACTGGGAAGCAGCCCGCTGCTGTCTAGACCTTCATCGCCTTGCCTGCTGCTCGCTTCTCACTCAAAGACCTTGGAGATCTTCACCATTTCCTTGGTGTTGAGGTTATCAAGCAACCAAGTGGTCTTCTGCTCTCACAGCGTGGGTACATTGTCGATCTCCTTCCTCGCACGGGCAAGACAGATGATCGTCCGGTTGCTACTCCATTCCCCACCTCGCTAAACTTAACACTTCAGTCGGGTACTGCTCTCATTAATCTGACGTAATTTTGGGCAGTGGTTGAGAGTCTTCAGTATCTATCGCTTACTAGCCCAGATGTTGCCTATGTCGTCAACAAACTCTCTCAGTTCATGCATAGGCCGACCACCGAGCATTGGAATGTGGCGAAACGAGTTCCCCAGTACCTTTGTGGGTCTATTAATCATAGTATTCTTCTTCATCGCCAGTCCCCCCAGCTTTCCATGCTTTCACTGATGCTGATTAGGCGGGCATCAAAGATGACTACACCTCCACCAGTGCCTACATTGTCTACCTTGGCAGCAACCCGGTCTCTTGGAGCTCCAAGAAACAACACACTGTTGCTCGTTCTTTGAATGAACTTAAATATCGGGTTGTCGCTGTCACAGCTGCTGAAGTCTACTGGATTGTGTCTCTATTGTGACAATGTGGGTGCTACTAATCTCTGCTCCAACTCGGTCTTCTGTACTCACATGAAGCATGTAGCCCTGAACTTTCACTTCATCCAGCAACAAGTTCAGGATGGGCTTATGCGGGTTTGCTATGTTTCCTCGGCTGACCAGTTGGCTGATGCACTGATCAAGTCTCTTGCTCGCCAACGGTTTCATCAATTACTTCACAAGATTGGTCTTTCCTCTCGGCTGTCCATCTTGCGGGGGCATATTAGAGAATAATATATATTTAGTATTTATTCTTGTTTATTTGTAATTATTATTTAGTAGTAATTATCTTGTATAGTTCTTTCCTTATCATGATTCATTTCTTGTAAAAGTTTCTTAGAGCATCCACAATGGTTGCACCCTAAAACACCATTTATATAACCCCTTAAACCTTTTTAGAGGCCCTTTAAAAAAGTTTCAACTCCAATGAGCACCCTCTATATAACCCTTTGAATTGGTGACATCTTAACTAACAAACCTAACTATCAATATATTTCTATTTTTTATTTTTTTATTTTCTTACCGCAATTGAAATAAAATATTTATACATTTAAATTTTATATTTTATGAAAATTATATTATATGTTTTGATTATATCAATTATTTTTATTTAAATAAAGTTTTGTCACACTTTTTAATATTATCAATATACCCGTAATTTTAAGTTATAAATAATAAAAAAGGGAAATGATACTGCAAAAAATACACTAAATTAATTGAAAAAGAAAATAGAAAAAATGGGAAAGCATACCATCATCAAAGTGATGATGTGAGTTGAGTTGTTTATTTAATTCATAGGCTCTCCACTCTAATACATCAACATTTTAGCCAAAAACTGGATGCTCTGATCAAGCCAAAAAAATGTCAGTTTTTACCGCCTTCTTTAAATTTTGGAACAAAATTTTTGAAATAGAACGAATACTAGGAAGAAGACCAATGGAAAAGGAGATATGTGGGGGAGAGAGAAGAAAGAGATGAATGGAGGCCGACTAAAACTCACCCAATAAGTTGGGGGAGAATTAGCTTTTTTTAGGGATAGGGTGATTGATAGGGTGTCCACTGTGAGCTTAAGTGTGGTAAAAAAACTCTAAAAAGAATTTTAGGGTGTTAATAAAGAGAACCACTGTGGATGCTCTTATACCTTACTCCAAGTATAACCTTAATTATAACTTTCCCTATAAATAAATGATTCAATCAATGGAAATACTATGTCATTATTCCTAAACTTTATTTATTTCTACAAAAACAACTGTTCATATACATATATGATCGAGCAGAGGGTTTGAAGTTGGTATTAATTTGAAATACGCTTCTTCCTAGCCTAGCTGTTAGGGCAGCAGGCACTGTGTCCTTTCTTTTTGTTGCTGATACGATGATATACGAGGATTCATTTCCACAGAAAAAAAAAAAATTATACATATATAGCCTACAGACAATCACAGTCAGAATTCAGTTACTATGTAAAGCAAAGCATGCATCAATGGCAGACAATGAAAGAGCAATAACTTGTTCATCTTCTGTACTTTGCGAGCTCTCAAGCTCTCACACGTCTATTGCTCACGTGTGATCAATCCTTAATTACTCCTAGGTACATGGTTGACTTTCTTAAGTAACCACTACATATAACTAAGTTCTGGAATATCTATCTATCTATCTATATATATATATATATATATATATATATATATATATATATATATATATATATATATAAACTTGAACTCCGTTAGTCCGTCTATCGTTCCACTATGTACTAATATTTTTCACTTGCACCAACTCAATGTGGGAATTGAAGCAGAATCTCCACATCCGATACCTTGTGTTCTGGATCACGTCAATTCATTAATGAATTTCCTTTCAAGTCAAAATTCAAAAATACCACTTTTTCGCTCAAGAATCAAAACCAAAAAATGATTTCCCCCTTTTGCACCATCTGATCAGTTTTTTGTGGTCCGCTTCCTAGGGTGGGTACACGAGAGATTGGATGCATATATAAGATGAACAGAGAGAGGTTTCAAGTCCCTCTATCTGATCAAAATTGGTCTCAGTAACTCATTCCAATAATAAGCTCAAAGACAGTCCTATTTAGCAATACAAAACTTAATTATAGGGATGCCATATTTTTACTTCATTTTTCAACAAAGACTGTTCGTAATACAAGCAAAGTAAAGCACTATGTAGAATGTCAATTGGTTTGCCATATTGACATAGCAATTTCTTGTTATGTTTAATGCACATAAGCCATACGATAAATGGCATAAATTAAGAATGAAGAGGATGATGACGATGATCCGTGTATATCATGTTAGTTTCTTGTCAATATCAAGAACCCATGCCACTTTCTCTAAAACTACCCTATTTTGGGATCTTGCTCCAAACTAATTAAACAATCGCCATCACTTTTTGAAGATACATTTGATTCTAATTAAGTTTGTGGTATTCTATGAAGAAATTAATTAAAGTAATTCCACCCTAATGACTATTACTGTCAATGAATCATTATACTGTAGACTAATTTTATTTCACATCTGTGAATTGTTGTATATTCAAACATTAAAATGTTTTGCGTTACTCCATCCCCGCATAGATGATTATTTTGCATTATGTTTTTCTGTAAGTGTGATATTGCTCATTTATTATTAGGGAATATATAGGACAAGTTGAGTTGCGAGAGTTTGGAACCAAAAATAAAATAAAATAAAATTGTAATCAAAGTTCCAGTAAAGGGCTTAAATTTTCAAAACTCGACCTCTAAGTTAACCTAGAACACAAGACTGATGGAGGTTGATGATGACATTGTCTTAGTCATGTAAATGATGGAGCACCCTCAGGATAAGAGCTGATCCTCATTACCTGATCCACCGTGCGTTGGTGGATTGACTCGACTAACTGTGTGTTGGTGAGTTAATCCGTTTACAAATTAAAATTAGTAGAACGGTTTCACGGGAAACCTTCTATTAAAAAATATATATAGAGACATACGGGCTATAGTACTTTTAAGATGTAAATATGAACTCGGGTGCGAGAGTATTTATCAAAGGTGGGTGTTGATAGATGTGGAGGCAAAGCAAAGAGAAGGGGTTTTATATGTATATGGTCCATATGGAGTATTTTGGGGTGTTGGCCTGGATGATCGGTTTATATATACAAGTACTACTCCACAAACTAGACTAGACTAGTACAGTAAACTTGCTTAAATTGCAAGGGAGTGATACCAATCATTCTTGTTTGACCCGTATTTTAAGGCATCTAAGCCGCTCATTTGTTCTCTTTCCCCCAACCTAACCCTTCTCTTTCTCTCTGCACCACAGCTTGAACTCGCAAAACCTTTCGTTTCAAGCGAATGTTACTTTGTCCTCCGTTTTCTTCTCCGTTCAGATTCAGCCATCTAATAATAGATATTTAAATGGGATTCATTTTCTATAATGAGATTAATTCAACATCATAATCAGTTACTAAGAAGACTAGTTGTCCACATTCAAGTACTTTCAGGAGATATATAACAAACATCTAGTCTTACAAGATCAAACTGATGGGAGCCAATATTGTATTTTTTATTTATATATATATTTTTACGCATTAGAGATGTTATGCTTTTGAAAAAATAAAATAAATAAATAAATAAATAAATACTCCATCCATTCCAATTGAAGATGTATTTATATATTGACGTGTTTTGAGTTAATTTGACAAATTTTCAAGTTAATATATATCATGTTTTTATTTATATTGAGAAAAATAAAATCATAACATTTTGTAAACTAAATAAAAATTGACGTTTTTGATAATTTATGAGATGATGGTGCAAAACTTGCGTGTTTTATGTGTGGATTAGATCTCCCGAAAACTTGTTAAAAAGTCACAAGAACACCTTAGGTCTCGTCTGGTGCAGTGTTTTGAAAACGTAGATTTTTTCTAAACGCAACATTTTCAAAACGTAATTTTTTTCTTGTAAACATGTTTGGAAAACGATTTCAAAACGCTATTTTTATAAACAAAATAGTTATAAACGCAACACATTTTTAAAACGCTCCAAATTGGAGCGTTTTAAAATGTTGTACATTTTAAAAACGCTGCATTAAAACACTTTTAAAGAGAAAACACTGCATTTTTTACAAGCGTTTTTGTCAAAACGCTCCACCAAACAAGCACTTAGTAGCAATGTAAGGCAAGACCTTGCGAAACCACGCAAATTGACAGAGTGTCTAGGTATAAGAAAACGTGTACCTTGTTTAGAGTTTAGGAAGATATAGGCCCCTACGTACAGTAATAAAATCATAATAGCATTAGGATTAGTCGTTTTCCTATCAGGGCTAGAAGACTGTCCCTAAATTGTAGGCGTGTTACGCGGGATTTAGCATGATTTCTAGAGTAGCTAAGGAAGGAATCCGTCTAGAAAAAGGAAACCTTCATCTCTGCCTTGTGGTCCAAGGCTTAGTTGCTCGACGACAGTTGTGCTTGGCGGAAGGGCATGGCCCTGTCCGAGTAAATTGTACTTGCTCCCATGTATTGCCAATAACCCCCGTGCATGGATCCCTGGTCGGATAGGCAAGGCCTTAGTCCGGCTAGGCTTAGTTGGGAATTGAATAAGATCCTTGGCTGGACATCTTGCCCGCTACTCTCATTACTTGCGGGGAGCTCCTGTTTCTAAGGTCGTGACTGGCACATTATGGCCGCTCATGCTTTCCCTGTGATCAGATTTGGGTCGGGCGCATCAGTGACCATCAGTACCTTTTCTGACGAGTATTCATCCTCGGAGCGAGGAGCTTAACTTTCTGTTTACTTACATAAGATACGTTGATCTTAAAATTGTACTTACGAGCACTACACTTGTGAAAATTTTGATTTTGAGTGGAATATTGGTGAGCAAAGGATACACAGAGGATGGGTGTATAAACAGTTAGACCTCGAAACTTGGACCTAGTGAGTAGGTTAATGGACGTGCACGCGAGCCATTGTTTATGTGAAAAGTCATGATGGGTTGTGCCTTTTAGAGTCAACGCATGAATGCGAATGTGAAGTTTGCCAGTTTGTTCCAGCTTGGTGTCCGTGTATTCCATATTTTGGGTCCATCCCCTAGGTTATAAAAGGAGCAGTTCCTTCCCTATTTTCACATTTCATGATTCCTAAATTTTTAAGAACCCTCAACCTCTTTTTGTGTTCAGTCTTCGACAGTCCCACTTCTAGATTTCAGCATGTTCGAGCTCTGATTACGGTTACCTACTGCTGATTCTGACAAAGTTCAGACATTCACACATTTTCAATAAGTTTCCATGCTTGATTTGAACTGATTTCATCTCCAATTTTTTGTTGTTGCCCTTTTTGGCTTTCTGGGTAGATTTGTAGGATGCCCATTTTCTCCACTTGGGATAAAGACCAGCAAAGCAGATTGGTGCCCTAACTTACTTCCTAAGATGGAAAAGTTAGGCCTACTTAGACTTATTAGTGTCTTTGCCCCTTCATGAATTGTGTTCACCCGACAGGCAGAACCTAAACTTTTCCTCCTCAGTCTCTTTGTAAGAATGTCTTCTTCTATTGGGCTACGCAATGAATCCTCGAGCAACGAAGAAGAGGTTTATTGTTATGGAGGCCTCTTCGAGCAAGGGGTACGGTCCTTGTGCAAAAAAACAAACCTTATCCGACCACAGGGATTCTGATGTGGTGATACCCGAGTAGTAGAGGTTGAGGAAGTCCAAATTACCAAGAGAAAAACCTTAAACAACCGACCAGTGAAATTGAAGTCAGTCATAACTCTGGACTAGACAATGAAGCTAACGGTGAGCGTGGTTTTGGGCATGATATCGACGAGTGTAGACTCAAGTAAGATGTCGATAAGGAGAGAGGTTCTAACCCCGGGGAAGTTAGCTCCACAGCTCCCCTTGATAGGAAAGGAAAAAAACCCTATTGGACCATCCCGAAAACAAAAAGTCCGTATGCCCGGTGTTCCAAAGAGATTGTAGACAGGGACGATGAATCCAAGTAGGTTGCCCACTAGGCATTTTTGATGCCAGATAAGGATGTAACTAGTTGGTTCACTTATCTTAGGGTGAACCCCAGAGATTACCGAGTGACTAGGATAGGCTTGGATCTTGCGCCCAAAAATACGAGCAAGCACGAAGTGAAATTTATGTTCTTACCGCTTGACCCCTAAGTGGTGGAGTTTTTGGACGATGTGAAGTCCTTGTCCTGCGACCTGATGTTGAACACTGTCCGGGCTCTTATGGCTTAAATTGTCACATGTCGGTTGCTCGGATACGAGCCCGACCTGTTCTTGTTCAGTAAACTATTCATTTTTAGCCAGACCCCCTGATCGGATAGTGTTGAGATCCAAATGTAGCTTTCTGTGGGTATTTGATGAAGTCCAGGGCAAGGTGGAAACTTGGGCGAAGAGGACCATCCTGATAGAATATGCCTTTTCCTCCTAGGGGCAGGAGCGAAGTTAAAAGTTCCAAAACTTTCCTCTCGCACTTCAACACAAGAGAGAGAAAGTGGCTGTCGAAATTGAAAACTATCTTAGGTGTCATTGAAGATAATGACAAGCGGATAAGCCAACAATATATGTTTGATAGGAAAAAGTTGGTATGCAAAGCAAAGTATTTGCGTTTGGCCAGAGTAACACACTGAGGTCCCTGGGGTAGAACCTCTGATTACCATTCTACCTGAACGGACGAACCCTTTCTGAGCAATTTGTCATGGGATGCCATTTGCAGATAACTATCTTCGATGCAAAATAAATGGGCAGAACTGTTGAATCTTGCCTAAATTAAATTTGCATAAAATCATTATACTTTTATTTAGTCAGAACTTATAATTTGTTTAAGAAAAATTGGTCAACTTGCAGTATAATATTGTCAACTACTCAGAAGCAGTTGACCCTCGTTTTTAAGTGTCAGCTTCCTTACCTTTTATGTTTAAACATTTCTTGTTACTGACACTTACCTATTCTGTGCTATGATAGATCTTATTGTTCTTTATATTTCACACAGGATCCCTATGATCTTGTAAGAAGATACTTACAAATTTTTGGCACATTTCAAATTCAAATGTGTTTCTAACGGACTACCGTTCAAGTTCATCTATATATACCCACAGGAGCCTTTTGAAGAAGCAACTGAAGCATTCATACTCTCAAAAAAAAAATACTGATCACTTGAAGTGCCTCAGTCTTTAAACTTTAGCTAAATAGTCCTCATTGTTATTTCTTTTCTAGTTATTGTTTTGACAATCACGTTCTTGATTTCTCCTTACATCTTTCATATTCTTTGAGAATCAGCTGATTGTTTCACGAGCGTGATTGTTTCCAATCATACTCCATAAAACGCCGGTCTTTGTTGTACACTGATCCATTAGTGATCATCTAGATTATTAATAATATTAGTGCACTTCAAAAATCCATGTTTAACCAATTTGGTAGTGGACGCGCGTAGCAGTTTTTACTGTGAACCACTTCAATTGCTTTGTCTGTTAATTCCTCAGTTCAGTTCTTACAAACTGCTATAACACTTAAGAAGTCTTAATCTACTTAAGTGTCAGTCAGTTCTCAACATAATTTGTTTACTTATTTGTTTTTATAAATTGTTCTTCAGAACCTTCCTTGTATCTTGTGATCTATTTTTGAAAGCATTTAATTGTGTCAGCTAACTGAGCACTATTTTCGTTTCAGCCTACAACGTCAGCTTCTTTAAAACATCAGCCAGCTAGCTGACACCATATTAGCTGATTGCCAAAATTACACATTTCCGCTGCAACTTTTAAAAGTCTTCTCAAAACTACCCTCAAAGTTTTTAAAAGGCTATTCACCCCCCTCTAGCCTTATTAGCTGCCAACTGGACTTACAATTTGTATCAGAGTTTACTTGTTTGAAAATTATTATTTTCTAAGTTTAACAGCTTGAAAGCTCGATCATGGCAACTACAAAAGCTTTTCAATCAAATAATGTTACTCAAGTACCTATTTTCGATGAAGATCACTTTGACATTTGGAAAGAAAGAATTACAAGATATATGAACAATATTGATAAACGATTGATGAAATGTGTAAGAGGTGGTCCTATGTAACCTATGAAAATCAATACTAAAGTTGGTAAATCTTCTACTGTAGATGATGACACCATAAATCCTTTTGCTCCTGTTATTGAAGAATATGTCCTCAAACCTCAATCTGAATGGATTGAGGAAGATAAAATTATGGATGGACTGGACGCTAGCTTTGTTCATATTCTATCAAGTGCCGTTCCAGATGAAAATTATAAACAAATATATGGCTGTGTTACTGCCAAAAAAATATGGGATGCTCTCGTTGAATACGTTGAAGGAGATCAAAAAACCAAGGACAACAAACTCTATGATTGTATACAAGAGTTTGATGCATTCAAAAAAGATCCAAAAGAATCATTGATAAATGCTTATGATAGATTACTCGAGGTAAGTAATATATGTTCTTCCCTTGGTAAAGTTTATAGCATGAAAGATTTAAATATGCATTTTTTTAGTCGCTTGGGAAGTAGAACGATAATACGCAAAATTTAAGATAGAATGGAATTATCGTAACTAGGATGGCTCTGATACCAAATGATGAGGACCCAAGATCTCCTAGAAAGGTTTTAGGATGAATGACTTCGCGACCCAACGCCTTCGAGATGACGTGAACCTTGGAATTGTGAATGACGCCACAATTGGGATGATTTTCCAACTGATAAGTCGAATTCAATTATAAACAATGAATCCACGATGTTTATAATCCGAGCTTCCAATCCATGACACTCAAATAAGAACACAATTTTCTATCCAGAAAATCAACTTAATTTTTTATCAATCAAAATTCTACTCCCTAAACAATGTTTAATAATGCCTTTATATAGGTTTACAAAATAAATCCTAATTCTTGTAGGAAAAGAAAACTAAATAAAAGGAAACTCTTAAACCTAAACTTTAGGAACAAGAAACCTAAATAAAAAGGAAACTAAAACCCTAAAAATACCCAAATAGTAAAACAAACAAAAAAAGGGCAGCTTTTCTGGATACCTTGCGGTCGCAAGCCTATGGCCCCTTGCGGCCGCAATCTTCACAGTTTCTCCAATTTTGCTGACTGGTCAAGATCATATCATACTCCTCCTCTTGAAAAGGATTTGCCCTCAAATCCGCTCTTGGTCGATCATTAAAGTGTCCTTTGATTCGAACTTGAGACCCATACCGTGGTCTATTATTCCACCCCTTTTTCCCTGAATCAAACACCTCATGGTCCTGAACACTTAACAAAACTTCCTTACCCTTACTCTCAACTAGCATCCTCCTTTGGTCTTCATGCACTTGGCTTGGCGTTAGTGGTACGAGTGTGATTGGTTTTTGATCAAACATGAAGGAATATTTGTTGGTGAATCCATCATGTTTCACCTGACGATCATATTGCCATGGCCTTCCAAGTAATAAATGGCTTGCATTCATAGGAACCACATCACATAAGACTTCGTCCTCGTAGACTCCTATACGAAATGTCACAAGCACTTGTTTCTCTACCTTCACTTCTCCACGATCATTCAACCATTGAAGTTTGTAAGGTTGGGGATGCCTTGATGTTGACAAACCCAACTTTTCCACCATGAGAGTGCTAGTGACGTTAGTACAACTACCTCCATCAATAATCACACTACAAACCTTGTCTTTGATGCGACACCGTGTGTGAAAGAGGATATCACGTTGATCATATTCTTCCTCCTTAGCTTGCATATTCAACACGCGACGAGAAACCAAAGCCTCTAGATTTATAAAGTCCCCCTTGGCTTTAATGTCTTCATGTTCATCATCTTCTTATTTTACCACCTCATTGCCACGTACCACCATAACCCGTTGATTGGCACACTCACGTGCAACGTGTCCCCACCCTTTGCACTTGAAACATTGCACTTCCTTAGACTTCAACCTGGGATTTTCAGCTTTCCCTTAGGACTCTTTCGAAATCGTAGCCATTTTTGCTTCAGACTCAACCTTGCTTATGATCTTATCTTGTTGTTGCACCGGAGTTGAACTACTTGAACGAGTGGTACTCATCCTCTTTTGTTGTTGCTCTATCTTGACTGCCATGTGCACCATTTCACCCAAGTCCTTATATTAGTGTAAATCAACAATATATGCAATAGTATGATTCAAACCTACAAGAAATCTTGTCATTGTTACTTCGGCATCTTCACCCAAATTGGCCCTAGCAGTCAACATCTCCATCTCTTTATGATAGTCTTCAACACTTTTCGATCCCTGTGTCAATTTCTGCAATTTATGTAGAACACCCCTATAATAGTGGTTATGAACAAATCGATGACGCACAAGACGCTTCATCTCTTCCCATGTAGTAACCGCAGGCATCCCAATTCTTCTCTTATCAGCTATCATTTGATCCCACCAGATACTAGCATAGTCCACGAACTCAGCGGCAGCTAATTTGACTTTCCGCAATTCAGTGTAGGTATAACAATCAAATACTTTCTCGATTTTTCTTTCCCAATCAAAATACTCATCTGGATCACTTGACCCCTTAAAAACAGGAATCTTTAACTTAATTGTTCCCCAATTATTTTCCTTTCTCCTTGAAATCTCTCGCCTTCTTCTACCATGATTTTCTCCCAAACCAAGCTCATTAAATTCTTCATCTAATTGGTTACCTCTTTGAGCTCTACGTTCCCTAGGTTCCTCCCTTCGCCTATCCTCCTCAAGTCTATCAAATCTCTCATCTATTTGAGCAAACTTAACCTTAACATCTTCCATGTGAGCGGGCATCACCTCCATAAATTGTGTCGGATTAACAAAAGGGACCCCTTTAGCTGGAGTTTCGTCGGTCATGGTGATTGTTGGTTGATTTTCTCCCTTATGTATATGCACTCCAGATCACATTTTTTTTAATAACAAACCCTAGAACAATTAGGATTTCAAAATTGAAAGACAACACGATTAAACAAGGATTGATGATCCAAGTTCAAGACAACTAGATCACAATAACAATTTTTTTAATACGAACACGAACCCTAGCGGAAATTAGGGTTTAACAATTAGAACGATAATACGCAAAATTTAAAATAGAATGGAATTATCGTAACTAGGATGGCTCTGATACCAAATGATGAGGACCCAAGATCTCCTATATAGAAAGGTTTTAGGATGATGTGGGGTTCCCGGGATGCGCCCGCGCCCCGCGACCCAACGCCTTCGAGATGACGCGAAGCTTGGAATTGTGAATGACGCCACAATTGGGATGATTCTCCAACTGATAAGTCGAATTCAATTATAAACAACGAATCCACGATGTTTATAATCCGAGCTTCCAATCCAGGACACTCAAATAAGAACACAATTTTCTATCAAGAAAATCAACTTAATTTTTTATCAATCAAAATTCTACTCCCTAAACAATGTTTAATAATGCCTTTATATAGGCTTACAAAATAAATCCTAATTCTTGTAGGAAAAGAAAACTAAATAAAAGGAAGCTCTTAAACCTAAACTTTAGGAACAAGAAACCTAAATAAAAAGGAAACTAAAACCCTAAAAATACCCAAACAGTAAAATAGTAAAACCAAAAAAAAAACGGCATCTTTTCTAGATACCTTGCGGTCGCAAGCCTATGGCCCCTTGCGGCCGCAATCTTCACAGTTTCTCCAATTTTGCTGACTGGTCAAGATCATATCAAAAAGTCACTAAGCGATCGCTCAGCGAGAAGACGAAGCGATCGCTCAACCCCGTTTTTCAGCTTGGATAGTTTTGTAAATCCTCAAACTTCCTAGTCTAGTATAAATTAAACCCTAGTCTACAATTTTGGGGGATCCGATTTTTAGCAGCTTTAGGCCGTTCTTGAGCACTCTCAAGACGAAAAACACTTTGTAATTCTTATTCTATTTCCGATTGTTGAAGATAGATGATGTTTACTTCCATTCCAATGCTTTATTCATCGCATGTGAGGAACTAACCGTTTCATTATAAGAATTGGAGGTAACTTTGTATCAAATTTTATGTGTTAATTATAATTTTTATTCTATCAAATTATCGTTTATCAATTTAGATTATCATTGGTCTACATTAAAACTATCGCATTATGGCTGTGTTAGTGAATGTGTAGGCTAGTGGGTATAATGAGTCGCATGGTTTGTGCGCGAGTTATACGTAGGTCAACCTAATTGATAAATAGATCTTTCTGATTCCTGATCGGGCTAAGGTTAGATCTAGGTTCACTTATGTTTTGAGGAAGACTGATTGACTTCCTAATTACTTAGTACTTAGAGTGCGTAATGGACTCTTAATTGTTGTGTGGACGGGCCAAGAAAGCACAGTTAAAGCGGAGTACTAAGGATTGCAAATCTTGGTCATTAAGTCTCAATCCTTTATCCTAGCAAACGAACCTGTAATTGATAGATACATAAGGTCGATACACATAAAAGGCGATACAAATGAATCCCAATTCCTAGATCCTTCTCATTCATAAAGTTTCGATTAATTTCTGTTTTCTGCAATTAGTATTTTATTAATTAGTTTAAAAAGTTGAATTTAGTAGTTTAAATTATTTCACAAACAAAAACTCTTTTTTATTTAATTGCATCTTAGTTAGTTGTTTGATTAAATTCGTTTTAATTTCTTTCTCTCTGTGGTTCGACCCTTGCTACCATATATCTATTTTACAATAGTCTTGTGCACTTGCAAGGTAAAATTATAGCACATAAGTAGTCTTATTGCAAGTCTAAAACTTTATGAAAAGAAAGTTCTCAAAACTCAAGAAATTTGGAAAAAAATTTAAAGGTATCTCTCTACAAGCTCAAGAAGAGACACCAAAAACTTCTACATTTCTGTCAGATAATGACTTTGATGAATATGAATTTGTAGCCTTCGCTAGGCAATTTCTAAAGTTTAAATCTTTCAAAAAGAACTTCCAAAAACCTTCTACAAACCTTCAAAGATCTTCCTCAAATATTCAAAAACCTTCCTCAAGTTTTCAAAAACCTTCTCCTTCAAACTGTCAAAAGCCTTACTTCAAAAGCAATGAAGATAAGAATGAAAAAGAAAAATTGTTGTGCTTCAATTGCAGAAAATCTGGTCATTTTGCTTCAAATTGTCCTTCTACCAAAAATGTATATTACAAAAGAGCTCTAAGAAATTTTGAAAAACAAAAGAGTTTAGTTGCTGAAGATCAAAATCTTGCAACATGAATTGAGACAGATTCTGAAGATGAATCTGTTGATTTTGTGCAAGAAGTAAACCTTTGTCTTGTTGCAGAATCAGCTGTGTATGATTTAGAAAATGATTCCCCTAGTCCAAATTATTCAAATGAGTCTGATAATGAGCCCTCAAGCTCACCTATCAAAAACCCTAAGCTGACAAAGGTCATCAAACTTGATCAGTTTGTGGTTAAGAAAATAGGAAATTGTTTTTATGGACAAGGGATCACGAGTCAGCTAGAAAGAAGAGTCAGGACAACTTTTCTAAGGACTGTTGACACTAAAACAAGCAAAATGTCAAAAAGGCAGGAGGAGAAAGCTACTGACATAAGTGTTGATGATCTACTGGAACAAATGCAAGAAATGTATTCCAAGTTTAAAACACTTAAAAGAATTTATGTTTCTTTATCTGGTGACTTCAATCGAATTTCTGATGAAAACTGTGAGCTTCAAAAGATCAACGAGCTTTATAAAGTACAACAAAATGAAATGCTGCAACTTAAAAGCATCAATGAAAAACATGTGATTCAAGCAAAAATCTCAGATGCCCAAATTGCTGATCTTGTAGAAAGAAATCTTCGACTAACCAATGTTGTTAATACCTATTCAAAGTCAAAAGCTGTTGTTGAGACCATCATCAGTCAACAGAAAGATCATGAAGATCAACATGGTCTTGGATACTCAAAAGGTGATGGAAACTGTGAGATCAGACAGCCAAATGGTGAACCTAAGATTTTGCTAAAAAAACAAGGGATTAATGTATAATGCTGGAACTTTCAAATATTCCAAAAATATGAATTAGCATAAGAAGTCCATTAACAAAAAGGATAAGCTGAACAATGACAGTTGTCAGCCTTCTGTTCATAATTCTCACAAAATGTCAACAGCTACAACAGCTAACAAATGCCAGCCAACTGACAGATGTCAGCCAACTGACAAAAGGGGAGAAATTAGAAGGAAAACAACGTACTGACAAGTTTAAGCCAATCAATTTTGTTGCTGTTAAGACTTCTAAGCTAAGTCAAAATGAATCAAAGAATTCACCTCTAATGACTGATAAACCTAATTATCACAAATGCATAGTTTGTTCTACTTTTGGTCATCAGTCTCATGAATGTCTGTTTAGATTTAAACCTACTGACAAAGTCAAAATGCCTAAATTCAAGCAAGTATGGCTACCAAAAAAAAAAACTAACCCTTTGGACCCAAAGATATAAAGGGTACCATGATTTAAATATTCATATTTCTGGTATGCTTAATGGCACATGATCAACAAACTGACATATGAATATTAGACAGTGGATGCTCTAGACACATGACTGGATCAGCTGAACTCCTTACTGGCATTATCTCAGCCAAAGGACCTTTAGTCATTTTTGGAGACAACTCAAAAGGAAAAACAATAGGTTATGGATCCATTATCAGAGGATCTGTAAAAATTAAAAATGTCTCATTGGTACAAGGTCTGAAACATAATCTCCTAAGTATTTCACAATTATGTGACAAAGGTATGAATTGCACTTTTTCTACTACTCACTTCTTTATCAAAAACATCATCACAAATGAATTTTTTACTTACAGGTTCTAGAAAGAGAAATGTATTTGCTATTGATTTACTTGCTTTAAATAACATTACTCAAATATGCTTAGTAGCAAATAATGCTTTAAAAACTTCATGGCTTTGGCACAAAAGACTTTCATATTTAAATTTTAAATATCTTTCTAAACTTTCAAAAGGAGACTTAGTGAATGGTCTACCATCAATAAATTTTCCTTCTGACAAAAAATGTAAAGCATGTGTCTTAGGAAAAATAACAAAAGCTTCTTTTAAACCCAAACCATGTCTTTCAGCCAAAAGAATTCTTGAACTACTTCATATGGATTTGTTTGGTCCTATTACAACAACAAGTGTAGGTGGAAACAGATATACTTTGGTGGTTGTAGATGATTACTCAAGGTACACATATATTGAAATGATGCAATCCAAGGATGAAACTTATGGTATTCTCACAACCATGTTCAGAAATTCTCAAACTCAAAAAGAGAGTGAAATCATAAGTGTAAGATCAGAAATGGTATAGAATTCAAAAACCTTGGCATGGATACATACTGTGATGATCATGGTATTGATCATAATTTCTCAGCAGTAAAAACACCTCAGCAAAATGATGTAGCTGAAAGGAAAAACAGGACATTGATTGAAGCATGTAAAACAATGCTAGCTGAAGCAAAGCTACTAAAGTACTTTTGGGCAGAAACTGTCAACACAGCTTGCTTTACTCAAAAAAGATCTCTCATCAACAAGTTCCATGAAAAGACTCCACATTAATTATGGAGAGGTAGAACACCCAACATAGACTACTTTAAATTTCTTGGGTGTAAGCGCTACATTCACTACAATGGTAGTGATCACAGAGGTAAATTCAATGAAAAAGCTGATGAAGGTATTTTTGTTGGCTATGCTAAACATAGTAAAACATATAGAGTTTATAATAGAAAAACTCAAATAATTGTTGAATCTATGCATATTACATTTGATGAATTCAATTTACTTGAGTCTGCTGAGACTCATGATGTTACTGACAATTTTGAGATTTTTGAGACAGGAAACAATGGTAGCTCAACTCAAAATAATCCTTCTTCTTCCATTTCTACAGTTGATATCTCAGATATTCGAATGAATATCAACAGGCTGACAACACTCAGCCAGTTGGCAATCTAAATCATTCATCAGATCCTGTCATAGTTGATCAGTCAGCTGACACATATCCTACCGAAACTCTTTAGTCAGCTGACACTCCATCATCCCCACCTTTGCAAATTGACAATCTCTCTCCTTTCCCCTCAAACGCTGAACCTCTCCCCGATCTTCCTAGGGAAATCAGAGAAGCTAAACTTCATCCAGTTTCAAACATTATTGGTGATCCCTTTGCTGGTCTAAGAACAAGAAGCAGTTCCAGAAATGAAACTTTTGACTCACATGCTTTTGTCTCCTCTATTGAACCCAAAAAGATTGATGAAGCTCTGGAGGATCCCCAATGGATTGAGGCCATGCAAGAAGAACTAAATCAGTTTGAAAGATGTCAAGTTTGATAACTTGTTCCAAGACCATCAGATCAACAAATTATTGGAACTAAATAGGTATTTAGGAACAAGTTGGATGAAGATGGAAATGTTACTAGAAACAAATCAAGGTTCGTAGCTCAAGGCTATAGACAAGAGGAGGGCATTGACTATGATTAAACATTTGCTCTTGTTGCTAGGCTGGAAGCTATTAGATTATTCCTTCTTATGCAACTTTCAAGGACTTCAAAGTCTATCAAATGGATGTGAAAAGTGCATTTCTAAATGGTGATCTACAAGAGCAAGTCTTTTTTGAACAACCTCCTGAATTTCTTGATATTAAAAAGGACCATGTTTATAAGCTAAGGCTCTCTATGGTTTCAAACAAGCTCCAAGAGCATGGTATGAAACTCTATCCAAATTTCTCATGGAAAAAGGATTCAGAGAGGTAAAATTGATACTACTCTTTTCTCCTTAAAGCACAAAGGTAACATTTTACTAGTTAAAATTTATGTTGATGATATTATTTTTGGTTCTACAAATGATGTTTTGTGTAAAAGATTTGAGAATTTTATGAAGGGAAAATTTTAGATGAGAGAACTTACATACTTCTTAGGTTTGCGAATCAAACAAACTGAAGAAAGAATCTTTATTCATCAATCCAAATACACTAAAGAGCTGATCAAGAAATACAACTTACAAGAGACAAATTCAGCAAGCACTACAATGGGAGTTGAATGTCAATTGGTCATTGATGAAAAATGTAAACCTGTAAATACAACTGAGTATAGAGGTATAGTTGGATCTCTCTTATATTTAACTGCTAGTAGACCAGACATTATGTTTGCTGTGTGTATATGTGCTCGTTTTCAAGCAAATCCTAAAGAATCTCACATGATTTCTGCAAAAAGAATTATCAGATACTTGATTGATACTGAAAAATGTGGTATTTGGTATCTAAGAGACTCTTCTTTTATTTTAATTGGATATTCAGATATTGACCTTGCAGCTTGTAGAGTAAACAGAAAGAGCACCAGTGCATGTCAGTTTCTTAGTAATATGTTGATATCTTGGGCATGCAAAAAGCATGCATCAGTCTCCACCTCAACTATAGAAGCTGAATACATCGCTGCTGGTAGCTGCTGCTCACAAATTCTTTGGATGAAACAACAGCTATTGGACTATGAAATGCAAATGAGAACATGTCATATTTATTATGATAATACATCTGCAATTTCTGTTTCAAAAAATCCAGCCATGCATTCTAAAACCAAGCATATAGACATAAGATATCACTTCGTAAAAGATCATGTTGAAAAAGGTAATGTTCAGCTAGATTATGTTCCTACAGAATTTTAATTAGTTGACATATGTACAAAAGCTCTAAAATCTGATAGATTTGAATTTCTTAGAGGAGAATTGGGAATGCTTATAATGTTATAGAAAGATATTCTATATTTCTAACCATTGCAGGCACAATAGATCAGCTGACAAAGAAATTCAGTGATGATTTTTAACTTGTCAGTCAACCCTCATCAGCTGACAAATTTCATCAGCTTACCTCAATACCTGACATCTATATCCCTTGTATAACTGTTTGGGCTTCAGCTTCAAGATAAATCTTTAGTTGACATTACTCAGCTGACAAGAAGTTAACAGCTGACACGTCTTAGCTATATCTTAGTTGACAAACAGATGGCAAAACAGTGACTGACCTCATAGTCACTGTTCAGGTAGCTTCTAAACCCTAATAGAAGCTGATCGTATCTCAGCTAGGATTTCTATCAAATTAAGATATTTATAAATTTCTTGATTTATTTCCCGCCTTTTTATTTCTCCTTGGAACTCGCGAAGCTTCCTTGTGAAGCCAAAATGACTCTCCCACTATCCCACCAACACTGGCGGTTGATATGACGTGTTTACACAAAAATGGCTCATCATTATAACAACTTGACCTCTATCATAAATCAATATAAAACATCACCTTTTAATCTCAAAAACCAAAATTCGGTGTACTTTTTCACTACACGCCATAACTTCGCTTTTAAAACTCACTCCCAAAATTCTTTATACGTACACGTACTTATAAAAAATTCTAAAAAATAAATAGCACACCTTTGTCTTAAATACTCTAAACTCTTCCTATATATACACTCCTAACAAGATAGAATCCTCACTTCATTTTCTATCTCCAGTCTCTCTTTTCCAACCTCTCTTTTTCAAAACCCTGGAAATAACTGGTAGTTTCTCGTCACCATCTACTTGCTTCTTCTCTCTCTTCTAATTATATATCTAACATTTTCTTTGTGTTTATTTCAGGAAAAATGGCAAACAATACTGCTCTGGGATGCATTTTAGATGTTCTTTCACTTAGCTCCGAACCTCTAGGGCTCGAGCTACTTCATCTATTGACCGCTACTGGACTGATTCCTCTACTAACTTTCAACATTTGTAATTATATGTGCCAGCTAACGGAGGAATTCTTTATATATGTCCATGGTGGAAAATCCTTCTGACCCTTTCTCTCTTATTGGGTCTATCAGAGGGGTGCCAATTGTCTTTGATTCAGAATCCATTATAACAGCATTTCCAAATCTCTCAGATGATGGTTCAACCATCTACACCATTCCAAAAGAAACACAACAGGCTGGATGGATTACTATGCATGGAGAAGTTCCTGTTGAGCTTGCCTTTGACAGACACAAGAATCATTTCGCTCCTCTTCACTATGCCCTAGCCACGATTTGGATAAATGTCTTCTCATTAAGTCTGGTGGGAATGATAAGATTACTGAGCCTCAACTATTCCTTATGGAAGGCATTGTTGAAAACTTTGAAATCAACTGGGGTGCTGTCTTTGTGGAATGTGTGAAGACAAACATAGCCAAATACAAAGATAACATGACTACTAGAAATCCAAGGCTAACTCATCATCTTATTATCAATCATTTTCTTCGATCTCTTCCTACTCTTCAACGCCGTCTTCTTGCTATTAGGGACATGGAACAAGTCAGAATCAAGAAATATATGGCTACAGATGTCAAGAGAGAAAATGTATCTAGCCGCTTTGGTCAAGAAATCTCTACTGCTCAATCAGGACGAAGACCTCAAAGGACAAGGACTCAGGCTCTAACTGCCACTTCTATGAGTTAGCCAGCTGAAGTTGGTTAGCTAGCTGATGGTGGTTAGCCAGATGATGATGTTCAGCAAGCTAAAGGTGGTCAACCAGCTCTTGTGCAACCAACTGACAACATTCCCCCTATTCATGTGTTCAAAAGAACAAGAAGAAGAAAACTAATTACAGCTGCTCATTCAGCTGAAGATGATCCTACTCAAGATGCACAAACTCCCTCTTTGCCTCCTCGATCCAAATGACACAGAAGAAATCATGATCTTAATCCAGGTAACTTTGTTCCATTCTCTCCTGCACCAAAAATTCCTATCACTAATCATGCATCAAACTCCCCTCCCTCAAATCTTTGTTCTCCAAACATAGCTCCCATAAAATTCTTTCCTTCTATTCGCAATCCCACTTTTCATCCACGACATTCCTACTATGATGTCAGTCCTAAGCCCATTCCAAAGGATTGGGTCTTTCCCATAGATCATCTATCATACTTTGTGCAATTCTTTCTTTCTTTTCATGATGAAAATAAAGATGAAAAACCTCCCGTCTACCCTATCAAATATATTGATCACAATCTCAAGAGGAGACCATATGTTCTGTACCTAGTAACCCCAAACTTAACTGAAGAAGATCTTATTGCAAACTATGGCAAGTACTTTGATTCTTTCCCTCTACTCTGAAATAGGTTTTATCTGTCAAACCATCATTTTGTTTAAGATGAGCTTATATTTCTTGCCTAGACCATCTATAGCAAAGTGCATCAGCTACCTGTACTACCCCACAATGACCCATATCTTATTGGAAGGCCTGCATTGCCTGAAGATGATCAGGTGAATCAAGACTGAGAATAGTTGTCAGTTGACCCTGCTAAACTGACACGAATTAAGAGAGCAACCAACAAATATGTGCAGGATGTTGTTAATTCTGCCAATTTGGCTTACATTGAGCTCCACAGATCAATGGCCTCCATGCAAGGAGGAGCTTCTACCTCTGCAATCTTCATAGATGCATTCACAAGTGAACTAGCCCCTTTATTCACTGATTTTTGATTCCTTCAGCTCCTCCCTTGGTAACTCTTCCTACTGTCACTCATATTGTTTTTTCAGCTATCTTACCACCTCCAGCACCACATGTTGTCATGTTGATCCTTCTACTGATACTCCAGCTGAACCTTTACCCATTTTCATATCTACCTTAACACCCATCCCAGTACCCATTTTTGTTCCATCAGTTGAAGCCTCATCATTAGTCATTCCAGTTCTTGCCACTATTCGTGTACCAACTATTTTGTCAGCCACTTTTCTGCCAACTGATCCACCAGCTGATATTGTCACTTCTTCAGTTCCAACAGATATTGTGCCTCCTTCTATTGAGTTTCATACTCCTATGACTGATCAGACTGCTCATCCAAATGAAGCTTATCCTCTGCTCATTATGCCTGACTTATCTTTTCACTATACTGTTCCAATGTCAGTCAGTCCTCACACTTCACATATGGCAGCTCAGACTGATCAATCTTCAACTGATGAATCTGACCATCAGTTATCTGAAGAAGTTGCTGAAGATTCTTCCATCGCCTTCTCATCCATCTCTTCTAAATCTACATCTATTGATGAGTCTCTTATAACTCTATCTCAATTGGTCCTCAGAAAGGCAAGGAAGCAACATGTCATTATCACTCAAGCCCTTCAGCAACCAACTGGCAAAAGACTATTTTTCTTGACGAGTCTCCTAAGTCAGACCCAGAACCTAGAACCCAGAACCCGAACCTACATCTCCCATGTCTGCCTATCCAATGTCTACTTTCTTTCCATTTGACCCCGAGGATGAAGGAATTCAAACATTTCAGCTATTCTCAGATGCTCCAGGACCTTCTCACTCACCTGCTACTAAGCTTGCTGATCCTTCTCCACCTGCTACGCTCTCCGACTGCCAAGCTGGACCTGCTCTACATTTATCATCTTTATATGAAAGCAGCTTACAAGGATCATACCAATCAGCCTGCCACTCTCCAACAATAGGTTGCATCTCTTCTTCCCAATCTCGTGCAGATAATCACAGCTGAAGTTCAGATTGTTATTGTTGCTGGTGCACCTCGTAAGCCCCGCATGGATTATTTTAAGTCTATCATTCTTTATCAAAATGAATGGGCTAACAGGAATTTTAATGCTGAAGCTTCCATGCTTCAAACCATTCAGGAGGAGAAGAAACAGAGAGCTCTAGCTAATGCCTTTCTAGCTGAGAACCAAATCCTTAGACATAGATTGGGTCTCAAACCATCTCAGTCAGTTAATGTAGAACCTGAAGCTGACAAGGCACTGAAGCTGTTGACAAGGAACATGAAGCCTCTCTTGCTGATGTTAGTCCATTTATCTGTTGTTCAAGCTGACAAGTCAGCTGAAGGATCCACATCAGTAAACAAATGATCAAACTTACTTAAACTCTTTAAACTCTTTTTGAAGATACTTGTTTTACTTGTAGTTGACAATTATTTACCTTCTAGTTTTAATTTCTGCAGTTTAAATTATATCTTATCTACTTGGCTTACTAACATCTATTTTGCAGGATTATAAGTTCTATATCTTTCTCTCTGCTTTAAGTGAATGATTTTAAGCAAATAGGAGGAGATTGTTGAATCTTGTTGTGAGTGCCCCATTTTTGAACCGGTCCCCCGCTACTGAGAAGCGGGTGGTTTCAAAACCTTTCAAGCCCGTGGAATACGCCTGTGAGGTTCCCGGGGTGCGACCCGCGCGCCCTTGGATAGGGGTGCGCATACGTGCGGATGCGGGACACCACTGCTCTCGTTCCACCCTCCCTTGTTTAGGGGAAGACGAAATCAAAAGTGCGAGAGGAGTGCTGTCTATGTTAGCGCGTTGGAATGCGCCTCGGTTGCCTTTAGTGGATTTTTTTATCCAATATGGGAACTTATGGTTTCCCGCATCAAGTTATCCCTTTTTTAGGGGATACCAGGATATGGGAATGTATTACCCTTTCATTCCCATTTTCCCTTTTTTAGGGGAAAACGGAAAAGTGCAAAAAAGGATATTGCGACGCCCCCACTATGGATTTTATTAAAAATAGCCTTATGGCCCATTTCAGATCACTATGGGAGCTTTGGGTTTCCCGCATCAAGTTATCCCTTTTTTAGGGGATATCAGGATATGAGAATACATCACCCTTCCATTCTCATTTCTTCCTTTTTTAGGGGAGAACGGAAAAGTGCAAAGAGGAGTGTTGCGAGGCCCCACTGGATCTGAAAGTTTTAGAGTCGCCATCTTTATTTTAAGGCAAAATAAAGCAAAACCAAAAAAAAGAAAAATAAACCAGAGAAAAAGAAACGGGTTCGAAGGCTAAGTTACGAGTTGGGAAGGTGCTAGGGACCCAACTCGTCCTTTCGATCTCAAAAGTGGTTTTTGGCTGAAGTATGCTTATTGTTATATTTATTTAGCAAATAAATAAAGCATTAGAAGACAGGAAATTAAAACAAATACATCCGTGGCTACATTATTTACGGACTTGCAGCCATTTCCTTACAATTATTACAAATGTATTTAAGAATATTTGGCCATTATAACGGCTCTTTTACATACTATTTTCTATACTAATCCGGGCAGCACAACAGCTTATATTGACTACATTATGCCGGATTTAAATAACAACTTTAAATAATAAATGAACGGAAAAGTAAATAAATAAATAAAATAACGCCCTTAAAGGCTTTACCTTTTAGAGCGGTAGTGTGCTCGCTCTGTCCTTCAGGGAGAGGGAGTCTTTTTTGTTGTTTGTTGTGTGGTTGTTGTTTTGATTTGGGCAGAGTGACTGCTTATTTTGGTGACTTTTGGCTTGTCTACTCGGGCAGAGTGACAACTTATTTTGGTAGGTTTTGGCCTTTTTGGTTGGGCGGAATAACGGCTTAGTTTTTGGTTTTTCAGCTCATTACTCGGGCAGAGTAACGGCTTACTTTGAGATTTTTGGGCCGGGGAAGTGAGGTGGATACCTAACAACTAGGCTAGGGATCACTTATAACCGGTGGATATTTATTTTGGCGGAGTTTGGACGGGGTTTGGAGACTTTAGTGGGCTTCACTCACCTATCTCACACCTCTCGCTAATCTCTCGGCGTCGAAGGAACGCAGAGAGAGACAGAGCTTCGTTACGATTATTCTCTCAATTTCGTGAACACTAAATGAGGGAGCCAGCGCCTCTTATTTATAGGTGGAGAGTGAGGAGTCATCGGGAATTTCTCGATTTCTTTCAGCCGCTTTGATCAATTGTACACCGAGCTTCAACAGTTGCACAATGCGTTAACTGAGAGAGGCTACAGTAGCACTCATGGCGCGGCATAATGCCCCCCTTGGCGCGGCACCCACAGCCTCATTAGGCCGCGCCAAGGCCACTATTCAACTTTGATTTTGACACTTTCACCCCTTGCAATTTACTGTTTTGCGCATCCTGCTTTGCCTTTCGCATTTTTAACTCCTGTAACTTGACATTTGTTAAGTTTGAACAGTTCTTGATATCATATGTCAGAGTCACATACCAGGGGTACGAAATTGGGGTGTCTACAGAGCCCCTCAACGATGGAGTCTACGGGTAACCCAAGGCTTACTGAGTAGACGAACATCGTTGATAAACAATAGACTCTCCAATTTCGTTCATTTTAAAACGAGAGAGAAATGCAATTGGTAGCAGTTATAATGAACAGTTTATCATGCTATCCAAATTCCATAACCTAGACATTTTTAGTCAGTTATAAAAGGTTATCGTAGTTTTTAAGCAGATATGAATTTAAAGTGCTCTGATGGTCGGACCTACTAGTGTAGGCTGCCTACGTATTCCTTATTAAAGGAAATCAGACCAAACGTAGTTCATGCCAAAAACCTAAACTACAACCAAATGAGGATGTCATGTTCTTCGGGTCAAGACCCGATCGAGAACACAACAGGAATTTTTTTGTTTTTTCGAAAAAGCCGTATCCAACAGTCGAGAACGACCGTCAAATACGGTATGAAGATTTGAATGTTTTTCGGGAACCACATTTCAACCGGTCAATACCTTGTCATTGAAACATGTTAAGAAAAATTTTCAAAATTGTGTCTGGCTGGTCAATACCTTGTTTCCAAACATAACCAGAAAACTTTCAAATTTCCAGAAAATTGTACTCGACCGATAAAAATCCATCGTCGAGCACGACAAAGAAAACTTTCTCGCTCTCTCTGTTTTTCTTTTCTTTCAAATATTCCTCTTTTTTTGTGTTTTTTCAATATTCCTCTTTTTTTTGTATTTTTTCAATATTCCTCTTTTTTTTTTTTGAAATCAAAATTCATTTTGAAAAAGAGTTTTTCTTTTATTTGAAAAACAAAGTAAAACTTTTTTCTTTTTTTTTTTTAAAAAAACTTTCCTTAAAAGGAAATTATTCTGAGGTCAAGGTAAGAATAATGTACCTGACTTACCTTTTCACGCCCAGGTGGCTGCCGCGGATTTGGCTGATTTTGGCTCGTCTGCCATTCTCGCCGAGGACTTTATTAACATTATTATCTTTTCTTTTCTTTTTTTTTCCTTTTTTTTTTTTTTTTCTGCCACTTGAAAAAAAAATTCTGTCTTGATTTTTGTGGCTAACCTGCTGGGGATATTATTTTTCTTTGTCCTCTGGTGGATGGTCGTTAATTTTTGGTTAACAAGATTAACTTCGTTAACCCTTCGTTAGGCTCAGGGACCATTTTGGAAATTCTGAAACTTGAGGACTAAAGTGTCGCAGCTTCAAACTTTGGAGGGGGGAAAGGGAAAAATTCTCTTTTCCTCCCTTTATCATGGACGGGAGTGAGGGAGAGGAGCTACTGCTCCCTCCTTTTCTTCTTCTCTTTCTCTGCGGCTTGCCATTGTTGCTGCTTTCTATTTTCTCCTCTTATTTCTTCAATTTTGCTCATTTTCTCAATTTTCTTCCGCCAATTTCAGTGTTTTGTTTAGCAGATAGCATCTTCTTCTCGATCCAGGAAGGGGAAGGCTCCCATGCACCCAGAATCTAACGAGAGGAGGAGAGAGCCTCCTCGCGTGGTCCGGAATAAGCTCAACTACCGGTATTCTAATGATGACTGGGGCAACATCTTGCGAGATCGGGACACTCACGTGTCCAATCTTCCTCCCACCACTGTAAGTTTCTTTCTTTTTCGAGATTTTCCTGGCTTTATTAGTAATGCATATGCATGTCCTATTTATGCCTAAATGATGTAATAAAGTGATGATGCGTGAAATTTATATGATTTATTTTTGCGATGCATGATTTGAACTAGTGGTCACTATTTGACCCTACTATGCATGATTTATATTCTAAATGCAAATGAGGCTATATGATGCATGTTTTACATTAAAACATATTTTTGCATGCAATAGAATTACGAGACGGACTTTTCGGAATACAATTTAAATTTTTCCGAAACACATTTTCGGGCATATTTTCGGATAAAAATGGGACAAAACATATATATTTCATGCCCTTAGATTCATTTTTCAAGCATGCAACTGCTGCAGGGACATAGTAAATGCCACAAAAATATTTATTTTGATGATTGGTGACACTTTATCTTCTTTTTAGCGTACCCCTATGGCAGCTTATTGGACAGTGAAATGCACATAATGGATGCATGAATTACTCTATTTGATGCAGATGCAATTGCAGAACAATTATAAGATGATGCATGAATATTTTCATACTTTGTTATGTACATGGTAAATACAGTCTAACATGCACTTTTATGATGTTTAAGATGCAAAAATAACTATTTAAATGCAAAACAGATTACATAAAAATTTTGTTTGTTTATTATTATTATATATATATATATATTTTTCAAATATTTTTTTTTTGAATATTTGTTGTAAGAATGTAAAAGAATACAGTATGTATGTACAACATATAGACTCCCTTTTTTTTTATTTTATTTTCGCGTAAAAATGACGTTTAATGAAAATAAATGTTTATTCACATGTGAATTTATGTACATGTACAAAAATGGTATATGTTTACTAATTTTTTTTTTTAGCATGCTACAATTTTAAAACTTATGAAGTACAATGCATGCAACATGTTCATTATTTATTTATACTTATTTATTAAAAGACTGTACAGAGAAGAAAATAAGGATAGAGGACTTACCTTTTCTCTTCTTTTTTTTTTTTTTAGATTCGCAGGCAATTCACAAGGGTGCGGGCAACATGCGCCAACGTAGCTGAGATTTATGCTATGTTGCCCGAGGCGGCGCAGTTATTGGTGGAGGGGTCCGGCTTCAGTGTCTTTATGCATTCTTTCACCCACTTCACCAGCTACTTGCCCATCTTTGATGTGCTCAGGGACTTCTGGTGGGACACCACCCATACTTTCCACTTCAGCTGGGGGGAGGCGACCATGACCCCGTGCGATTTTGCCGCGATCATAGACATTCCTACCAGCATAGGGGAGACCCTGGCTCCTGATTTCACTCTTCGTCGACGTAGGGAGGAGGTGGTGGACCTCCTGGGTTTTGTGCCGGAATTCAAATCGGCGGATGAGATTCGTATCGGCAGCGTTCGGAATTGGCTTCTCAGCAATGTCGGGCGGCTGCCGGCTGATGATGTTGCTGCCGTGACTCGAGTGGCAAGAGCGTTTCTATTTTTCTTTCTTGGCACATCGCTCTTTGCCAACTCCTCTGTCTCCCTGAGAGTTTCCGTCCTGGCTTGTCTGGCGGACTTTGATCGGATCCCTTTATATGACTGGGGACAGGTAGGCTTGGCCGAACTGTATGCTTCTATGGATAGGGCCAGCCGGAATGATTCGTCGACTCTGAATGGGTTTGCCCTGACGTGGGAGGTACATGCCTTTTCCTGCTTTTCTCTCTCTTTCTTTTTTTTTTTTAATGTAAACTTTCTTTTTTTTTAATTATTTTTTTTTTCAGCACATATATTTTTCTTTTTCTCTCCCTTATATATATATATATATATATATATATATATATATATATATATATATATATATATATATATATATATATATTTGGAGGTCTGGGCCTTCTCATTTTTCACATTTTCGCCGGGTCGTCTCATTCAACGAGCTTACAAGCCTCCGTACCTGTTCCAGTACGTTGATAATAACAGGGTGGATCCGGCTGAGGACGGTGGTTGTAAGGAGAGGGAAAGAGTGCTGGAGCGGATTATTAGCTCGAGTCCTGGTACGGTGCACTTCCTTCCTTGGGAGGGTCTGGAGGGTCATTATGCTGTTACTTTGATGCTCAGCCGCTGCCGGATACTGATGGTTTCCATCATGGTGGACTCTTTATATATGGGCGAGCGGGCGAACCGTCAGCATCAGTCTGTTCTAGTAGCTCCAGTGGTGCCTCCTCGGTCTCCTTTCTGGGTGATAGAGCCCGATCGACTGCCCAACAGTATCAAGATTTGGGGAAATACCTCATGCCGGATGATTATCCAGTTGATGGCGTATGAGGATTTCCCCGAGATTAGTGCCGCATCCCCTCTTCCTCGCTCCCTCGCGCGCCAGCGACACGATTCTCAAGCTACAAAGCCTGGTCGTTTACTTCATCTCTCGATGAGAACCTGATGTTTACGGATCCTGATGATGTCTTCTCTACCTTCCAGTATGAGTGGGGTGGTGGCTTGGTAGAGCAGGTTCTTCCTGATGTCGAGATTCCGGAGGAGCATCGTGTCCCGGAACAGGCTCGTTCGGTAGACACATCCACCTTTATTGTCTCTCTTTTATATATATATATTTTTTATACATTTTTTTTCTTTTACATGCATACACTTTTTTATACATTTTTTTTTTGTAGGTGAACGTGTCCATTTATAAGAAATTGTTGCGGGGCTTTTTCAAAGATCAAGAACCGTATCGTAAACTCGCCGATGAATTTTCTTGCAGGGGAGCAAGACAACAGCGACGCCTTCAAACGCCGAGATGATGATGATGATGATAATGGCGATGATATCTGATCGAGCCGCGCCGGGCAGAATCGGGATACGTAATCTGGCACAACGGTCCTGTGGTCATGGGTGGTGGCCTAACAGAAGTCAATCGTCCCCAAGCACATTAGCTTCGGATTCCTGCGAATATTAGTGTCTTTCCTTTTTTTTTTTATATATCATTTTTTTTATATAAAAGAAACATGTACAGACATTATGGTATAATGCAATATAATGTAAATGATGCAATATATTACACATGAAAAATAAATTCACACGTAAAATAAAGCTATACCTGACATCTAAAAGGTAATGGCACGTCAGACTTTTAAGAAAGGGAGTTTATGAGAATACACCTTTCGATCGAGGCGGTTTTTTCGTGACATCGAACGGAAAATGGCTGCATCTCTTATTATTTCGTGTCTCTCGTGGCTATTGAGCCCGTGCTTGTAGCCACCTTTCATAGCTCTTTTTTCTCCATCGACGCAGAACAATGAGTGTCGGATCATCAAACCGAGGATACCTGTAGAAATTTCATAGCAGCCTGGTGGAGACTTTCGGTGCGACTTAAAGGTATGGGCTATGGCGCACCAAGGGGTTTTCTTGGTGGCGCCATAGCTTCTTCTTCAGCACCACGTTTCTTCACTATTCAGCAATGCTGGCATAGCGGCTGAACTGGCCCATTTTCTCAATTCTGATAAATTAGGCGCACGTAAAATCTGCTTCTCTTCACCAATTCACTTCGTCTCTCTTTCTTTAAAAACTCACCAGCCTTCTTCCCTCGTCTCCGCCATTGCTCTTCTAAGCCGCAAAAATAAAATTCTCGTGATCTATCTCTTTATAAATGGTCGCACGTATTCCTACGGCTCGAAATTGAGATTTACGAGAACGCCTGATTTTTGATCCTTTCCGCGATCCGACGAGAGGGACCGGTTTGATCATCTTTTCGGTTCGTGCCTCGTCTCCGGGCGAATGTCATTATTAATTGGGACATGTTGAGGGGAGCCGCTGTGTTTTGGTCTCCTCAGACCACTTGTTTAATTTCTAAGCATGAATGAGATGTCTCCTACTTTGAGGAGTTCTACGCGATGCTGGGTGGCACCTACTGCCGATTAGGTACCCGCCTACGTAGTGTCCATATATGGCTATCCTGGAGCTTTTAATTCTACCCATAGCACTCCGTGATTTTTCAATGGAGAAACTTTTAATTTGATGGTTCTTCCCGAGCCTTCACAAAATACGTGGAAGATGTGGACTATCAC